>CM076576.1:112290571-112653230 GCA_034641835.2 Pinus albicaulis
TAGAGAAGTCTATGGTTAGCCCTGTCCTCTAGTTTCTTCTCCAACAGTTGTTTTGAAAAGTTCCCTTAAGAGTATGTTGAAAGTAGGCTAATTTCAAAGTACTTACCTGATCTTAGACTACTTTTTATGTTTATCATGAATGTTTTCTCTTTGAATATGCTGAAAGCAGGCTAAGTTAAAAGTCTTTACTTGATCTTAAGCTATTCTATGTTCTTAAATGTTTTCTCTTGACAGTACATCAAAAGTAGGCTAGTTTAAAATCACTTACCTGCTCTTAGGTTACTTTTGTGTTTTTCCCCTTAAGTGCATGTCAAAATCAGGCCAGTTTAAAAGAACTTACCTGATCTTATAATGTTCTTTGTTTCTTCATGTGTTTTACTTATTTCACTCCATTTCTTAGTGTTTCATTCCATAAAATCAACTTAAAGAGATCCTTTGACATAGATGACTTGCCCCATGGATCACTCTTGAAACTTGTTGTGCAATTAAATCCTATTATGAATCCATAGCCCAATGGATTGATGTTGTTCATTTCTTGTATTATCAACTGAAAAATTCCTTCATTTACTTACACCTTCACCCTTCATATATACTTCCTTCATCTTCATGTTATCGTATCCAACCAAAAAAAAAAAACAACCCTGTTCCTCATAACTACCCTAATATCATATCATAAAGCAGAAAGATCATATATTTGAACACATATATAGAGATATCCCTCTCTGAATATAGGATGGCTAGATCCTCAGATTCCAAAGTGGTTTGGTGTACGCTCTACAACATTTGTACTTGCCAATCTTGCAAAATACAGAGTTCTAATAGACTGGCGACCATACTGGGGAATTCTAAGTAAAATCCTTCAAAAAAAACACTCATTATTCAGTACAGAATGAATAGCTTTCTTCAAGCACTACTAAGCATATTGGTAATCATGATAGGACTTTTCTGAATCAGTGGCAATCTAAGTACTTCTTAGGATTCTAACATACCCTTATCAAACCTTGGAGAAATCAACTAGTAAGCCACAGAGTGAACTCTGTTTGTCTCATCACCGTAGCTAAGTGTTAAAACAGATATAGGAAACTCTCATAACCCACATGACTATAAAAAACTCAGAAAAACCAAAAACATTTTAGATTCGTTTTCAAACCTATTAGTGGTGGTGGAACATAAAACATTTTACCTTTTAAAAGCTAAAAATTTCCACCTAGTGACTCCACAATCCTGAATAGACCTAAAGACTCCACTGGGAAACCCATTACTATCATAACATCATAAAAACTTAGCTAGGGAAACTTTGATGATGAAGCGTTATTCTTAAAAGATCAGTGAGCCTAATAAATATTGTCATACTTGGTTACACTTTTCTTAATATTTGGTTTGAAAACACCACATAGTAGCTTCTAAAAGAATTCATACTAGAGCCCATCCCAACCCAAATCCTCCCGATATAGTTGATAATTCGGAAAGTATACTTAGGAAATCTCCTAATTCTAAAACTGCAAATGTTGTCAGACCAACCCATAGAGCTAATTTTGTTCCTGAAAACCTTACAGCTCTACAAGATTCACAATTTGACTTAAGAAACCCATTCAGAACTAGGTCACTTGATGATATAGAGCAGATAGACTTTGAGCCTTCACCTTCATCCCAAGATAGAGGTGAACACACTGGTAGCAGAGAAACTACCCCTCTTGATTTCCATATCATTCATAATTTTGGTTTCTCTCATCCAAGATCTGCTCAACAGTCTCTTGCTGGTCCATCCACTTCTGTTATCCATACACCCACTGTTCAAACCACCACATTCCATCAACCCCCTCCCATCTTACATCCTCCACCTGTAAACCCCCCATTTTTTCCACAACCTCCTATCATGGCAACATGGTATGCTCCCCTAGTCCTTCCTTTACCTCTAGTCAATATACCATAGGACTATCAGTCCACGATACCATTATATGATGCCAGTGGTGCTACTACTGCTTCACAACATGTGGACAAGATGAATGAATATTTTGATAGAAATGAGATTGATGATGAAACTATCAAAATCAGATTTTTTGCTCAAAGCTTAGGGGGAGAAGCAAGAAAATGGTTCAAATTATTAACCCCTTATACTATTAATGACCTCTAGACTCTCCATAAGTCATTCCTAAAAAAATGGGAATTTAGAAAAAACCCTCTCCAAATACTTTCAGATCACAACAATCTCAAAAGAAACATGGGGGAAAGTGTTAAAAATTATTGCACTATGTTTAATAGTGTTTATAATGCGCTTCCCCCAGACTTGAAACCTCCTCAAGGCTTAGCCTTGGCCAAATTTCCTGAAGGATTCAATCTTGAAATGGCCTATCAGCTAAGAGAAAGAGACCCCTTGACTTTAGAAGACATGCAGAAATCAGCTCTTGCTGTGGAAGTAAATCTGATTGAAAAAAGAGCTAGGATGAGGAATGAAAAGAAAGTATCATTTAGGGAGGAAACTACTCCCTCCACATCTAGCTCAAAAATGGAAAGAATGATGGAGGAAATGATGAAGAAGATGAGCATACTTGAGAGAGCACAATCTAGAGAAAATCAATCAGCTCCCCAAAACAAAAATCAATCTCAAAATCAAAATCATAACTTTAGGTGAAATCAACCTCAAAATAGACAAAGAGAATATGATCAACAAATCAGAACTCCTTTCCAAGAAAATTATGTAAATGAGAATAAAGAAACAAATGAACAAACAGAGGATGACAACATGAACATGCTGGGAGTAAGCAATGAGGATTCTGATTTCCTTCATGAAAGAAAAAAAGGTCTATATACACCTTATGATGACAGAAGACCACAAACTAATTATTATGAGCAATACTCTGAAAATTCCATCATAGTATCACCTAAACAATATGACCTCAGAAGAAAAAGGAATCAAGAAATTACCAAGAACAAAACCTCTGATAAATCTACCAAAAACAACCCTGAAAATACACCCAAAAAAACAGTTGAAATTCACAAAACAGTGGCTGTAAATTCTGAATTGAACAAAGGGAAGAACACTCTAACTAATGAAAAATAGAGTATTAACCCCAGTAGCACAAGCACTTCAGCTAATGCTCCTAAAAAAACTATTCTAACTGCTGTAAATACTAAAAATCAGCAAGCTGATTTTGCTGAATGAGTGACTAACAAGGCAGAATCAAACACTTCGAAAAACCAGATTCCCTTCAGCGTAGAGAATGAAATATCTAAAATCAAAATCTCTGTTCCACTCACTGAATTAGTCACTCAGAATGTATATATAGGTTATATTTTTAAGTCTTTAAACATAGAATATGCTCATGACACAGTTAACTTAAATGATGATACCCTAGAGCTCATTTTTGGACCAAAAATTGAAGGAAAATTTCAAGAAAAAACTACCGCCCCATTTTACATCATCCTAAACATTCATGAAAATATCTTGCACAATGCCATGCTTGATTCAGGATAATCACACAACCTCATTCCCAAGGTAATAATGGAAATATTAGGCTTAGAGGTGACTAGACCCTACAAAGATTTATACTCCTTCGATTCAAGTAGGGTGAGATGCCTAGGCCTAATAAAGGATCTGTGTGTTAACTTAGCCCAAATACCAGCTAAGAGTTTAGTGATGGATATTGTAGTGGCTGATATACCCCCCAAATATGGCATGCTCCTTTCAAGATCATGGGGTGCTAAGTTACAAGGCACAATGCAGATGGATATGACTTATGCCACCATCCCTGTCTTCAATCAACCTAGAAGACTCTATAGGGAAACACACATGAAATATATGGTGAGTAACCAAAAAGGACTAGAGAATTATCCTCTCTATTCCATACATACTGACCTTGACTCTTTCATTCTTTTCAATGATGATACTCATAAAGAGTAAGAGTTGGTCTATGAAAAACCATCAAATGTTGTAATCACTGCACATGCAAATATAGTGACAAAAATTGATAAAGAGGAAAACAAAGAGGAGATTAAAAAATAGTTTGCTGATTTAGAAATTTACAGCAAACATATTAGATGTCTTGGGGTCCAAAATAGTCATGTAAATAACACAGATCATGAAAATCAAGAAGTAAAACCTTAAAACATTGAAAAATTTGACGAACAAAACTCAGGAAAACGTAGTGCATACCCTTGTTCAGAATAGAATGACGAAGGAGATAGAGAGGACAGCAATAAAACAAATCACTAATCTAAAAACAATCCTCTTTGTAACATGAATTTTGATGGGTCTTGCACTAAAAATGATGCAGGAGTAGGCATATGGTTACACAACACTAAAAACCATCATGCTGAGGGGCAGTCCAATAGATTAAATTTTCAATGTACCAATAATATAGCTGAGTATGAAGCTCTCCTTTTAGGCCTGCATTTATTAAAAAAATTAGGGGCCAAAAGGATAAAATTTCATGGAGATTCTGAGTTGATTATTAGGCAAGTAAATGGGGAATATAGTGCTAAACATCCTAGACTTAAAGCCTATAGAGATGATGCCATGGACTTGCTAAAAACATTTGATGAATTTCAACTTATCTTTGTCCCAAGAAACCAAAATTT
The DNA here is from genome assembly GCA_034641835.2 of Pinus albicaulis. Classification (NCBI taxonomy): domain Eukaryota; kingdom Viridiplantae; phylum Streptophyta; class Pinopsida; order Pinales; family Pinaceae; genus Pinus; species Pinus albicaulis. The sequence goes on from CM076576.1 coordinate 112,295,150, forward strand.
CCTTGCCAATGGTTTAGCCTTTGCTGCTAGAACTTGTCTTACACCTTATGAAACCAAGCAATGCACCACCCAAGTCAAATTTAGACCAGTTGTCCTAGATAATGAAAAATATTGGCAATTTTTTTAGGGATATAAACAAATAGAAGACTTCCTACAGTCCAAAAACGAATTTGAAACAACACACTCAGATTCAGATTTTGATGAAGACTGTCCTGCTGAAGAAAACCCACTTACTAAAGAAGAAAAGTCTCTTGAGATTGCAGAAATAAATCCATTAAAAAATGAATTCCAACATATGACAGAAAATAGCACAGATTGGGAAAATGAAGACGTAGAAGTGCTGCAATCCAAAGACCAAAGCTTGCCAAAAGGGCTGGTCCCCTTAGAAGAATTATTTGACTTGAATGATGTGGCCAAGCAGCCAAAACTGGAACCCATAGAATCTGAAGTGGAAGAATGCAACATAGGCAGTGAGGAAAAGCCCAAAATAACCAAACTGTCTAAAACACTGCCAGCTGATATCAAATTTAAATACATTTAGTTTCTTAAAGAATTGTCTGATGTGTTTGCATGGAGCTATGAATATCTGAGATCATATGATACATAAATAATTCAACATAAGATACCCCTAAAAGAAAACCAGAAAAGTTTAAAAAAAAAATTGCGCAGAATCAACCCTGTTCAATTACCTCTGGTAGAAAAGAGATTAAAAAAATGTATGAAGCTGGAATTATTGTCCTTGTTAGATACCCAGAGTGGGTGTCTAATATTGTATCAGTAAGGAAGAAGACAGGAGAGATAAGGCTTTGCATTGATTTTAGAATCTTAAACAAAGCCCCACTAAAGGACAACTATCATTTGCCCAAAATGGATCATATATTACAAAGGGTAGTTGGTTCCAAAAGAATTTCTTCGCTAGATGGCTTCTCAGGTTACAATCAAATCTTGCTACACCCTAATGATCAAATTAAAACAGCCTTTACTACACCTCGGGGTACTTTCATGTATTTGAAAATTCCCTTTGGTTTAATGAATGTTGGTGCCACATTTTAGAGAGCCATGGATATTGCATTTTTAGAAGAAATAGGTTACTTCATTATGATTTACCTTGATGATATAACTGTTTATTCTAGAACAGATGAAGAACACCTAATACACTTAATAAAAGTTTTTGAAAAGTGTAGAAAATTTGGACTGTCCTTGAATCCAAAGAAAACCTTTTTTGGTCTCCAAGAAGGTAAACTTCTTGGGCATATCATATCAGAGGAAGGGATCAGGATGGACCCAAAGAGGATTGATGGCATATTGCAAATCATCCACCCCAAAAACATCAAGGAACTTCAATCTTTCTTTGGAAAGATTAATTTCTTGAGAAGGTACATACCCAATTTAGCTGAACTCCTTAGAAACATAACAAACATGCTTAAAAAATAATGAGTTAAATGGACCTTAGAAGCAAAGAAATCATTTGAAATGGTAAAACAAGCACTCACCAAAACACTAATTCTTATCAGTCCTGATTTTTCAAAAGATTTCTTCATTTTTTCATTTGTGTCAAAACATACAATAGCTATTGTCCTATTACAGAAAAATTTGAATGGACAAGAGCAACCCATTTAATTTTTCAACAAGGCATCAAGAGATGCACCTCTAAAGTATAAAATAATGGAAAAACAAGCCTTTGCTTTAGTCAAAGCCTTAAAAGACTTCAGAGTTTACATTTTACATTCCCACATCATAGCATTTGTGCCTCATTCAGTGGTGAAAGACATATTGACCCAAGATCCAGATGGCAAAAGAGGAAAGTGGATTGTTGTAATTTTAGAGTATGACTTATAAATCAAACCCACTAAACTCATAAAGGGTCAAGGACTAGAAAAATTGATAGCTAAATCTAACTTCCAAGCTCTTGATATAAACATGTTTAATGCATTAGATGAACAGGAGGAGTGTTTAACTCAAATTATTGAAGATCATTTTCTGAATTAATCTTGGTATACTGACATTTTTGTATGTTTTTCTCAATCTTAATGTTCCTCCTAGTTTGTCTAAAACAAAGGCAAGATTTTTAAAGTTGAAAGCTGTAAATTACTACATTTTGAATAAATTTTTATATTGGAAAAATGCTAGTGGATTATTGCTTAAATGTTTGCCGGAGAATGATGCAGATAAAATCAAGCATGAGTTTCATGAAGGAGAATGTGGAGACCACCTCTACTAGATATCAACTGCTAATAAAATCCTTAGAGCTGGTTATTACTGACCCACCCTCTTTCAAGATGTCCATAAGATGATTATTGCCTGTCACAAATGCCAAATATTTGAAGGCAAAGAAAGTTGGTTCTGTTACCTCTGCAACCAAACACTGTTGAAGCTCCTTTTTAGCAGTGGGGTCTAGAATTCATTGGGGAAATCCGTCCTCCTTCATCTACCCAACATAGATGGATCCTCACAGCAATAGATTATTTTACCAAGTGGATAGAAGCCATCCCCTCTAAGAATTCCATAGACTCAGTCATCATCTCATTCCTTGAAAACCATATACTTTCTAGATTTGGTTGTCCTAGAAAGATCATAACTGATAATGCTGCTGCATTTGGGTCTAAAAGATGGTAGAATTCTGTCACAGGTATCCAATTATATTGGGTCATTCCATAGCTTATTACCCTCAAGGTACTGGGCTGGCAGAGTCCTCAAATAAAAGTCTGATAAACATTATCAAGAAGTTGCTGGAAGATAACAAGAAATCATGGCACAATAAGCTAGTACATGCTTTATGGTCAGATAGATTGACAGTTAAGAAGTCAATTGGGATGTCTCCCTACCAGCTAGTTTATGGAACTGATGCAGTATTCCCAACCAGTTTAGGAGTGCCAGTAATGAAGTTGATCTAGGAAGTACAGTCTGAAGATGATGATGTAACAAGAAGAATAAATCAGACTATACATTTACAGCAAACCAGAGAGGAAGTATACATCAGAGCACAACAACTACAAGAAAACATCAAGAAGATGTTTGACAGAAGAACCAAGGCAAGTGATTTCAAGATTGGTGATAAAGTTTTGAAATGGGATTCAAGAAGAGAAGATAAGCACAAACATGGAAAATTTGATAACTTATGGCAGGGCCCTTATCTCATCCAATCTGCTATTGGAAAAAATGCATTTTTTCTGCAAGAATTGGATGGAGCTAAGTACTTTGGAGGTCCTGTCAATGGAAAGGTTCTCAAACATTATTAAAATTAAATGATATTTTACTTTCAAGGCTTTTTATTAATTGTACATAACACTATTTTTGAATTTGAAAAATGAAAATACAAAAAACACAAAAGTAAAAAGAGGGTAGAAATAAAACAAGAAAGGTACAGCCCCATACCAAAAAGAAAAAAAAATCTGAAAGTGTGCAAGCTTAAATGCCACTCCCAAAAACAACATTTCTATTTTAGTCATACAGCCTAATCATGACTAAAATAGATTTCAATTTTCTACTGATAGGTTAGTGAAAATGATTTGCCAAAATGTTCAATATTGGTTTATTAGTAGATTATATTAGGATAGAAAGAATGGCTCTAATCAGAACAAAATCTGAGCCAAAGAAAAAGAAAGAATTGGTTCTAATTTGCTCAAAAATCTGAACCAAAGGAAGAAAAGAACAACTCAAAAAGATCAAACCAGTGCTGCAAAAAGAATGAAGGATGTTTAAAATTTTCAGATTTCAAGACTTCCTAGTTTTGTTTCAAATTTATGCAAATAAAGTCTATGTGCAGCTTGTACATACAACCATAGACATCATGGAAAATCAGACAGCGTAATCCTAATTTGACTATGTTTAAATTTATGTTTTAGAGGATAGAGAATAAAATCTGCCAGAGAGTCTAATCCTGGTAGATAATAGCTTAGATAGAGAATTTATGAGTTCAACAGTCTAATTTGAACTCGTGGAAGAAATAAGGGTAGATTTAGATTAGTTCTTCCTACTTTCAAAAGAATAAAATGTTGATGTTTAAGGTCTGCAAGTCCAAATCCACCTTCTGAAGAAAAAATGTTAGGAAGTAGGCTGTGTAGGTAATTTATTGGGAGAATTTTGTTTGCTGATATGAAGTACTGATCTATCTTTTTAAAGTAGCATGATAAAAAAACAAATAGGTTGTCAAAGGATAAAGGCATAGGTCTGCATCCTAGAGATCAATTTATGAATTTCTTGACATCTCCAAAGAGCTGCCATCCCCAAGTGGAGCCACTGTTAGCCATCAGTAAATTTTGTTTCAACAAATGATGGCTAAAACAAGTCTTTAATCTGCAAGAAACAAGATTCCTGAGAAAAATTGTGACTTCTTGCAGTCTCTTTGTGTCCCTTGTCAAAAAAGCCCATTTCCCTGATTTTTCCACTTCCAAAATCCACCAAGAAATCCTGCTGATATCAAAAGAGACTATTATTTTAGGCTATTTTTCCATCACTTTCTAAAAACCCATTTCATTCATTTTTTCCCTTTCACTTATCCTCCATTTCCTTAGAAAAATCCATGTTTTACCATCCATTTCATCAAAAAATCCTTTTAAAAACCATGAAATCCATTTTTTGGTTCAAAACCCTTGTCTTTCACCCTATCAAAACTCGGAAAACCTTGCAAAAATCCCAAAAAAAGCATATAAACATTTTCCGCCCTTTTATGGGCCTTAAGCCCCCTTCGCTTAAAGCCCTTGGCCCCTTTTTCACCACGTGATCCCGTCCTATGACCAAAGCACTTAGCCCCATGCCCTATCCACCTTTATTCTTTCATCGCAACATTTTTTCCTTTGAAAAACTTCTTTTTAGTGATGCGAAGGCTTCGATCAAAATCATCGCATATCGGCAAAATAACTTTTCATATACCCCGAACCCTTGTCCCGTCGATATGTGATAAGCCCTTTCTGGCTTAGCCCCCAGTTCCTTTTTTCATCGTATGGCCATGTGCCCATGACTCGGCACTAAGAGCTCATCACATCCCAATTGTTTTATTGCATCGGTGTTGTATTGTTTACATTACCTTGCTCCCCTTCCCCCCCGCCGATGCGATAAGCCCCTCTTTCCATGAAAAACCTACCTTTTCTTTGTATTTTTCCTGCCCCGATAACAATATCCCAATAAGATCTACACAGTAGATCCATAGGATCTATCGGTCCTCGTTCATCCTAACAACACAACTCTTCTAGACCCACCATCCATTTCGCAAAGCCCTCATCCAATCATGTGCTGACACTTGGCCCCCGCTAAAATCTCGTCGTGCACCTCTCTCCATCGCGCTTCCCCGTAGCTGTTGGATCTTACCCCCCAGATCCAATGGTCTACGATCAATATCATGCAACTTTCACTCCTAGATTTTAACACTCCAAAATCACATGATACCAGTAGTATAGAGAAAGCCACGCGGCAAAATACAATTGGATCATGTTATATTTGGCCGAAACCATTTACCACTCCAACATCGCGCGAAAACCACCCATGGTATTTCAAAAACCACCAATCTGCATTTTCACTCCAATATTCAAAATTAAACATGTTTTCGCAGGTTTTGCTCGCAGAAGCTCCTCCGCCTACATTTTCCCCTCCTCATTGCTCTTTCTGCCCTCCGCCAACCTCTATAAGCATTTTATCCAATGCCGCAGTATTTTATTTAATTGTTTTTTTATGTTGCAGGTTTTTAAAGGCGGCTTAAGCATTGAAAAGTCCTCCACATCTAGCTCAGTAGTGGAAAACCCCCGTGATGACAATCCTTGTGATTTAAAGTGCAAAAGGAGGTTTACGGGGTTTATGGGTGTTTATCAGTGCTATATTAAAACTGATAAAACAAATGAAACCCTGAGTGCGCCCAGATACCTGTTCATAGAAAAGAAGGGATATGCATAGAGACAAAGGATTAATATTCAAAAGCACAGTTAAAAAAAGGGATTAAAGGTTAATCCAGTCAGTAGAAAGGATGAAAGCCCGAAGATAATTGAAAAAGACTTAAAGCACAAATTAAAAGATTAATATCAGTGATTAAAGAGTTAAAGAGACAGACCAGACAAGAAAGCCTCCAAAATTCCACATCATCAAGGCTATTACTCCTTAGAATGCCACCTACAAGATGAATTCACAAAAAAGAGTGCATATTAATTACACAGTCAGAGATATTTCTAAAGACAACTCAGCATTAACTGCCAACCTACCAAAAACCCTCAAAGTCAACAAAATTGACTGAAGTCGATGAAAATTAACGCAGAATTCAATTAACAGAGTAGAAAACTCAAAAAAATTCTCCATTTGGCCCTTCAAAGGCCGAGAAGCACTTACTCTTTATTAATTGAACAGATAGACTCTTCTTACACTCCACCTCCTCATTCATCTATAAATACTTATTTATAAGACAATATAGAGGTTGGTCTCTAGATATCTATTTTTATGTAAATATCTTTTGAAACTGTTGTAGCTCTATTTGTAATTAAAGACACATAAGTTGACATGAGAAGTTTGAAGCTGTAGAGACCCACTAGACTTGAAGATTGTAACTGGTTTGAACATCAAATACAAATAGCTTATTTATGGGATCCTGGTCTATGTCAATGGTGATGTGTTTCTCACTATAAATTGTTATTTTCTTTATGTTTTCATTTTTTCCACTATTCTCTGATAAAGAACAACAAATATAGATTAGGATTTACTTCTGAAGTACCCTAAGTCTCATTGATCAATCTTTATCCTTTATGTTTTCTGTTGATTGTTAATTTGAAGGTAGTTCAATAGAGTATAACCATTGAAGTGTTGGTAATCCCACATTTCTTGAGTACAACTTGAGATATTGTCTTTGAATGTTATTGATAAGTTTTCTAATTAAATATTGAGCTAGAGAACTCTATGGTTATCCCTGTCCTCTAGTTTCTTCTCCAACAATTGCTTTGAAAAGTTCCCTTAAGAGTATGTTGAAAGAAGGCTAGTTTCAAAGTACTTACCTGATCTTAGACTACTTTTTATGTTTATCATGAATGTTTTCTCTTTGAATATGATGAAAGTAGGCTAAGTTAAAAGTCTTTACTTGATCTTAAGCTATTCTATGTTTTTAAATGTTTTCTCTTGAAAGTACATCAAAATTAGGCTAGTTTCAAAGTACTTACCTGATCTAAGGTTACTTTTGTGTTTTTCCCCTTAAGTGGATGTCGAAAGCAGGCCAGTTTAAAAGTAATTACCTGATCTTAGACTATTCTTTGCTTCTTCATGTGTTTTACTTCTTTCACTCCATTTCTTAGTGTTTCATTCCATAAAATCAACTTAAAGAGATCCTTTAACATAGATGACTTGCCCCATGGATCACTCTTGAAACTTGCTATGCAATTAAATCCTATTATGACTCCATAGCTGAATGGATTAATGTTGTTCCTTGCTTGTCTTATCAGCTGAAGCATTCCTTAATTTACTTACACCTTCACCCTTCATATAGACTTCCTTCATCTTCATGTTATCCTGTCCAACCAAACAAAAACAAACAACCATGTTCCTCATAACTAGCCTAATATCATATCATAAAGCAGAAAGATCATATCTTTAAAAACATATAGAGAGAGACAACTCTCTGAATCTAGGATGGCTAGATCCTTAGATTCCAAAGTGGTTTGATGTAGGCTCTGAAGCATTTGTACTTGCAAATATTGCAAAGTACAGAGGCCTAACAAGTCTTTTGATCATCAGGAGTATGAGAGTCATTGAAAACAACAAAAGAAAATACTGGAAGATAGTTTCTATAACCCTCAAGTTAAGGAAAGTGTTGATTTTTCATGTTTTTCCTTATATCAGCCTGCATCAAATAATGATCACACTAAGGAAGAAGTGGGTGAAAATTTTTCTTTATCCTTGTCTTCTAATCTGAAATCATCTGAGTGCAAGACAGAAGTTAAGATTCAATTTGTGGAGAAATTTGCTAAGAATATTGAAAAGGACATTGAAGTTTTAGAAGATCAATTTCAACCTTATACCTTATAGGCTTCATGATCAAGATTAGTCTTTTCTACAGTTGTTAATGACAGAAAACAAAGAGAGAGTGTTGCTACCTTTCTCCTTTGAGATTGAGGAAGAATACATTATTTTTGAAAATTAGTTTGAACATCAATTTGATAACATGCAATTGAAATCTTGTGTCGCTGAGCAAAGAATGTATGAGTGGTCCAAGGTTGCAGAATGTCATGAGAAGCTTCAAACATATTATGTCTTCTATGATTCTATAGCTGATTACATGGAAAAGTTTTACAGTTCAGATTTCCAGTTATATTTTCATTTTGAAGATCAGATATATTTTATGTTGCCTTGGTCATCTCAATATCATGTTTATTTTTGGTTCAAGTGTAGTTGACTTTCAAATGTCAGATAATATAAATGACTGGCTTCATTAGAAGTTTCATGGTGCTTGAGTTAAAATGGTGATTGCAGCTGATAGGGTAGGTAGGAGTGTGTGAATAAGCTCAAAGGTGAATGAGCATATTTTTAGTAGGTAAAAAGGTTTTTTTTCAACAGTAATCATCAATTTTAAGCTTGGGGAGAAGGCCATAAGAGCTTGGTGAAATTTTCGTAAATTTTAGAGTTGTTTTTTCAAGAATATGGATAGCAACACTGGAACTACTGGTTCTTTGGTGTACCATAGGGGCACACCATCCCAAGTGGAGCCATTGTTATCACTCAAAATAAAATAAAAAACATCATTTTGACAAGGTTAAAAAATTTCATGGATCAAAATAGGGTTTTAGGAGCCAATTTAGGTTTGATCAAGGGTAGGTTTTAGATTTCTTATAGTTTAAAGCTCATCCTAAGGTTCAAATAAAGCCTTCTTTAAAGTTATTTCATGTCAAACATTTATCATTTTCCATTAGTAGTTAATTTCCCAAATTTTCATGTCAAAACATTTCAATTAGCCAAGAATCCCTATTTTCGTAGCACATCCAATGTAAAGAAGGAAGAAAGAGCTACGAAACTACTAAAGGTTATGAAGCAAAAACTCTGTTTTCTAGTTTTTAGTAGTCAAATTCAAAAGAGGTTTCAGAGAAAAAAAAAAGATATTTTAAGAAACTGAGAGAGGTTATTTTCAAAAACATATCGAATAACAATAAAATCTCTCATGTTTCTCACAAGCGTTATCGGTTGGTAGATACAAGGCTTTATTTGAAGCCCTAATTTCAGAAAATAGAGTTTTCATGTTTTACACATGTTTTTCAAAGGTAGTGTCTGGACAGAAGGAGATGTGTTTCAAAAAAAAAGAAGAGTTTTTTATTCAATAAATAATGGCCTACAAAATCCTCCTTCAGTTTCTAAAACTACATCATGGATTAGGCGATATAGGCTCTATCCCAAGACCTATTTTTCAGGAAACAAATAGGAGAAATATGCAAGAAATGCCTCAAGAGAGCTAGAATGAAGTGGGTTTACAGTTTGTATGAATTCTAAATACTGAAGATAGGTTATGTTTTGAGTTTTGGAGGCAAACACAATTTTCCCTTGGAAATTTTTTGAAGAATCTGCATACTCAAAAATTTCGTAGCGTAGTTGGTGTAAAAAAGCAGAAAAGCGCTATGAAACTGTTGTAGCTGATTTTCTTGCTCATTTTGGCCAGTTTTTGAAAGTTTTAAGAGTGATTCAAGAGCTTTAACTTCCATGGGTGATGTATTAAAGGGTAAGTGAAATGATGCAAGTAGAAAGAATTCAGTTTTTCGAGAATTAAAGCTTAAAATGGCAGTGTTACAAAGGCGCTACGAAACTACTGTGTTTTCGTAGTGCAGTAAATTACAAAACTTTTGAATAGTTTTGGAAGCTGTTTTGGACAAATGGAGGCTAGGGATGAGTGATTAGATATGTTATGATAATATCCAATTTCTAAGGACCACTAAATGAAGTTTAATTGATGGTCAGAATGTTCAAATAATGCAAAGAATCTTATGCCTACCAAACAAGGTATTGTTTCCTGCTTTTGTGGATGTCAAAAAAATGGTCATGAAGAGATGAAGGCCATCATCCAAATTCGACAATGTGATGATACACTTGGAAAATGATGTAATTTCAATTATATAAGGTTGTTATAGATAATTATAAGGAGTTTGAGTCATATTTGTAATAGGACTGTTAAGTAGATTAGGTGTCTTTTTGTAATAAATTCCATGTTTTATGGTTATGCAAGGTGTCAGTAGTTAGAAATTCGATGTATCTAGCCTAGAGGCAGATCATTTCAGGTTGTAAGATGTCTATTAAATACCAAGAGGTCAAATTAGTAAGGGGTTGGAATATTTTTGGCAAAATTGCAACTTATGGTAATGGATTGTTTCAGCTAATACAAAGATCTGTTACTTGAACAACTTGAGATTCTGAAGGAGTTTTTAGTGCTTTCCTATTCTATTTGTGCCTCTTATGTATCTAAATTGCAGTGGTTTTCACTTATATTACTCTGAATTCATCTATGAGATGCTCTGACTTCCTTTATATGTAAATTGACTGTGTATACTCATGTTTTATTTGTGTGTGTCCTATTTCTAGAAACTCTAAATAGCCTCAAATTCCATGTCAAATAACTCACTAAATCACTAAATTTTTTGACTCCATAAACCCAATGTTTAGATAATGATATTATTTTCAACCTACATGTTGGAAAATGTTATCTCAACATACTATTTTATTGTAAAGATTTTGGAGTTTCTGATATATAGAGTAACAATACCATTTTTCTTCACCTGAGATTCTTATTATATTTCAATGAGTTTCTATTCTATCTTTTGAAATGGTTTTATTCCAATGCCTTAATGCTTATTACTCAAAATTCATGATTTTTCATGCTCTGACTTCCTTTAAGTATTCAAATATGGTGAAATCTCTTTTAATATTTTCCTTTCAATACCTTGATGTCTCATTACTCAGAATTCATGTATCACATGCTCTGACTTCCTTTGAACCTCAATTTATTGGGATTTTCTTGAATGTGTTACTCTTTCATTGAAGTATATACAAGCCTCAGCTTCCACAAGGAAATCCTTTGTTATTGAGAGCCCTATCACTGACTCCATAACCCAATGGTAGCAAGCATTCATCTTTTCAAGCTGAACCAAAACACAAATAATAGAGTTAGCCATCTATCTATATCTTTATTCCATATCATTAACCCTTAAGAGATCCCTCTCAGATTGAGGAGGCTAAGCCTTAATCATAAGATTGGTTTGAAATAGTTACACTGAATTTGTCTGATCAACAGCCAATCAGGTACAATTTTGGTGATAACACATTCCTTGTATATTACTGGTTTGATGCAGTAGTAGGAGGCATGGCTGCACTGGTTTGGCTATCACATGACATATCCTATGTCAATGGGTGTGTTATTGTTTTAGACATTTCATGGCTCTCACATGATGTGGCAGCATGGAGCTTGGTTATGTTGGGCTGATGTGAAATTATACATTTCAATTGGTATGTTGTTGATCCATGGCTTACATGATGATGATGTGAGGTAGCAGAAAGAGTCATTGTTTCTTTGGTTACTCTTGGGAGAGTATGGGATGAATTTCTCCCATACCTTGCATGATGAGAAGGGGGGGTGGAAACAAGAGGCCTTACTGCATTGGCTTCTGTTAGGAGAGTATGGCCACCATACTTGGTTTTATGATGGGGTGGTATGGCAGCAAGAGGCATTATTGTGGTGGCTATTATTGAGGGAGTATAATTCGACATTTCACATGTCAACCCATATTTATTTGTTTCCTATTTTGCACAGCGTTGAGATGATGCTTGGAGAAAGCATGGGCAACAGGGCCAGTGATGGGAGCACGGAGAGGTACATCCTACTCCATGTAGCATGGGTTGGAGAGATAGTTCATGAGTTGGTACTTTCCTTTGGGGGGAGGAACCACTTCACTTCATATGTCTCATGCAGAGAAGAGGATCTGGAATAGAATATGGTTGCTACTTGGAGGTTCAATGATGAGGAGAGGCATCTAGCTATACAGTTGGAAGCCATTTTAGACATTATAGAGAGGAAAATATGGAGCTGGGCATTCATTACACATTAGAGCAGATGGGGAGACCTTCCATATTAGGACACCATTTGGAGGGAGGAGGATTGATGTAGCATTCAATTTTGTAGTTTCTCGAGGACAAACAAAATTTTGGTAGGGAGGACTGTAATATTCCCAATTTTCCATACGTTAATTGGAATACTAGAGTTCTTAATTTTCTCAATTAATTAAGTAAATGAAAGGGTGGAGGGACCCATAAATCCCATGGATGAATAAAATCCACTTTTTGTGTGAATGTGGGTTAGTAGATAGTAGATCAACATCATGGAGTAGTGAAGCAACTCATCAATGAAGGAAGAGTGGATACTATGGAGAGATAATGAGGAATATGATGGAGATAGTGGAGGAATAAAAATAATATCATAGAGAATTAATGATACAGTGATGGAGGAAGTGGTTCATTAAATTCAGACATGATGGAGGGAGTGGAGATTAATTGCAATCATGGAGATCATGGAGAGACAGCGCAACCTTCATGGAGATTAGTGGCCACATGTGAAGCACAGTTATGAGGTGGGCCAAGGCTAGGGAAGGCTCACAACCGTATAAGGAATAGAGGGCAGTAAAGCAAAGGAGTATAGAATTTGATATTGTATTGTCGTTTGACATTTCTTTGCATGCTTTAGTTGTTTAGCTAAGTCTGTTGTGTTTTTTAGCACACGGGTGTTCCCAAGCGGGAATCCCACCCTTACCCACGGGTGACTTCAAGTGCCTACTCGGGGAAGGTTATTTTGAGCAGCCATTCATCATCCAGAATTGTTTCCACATTCATCCCCTCTCTTTTGCATATACAACTTTAGGAATGATGCATTCATGTCTTAGGGTTTGAGAGGAGGAAGGTAGTTTCTAGCATTTTAGCTAGGAAACCGATGGAGCATTCATCCTTTCACCTTGCACTTCAATTTCAGTATTATAGGAGAAGCATTGTGATATCTGACCTCAAGTCATCATATTACACCTTCACAAATTAGCACTTCCTTCAGGAATTGTGCAGTCCAATCGGGCAGATCTAAGGGAGGAAGGAAGTTCAAAGTATTTCAACTTGGAATCCTATGTGTGGTATTTCCCTCACTTTGGTGGGATTATTTATATTATCTATGAAATATATTTCATCATCCAGTAGCAGGATACAGCTTCATCCTCGTTGACAATGTAATCCATTCCATCAGTTGTGCAGTTTGCAGCTACATCTTGAGTTGGGGAAGGAGGAGATAGATCTCAAGTTTATAGCTTGAGAATCTACAGAAGGGATTAGCCCTTCATGTATTGAGCTGATTGGGTGCTATTGCAACAGTTAGATCATCATTTCAGCCCCATATCAAAATTTACCTAGGAGGATTGGGTAAGTCGGCCAACAGGGGTGTAGTTGGCAACCCAAAAACGACTGAAAATCCACAGTTAAAATCTGGCCAAACCATTTATCGGTTTTTCCGAGATTCTTGAGTAGATTCCATGGTTAAAATCATCACCCTTTCTTATTACTCCAATAGCCTCCCAAACATGGTTCTTCTTGATAGTAGCAACAGTTTCTAGCAGCAGCAGCAGTAGCATCACAACATTTCCAATGCTAGTTTTCAATAGTGTATTTCAACCACGTTTTGTTGGCTTGAGTGCATCTTATTTGGAGCACTGTGTACTTTATATGTTGTGAAACCAGCTCCAAAAATAGAAGAAAAGAGATATCAACACCTTAGAAATAAGCCAGTTCGAGGGGGAAACCTCCAATACATTACATGAATGAACAATTCTTGGATGATACAAATGACCAAAACCTCCTTCTATATATAGGAGTCCATGGGGCCACAATATAATCCTAGCGGGGCCACAATGTAATCCTAGCCGACCTAACAATAATAATGTAAGGGCACAATAATAACAATATGGGGGTTACAGGGGTACAACAATAACAATAAGGGGGGCTACACTAACATAATAAGGAACTACACTATTAATATAGGGACTTAACATTATATTTGTTGTTGTTTATAATTATATAACTCAACTATTTTTGGTCATAGTTATAATGTCTTGATGTAATTTTCAGTTGCAACATATTTCCGGCATTTTCCAAAATTTAGTGCTATATTCTTGTTTGGCTTATTCAAAATTTGTAGATGTTCTATATTCCCTTCTTTTCCATTTTCGAATATTACACCCCCTCTGAAAGTAAATTTGAAGCAAACTTTGGCTTTTTGTGCTACAAGATAAACTCCTTCATGATTTATTTGGCATGTGGAGGCTCTTCTCTAACACTTTTATGTTGCTTACTCTTAGGAACCGCGGTCTACAAATTAAAATTTGAAATAACGTGTTCATTTGACTCCTGAAGGGTGCCTTCAACCCATTCATATTGATTCATATATTTCTCTATTTCTACTCTAGAGGTATGAGTATAAGAAGTTGTTTTGAGTTCAACTCTCAGAGAAGAAATAATGCCATGGGGTTCATAAGACCAAGTGAAACTTGGTTGGAAACCCATTTTCTTTTAAATTGCATCAGTTTTAGCACCAGTTGATCTGGTATTATAGATGAAGGATCCAATGATTGCCTTGATATTGAGCTGAGCTTTCTTTTTAACTGAAAAAAATGGAGGTCATCCATATTTATTATTTGTCTAATATATTCTAAGGAAAATACTATTTTAGGGACATATATTGGAAGCTTATATGGTGGGATTTCACATCCATATACTCTAATTTATGTGTAGTTTTGGTATAAATACCAATCCCCAGTTTTGTCTTGCTCACTCAGGTGTAATATCCTTTTGATTTCTTCCACAATTATAGGTTTTTTCTAACTCGTAAGTATATGCTTCACTGGGTGTATGAAGGAGTCTATGAACTCTATAAAAGTAGTTGTTGTTGATGTAGTCCTGACTAACTCTGTCCAGTGAATCAGTGATTGATTCACTCCTTGTGCATCATGTTTACTGAAGTGGATAGGAAACATCTCTCCTTGTTGAAAAATAAACATGTCAATAATTACATAAGAGTAATTAAACACACCTTGAGTTGTAAAATTCATGAATTTATCATGTATATTTTCAGCCAAGAATTGGCTATAATTATACATGAACAATGGTGCTTTGTCTTTATTGAAAATGGATAAGAACCCCATGATGGGTTCATCAACTGTTTGGTCATTTGGGTATCCTAGCCGGTATGAAAGAAGTGAAATGAAGTGTTTAGAGGCTTTAGGAAAGATTGAGGATGAGTATGGTGGATTTTTCTTGGGTAATTCTACATCCTCAGGTAGGAATATCTCAAATATCTGGGCTCTCTGTGGGAAGGTTAGCTTATGTTAGAGGTCCATAAGAGACGCAGGTGAAAAATGGGATAGAGAATCATATGAAGGGATGAGTAACATTTGGTTTATGGTCTCTCAGGAGATGGTGATCATAATGTTTCCATTCTGAGCCATCACTAATATCTTTATGGGATCATACTGTGTTTGACACCGGGAAGTAAGGTCAAGGAGAGAATGGGTTTGTGGAAAGGAAAACAAGGGTAACATAGATTCCCAGAACATGGTAGAGTCCTGATTATCTGTGCTTTTTTTTTTATCCATAGATATATCTCATGAAAATTGAATTCGTAGTAAGCATCTGAGACCTTGAAGAAGGCATATGTGAGGGGTATGAGATCTAGGTTGAGTTGTGGTGTAGGAGCAAGGATTTCTTCTGCAATCGGGTCAGTGACCTGCACTTCTTAAACCACCTATTTCTTTGCATTGCCTTTATGGGTCACCAAATTTTTGGTCTTGTCTTTCCGTGCCATTTTAGACAAGGATATAGAATGGGAGACAGAATTCAAAGACCAGGCGGTTGAAAAGAGGGTGACAGTGGTCATAGAAATGATGACACGGAACATAATACAAAGATGATGACAAATAGATGAGAAGGTAAAGTGGTATAAGGCACTCTGAAAACTATTTTATAGTTGGAAATATGATTTTAATAGCCTAGATAGTGACCGTAGAAGTTTAACGGTTCACAAGAAGGTTTTTAATGAGCAACGATGCACCAAACAGTTAGGGGAGGATGGTGTGAACAACGAAGTACAACGGTTAGGGAGTGGAGGCATAGGAGGGAAACAGTTGGATAGCGTTGCGGGATGAAATTGGTTGTATGGCCAACGGTTGTTTCACGGAGGGAGGATCTATTGGCTTGAGGCACAGAAGGAAATGGAAATTGGAAGAAAAACTTCCAGTGGATTTTCGGGGGGGGGTGCAAATTTGAATGGTTTTCACATGTTGCAAAATGTGGCGGCCATTAAAACCACATTTTAGACCACCCCCCCCCCCCCCCCCTCATGTTAATTATAAATGGTTGGGGGGGGGGGGGGGTGTGGGGGGGCGAAGTGATCCTCCACCGTTGATCTTGAGCGGGTGAAAGATCATCCTTTGAAACTTTCCAGTGCTTTATTCCTTGTGATTTCACCTTTTGTCCTCTACTGACTTTAGGGTAAAAATAAAATGAGCGCTATATCATCTGCTTAATTAATGAAAATATAAACCCCCTTTTAAAGAATTTAATTATCATTAATTAATTTTTAATCACTTTGGTAACTCGACGCATTTAAATGGGTGGCCATGATTTATTTGTTAAGACTAAAGCATTAACATTTTATTTTGTTTTCTTTCCTAAAAAAATTTCTTTTTGCCTTATCTTTTTAGGGAAACTAACTCTAACATTTTCTTTTGACATGGATGCATAAAAACATATTTTTTCGTAACATTTTTTAAATTTTTTTTTTTTCGTCCATATCCTAACTTAGCATTTTTTTTTCAACTAACATGCTAACTTATCAAAACCAAATAATGTTACAACAGGAGGCCAGCAGAGTATTGTAGCAGATCCTTGAGGCCAGTTCTATTTCAGTTATCTCAACTATTTCTCATTTTAGCATGTAACCCTAGTTATATTGTAATAAATATGGGTTATTTCTTGCATTATGGTTTTATGGATTTGCATGTACTTGTATGTCTTATTTTACATGGCAATCTTCTGTAAAATGCATGATAATTTAATGGAGAAATTGCAGTTGAGTTAATTTTTAAGGAAAAATTCATAAAATATCCCATTTGGGATATTACAGTGGTATCAGAGCTAGTGATCTTTCTAGCGTGAAGGTTTACTTGTCAAATTACAGAAAAGCCAAATTCAAGGGTTTTACTACAGCTCAATTTTCAGAGGAAGATTGATGGTTTATTATTTTGAGGCATTATTAAAGGACGTAGTTGGGTTATTATGTTTGTTGTTGGTTGGAAGGTTCATTAGATTATAAAAGCTATAGGTGAACCTAGGTTCATTATATTTTCAACTATAGGTGAACCTCCAGGGTTGAGATTGACATTTTATTTCTCGAGAAGCATGGCAGTATTTGGGTTAGCACAGAGGATGAGATTTGAGCCTAGTTGTGGAGGAAGGTCTCAACCATTTGAGCTTTGTTTGTTGAGGGAGGTAGAGGAAGTTCTAGAGGGATTATTTGTTGCAAATTTGGAGGGATGTTGAGTATTTCACTGATCATTTTGTAGACAACGTATTTAGCAGCTACTGGGAGAGCATAGGGCTTATTGTGGTCAATTTTGGAGGATTGTAATTTGACCAAAAAATTTATGGGTTTTGGTCAGATTGGCTTGAGGAGTCTGGGAGTAATTTTTAATAATATTCTAAGCACTAGTGGTAGGTGTTTTTTCCAATCCATTGCAGTAGCTATTTCAAAATTGCTACCAGAGAGCATTTTCTGGCCCAAATTTATATTGTTGAGCAAAATTTATAGTGCAGGGCCAAAATTATTCTTCTGTGGGGAATTTATCTTGATGGGCCGAAATCAATTGTTGGGCTAAGTTTATTTGCTAGAGCCTAATTTATTTTTGTGAGCCTAGTTCCTTTGTGAGAGCCAAATTTATCTATTAGGGCTCAATTTATTTTTGGGGCCAAGTTTACTGTCATAACTCAATTTATTTTTTGAAGGTTTTGTAGGAGATTTATCTCATTTTAGTCTACTATTTTGCAGTGAATTTGTTGAACTGAAGTGTAGGAGCATTGTGGTAGAAATTTATCTTATTTGGAGTAGTGCGCATAGTTTGGTAGAGTATGAAACTTAAGCTAAATTGGCGCTTTCTGTATCTTCTGGAATATACCCAAGATTTTTCTTGGTATTTCTAGGTTTTTTGAAAGGCGTGTGTGGTTGAAATTTCATAATTTTCTTGGAAATATTCGGGTATCAAATCATCATTCTTATAGCCAGAAAAATTGTTGGTTTAATGAATTTTCACACTATTTGAGCATTTTGGGTCATTCGGAATTAGCCCAAAAAATTTATGGGTTTTGTCAGCCATGGGTCAAAGAGTTGAATCCTAATTTTGCAGAATTTTTGGGGGAGTTTTGGTGCCACAAACATAAAAAATTATTTGGCAGCTAGTGGGGAAGGAGTAAGCTTAATTTTTGGGTCCTGGGTGACCGATAGAATTTTCTAAAAGAATTTATTAGGTTTTCTGGGTTTGTGATGGAGAGCCCAAGAAAAATGATGTAGAATTTTCTGAGTAGTTTTTGAGGATCAAATAAGGGTTCCTTCCAGCTAGCACTTGTAGAATTTCCAAAGTTAGCACAGAGCTTGAGGAGAGATCATTTCCTTGCATATGACGTAAAAATTTTCTCACCTGAGATTGTTTATATTGCTTTGCTAGGATTAATTCATATTATTTTACAAAAATGATTTTTCTAGAGCCAAAATTATTTTCCAAAGCCTTAATTATTTGTCAGAGCTAGATTTATCTGTTGGGGCAGGGTATTGTTGTGAGAAATGTGAGGTTATATGAGTTGGTTGAATAACTATATTCATATGTTATAGTAGCCTTGTATTGTTATTAGCATTGTATAGTCATAGTCTGAGTATGTTATGTGAGTATAGTTTGAGTCAAATTATCTACAACATTTTCACCGTTGCTGCAAAATCATGGGATTTGAGGATACTTGAAAATCTTATAAAACGATTTAATGACTTAGAAATAATTCAGTATTAGCTACAATTTGAAAAATCACTTGCACAAGGTGCTTAGACCTACAATGCTTCCTTGGATCAAAGAGAAAAACCGAACAACAAACCCTTTTCAAAGGGGATAAATGTCATCCTACAACTAGAGAAGATAAGGGATTTGTAAAAATAATGGGAGGTAGGTAATTGGCTCTTTGCACCTGGATCTGGTTTGAAGAACCTAAAGATGACCGCAAAAAATTTCCTTAATTTGGAGATGCTAGAATCACATCTTTCTAAAGTGAACCAATCAGATTTGAGGGTACTAAATTGGGCACTTCAACTAACAATGCTTGCTTTGATTCATCCAAGATTCTTGGATCATCCTTGTGAAGGAGTTAGGCTTATAGTAGCTTCATGTCTCAGTGATATTATCAGAATAACTTCACCTATGCTTCCTTATAATGATGACATTATGCAAAAAAAAATCCAGCTAATAGAAAAGAATCTCTAGGATCTACATAAAATTTTGGGTCTTTCCATTGAGAAGAGGATCAAAATATTAGAAATCATGGTTGGAGTCATGGGTAACCATGATGACATTTGCAGGATGTTGTAGACCAGGTTGTTGACCATTTGGAGGAGAGAACATTTGGTTTCACCTGTTACATCTGAAATGGCCGAGAGGTTGGTTGAAAAAAACCTTGGGTTGTTCAAGAGACAATTGACCAGGGAGGAGCTGCTCCTATTTGGTTGGTAATCCAAAAAGAAGGAGTTGAGGAGGAATGGACCTTTATTCATTTGCAAGGGACCTTGGGGACTTGATCACTCATGATTGAGAGATGCATATGAGGTAGTAAAGGTATAGAAGGAGGACATTCCTTCTATATGTCAGGGTGAGGAATCTTCTTTGCATGAGTCCATGGGGTCATATGAGGATGCTTCTAGGGAGAATGAGCACTCATGTGGAGTTGATGATAGTAGCACGGATTCATATTCCAGAGTGCAGAGTGATCAGTAAGGGGACTCTATGGGAGATATTTAGGATGATGAGTAATTTTTGATGATTCAGCTGGAAAAGCATATGGTGGAGCATGAGTCAACTGAGGAGGAAGCTATGCATATCATGCATGATATTCCTTTGGAGGAGAGGCATATGGAGGCTCATATTGAGTCTGTGGTGGATGTGTGGATACCCTTAGGGTTAGCCATTGGTGAGGAGGAGACAGATGTACAAGCATCGAGCACGGTGACATTAGTTGCAGATACTTATCCTCAAGAGATGTTTGAGGTCGATAGGGTAGTTCTGTGGGAGGATAGAAGACACCAGGAGTATGAAATTCTTGATCAGGAGAGGGAGGAACTATTAGAGATGCTAGAACATCCATATTTGGGCCAACCCACTTATGAGGTGCAGATAGATGCACATGCAATGAGCAGAGTTGCAGTACTTTCAGGTGGCAACACTCTCTAGGAGTACATCGATGGGACTTGCAGAATATCTTTCCCAATTTGGCCTATTATAGAGACAGGGGTCTTCTTTTGCAGGCATATATCATTGGAAGGTAGGATGAGGCACAACACAAGTTGAGTATGGACTGGTGACCTCACACCATACTTTTTCTGTATGCATGTGTCACTGCATTTTATTCTTCTTCCAGGATATATTGGAGAGAGATCATGAGTTCGTATCTTATTGATGGTATGATATTCTGTGTAAGGATCATAGTGGAGCATGGACCCTTAGACATGAAAAATGTAGCGGCTTCTAGTTGGTAGTGGGGCACAGGTAAAAACGTTTTCAACATTCCATCTCAAGTTAGCATGAGATTGAGTCATGAGTTGGACTGGAGAGAGCTGATGAGTTGGTATCCTATTGAAAAAGTATCATTCTTATTCTTGGGTACATTTTAGTAGGAGCACTTGGATGAGAGATATGTTACATATTTCATTGGGCCATGGATTGTGGACCGACATTCCATCGGTATTTCAGTAGCACTAGATTGAAAATTGTAGATCAGGGTTGACCCTGGCCTAGACTGGAGGTTGCATTGGAGAGAGTGGTTGAGTTGGTCCTTGCTTCATGGGGTGGAAACTGTAGCTAGAGACAGTGCTCAGTCTGATCCATGGGATTTTGGTGATGATTGGCCATCATGGCATTAGGATCTGGGAGGATTGATTTATTACAAGTGTAGTGAGAGATCAATTTGGGATCCTGGCATCGAGGGGTTTGTTCCAGGTCACTCAAGAGAGGATCATAGTAGCACCCAAGGGTTTGTATGGGATCCATACATTGGGTCTGAGTTGCATTTGGCCAACAAGGTGGCCCACATATTTGTATTGCTCGGGGGAAAGCAATCTTGGGGCAAAAGGTCTATAATTTTCTTTTTTTGGTGTCACCTATGACAGGGTTAGGATGGACTTCGAGAGTTGGGAGCAGACAGGTCAGAGATACAAGTTGGTGTCATCAGCAGGCCCAGGGGCTTTATGAAGAAGTTTTGAGGAGTTCATATGAGGATTGATTGCATTCAATTCATATATTCCATCATTCACATAGTTTTCCTTTCGTTCCGATGCATTCCAACAACATTCGGAAAACTGAGTTATTTTTGGGCTTAACTCAATTAATTACGCTCAAAGTGGCATTATGGGAGGAATACATGATAGAAAACCTTAGTGTAATATCTCTTTGGAACTAGGACCATAATACCTACATGATGGGATGGTTGGACATGAGTTTCAGTGACATGAGGAGACATGATAGCTGATTTACTCTTTCCTTCATTAAAAAGGAATATTTTGTAGGTTTTAACCCTGAACAGAAATTATCTACACACGAATCTTATAACATAAAATAAACAATAGTGAGAGCATAAAGCATAAAACAGATAAACACAGAGATTTTCCCATGGATCCCAAATTGGGACGACCAGCTTGATTTTTCATTATAATCCTTTTAGTGTTACAACAAATATATATACATGCCGAAGCATACATAAACCCCAATCCATTAACCCTGGATTAGAACATAACCGTAGTTCCATTGACCGGATCTACAAAATACCAGGGGCCAAAAACCATCGTACCCCAAAACCATGTGCAAACTCATACACAAAACATGGGTGGGTCCGCATATGAGTGGGACCGCATACCAAAAAAAAATTCTTCTGGGCACTGCCCCGGACCCCGACAGGGGGGGCTGCCGCCCCCCCTATGACCCCCCTGCTACGCCCGGCGCAACGTACAGCGCGTGGGGCTAGTCGTGGAAAGAATATAACACATACCCAAAATTATCCCACTTTTTTTTTTTCTTTCCACGGGGGGCCATAGGAGAGCTTAGTCATTTGGCCAATTCTTCAACACCCATTGTTTCTCTACACCAAGAGAACTTCTGAGTACTCACAGACTTCGTCAATGCATCTGCAACATTCTTCAAAGTGTCCACCTTTACCAGTAACACCCTTTTAGCCTCAACCATATCTCTAACAAAGTGATATTGAAAATCAATGTGCTTTGTCTTTGAATGATAAGCAAGGTTCTTAGCCAAGAAAATTGCACTTTGGCTATCACAGTCTATCCTTATAGCTTGTTGTACCAACCCCATACTTGAACAAAATCTTTGCAACCAAACTGCTTCCTTGCTTGCATGAGTGGCTGCTATGTATTCTGCCTCTGTAGTTGAAAGTGCCACTACAGACTGTCTTTTACTCATCCAACTGACTGTACCTCCAAATAGGCTAAACACATACCCACTTGTAGATCTTCTTTGGTCCAGATCTCCAGCCCAGTCTGCATCAACAAAACCACGAATGTCCAACATTCTTTCCAATCCTGGTCTTCCCTGGTAGCACAAGCCATAATCACTAGTGCCACGTAAATATCTGAAAACTCGCTTCACTACTGTCCAATGCTCCTTCCCCGGGTTTGACATAAACCTGCTCAATACTCCCACTGCATGTGCAATGTCTGGTCTAGTACAGACCATTGCATACATCAGGCTACCCACTGCACTTGCATATGGAACACGGGACATATACTCCTCTTCTTCTTGTGTCTTGGGACACTGTTCAGCAAACACCTTTAAAGCTACAGGAATAGGAACATTCACCGGTTTACTATCCTGCATATTGAACCTCTGCAATATAGTCTCGACATAATTCCTCTGGTTTAACTAGAGCTTCCTCTTTGCCCGATCTCTCTTAATTTCCATGCCCAAAATATAGTTTGCAGCACCAAGATCCTTCATGTCGAATTTGGAGAACAGTTGGGTCTTCAAATCTTGGATAATTTCTTTGTCATTTCCAATCAACAACATATCATCCACATACAAGACCAAATAAATAACACGGTCACCTATTAATTTAAAATAAACACAGTGATCCTCCTTGCTTCTGGTGAAGCCAAGTCCCCGTATATAGGTATCAAATTTCTGATACCACATCCTTGGTGACTGTTTTAACCCATACAGAGACTTCTTCAACCCGCATACCAGTTCTTTCTTACCCTTCACCATAAAGCCTTCAGGTTGCTTCATGTAGATCTCCTCTTCTAGATCCCCATGAAGAAATTTTGTCTTCACATCCATCTGTTCTATCTCAAAATCAAATGCAGCAGCAACAGATAAAAGTAATCTAATAGAAGTAACCTTGGCAACAGAAGAAAAAATATCACCAAAATCAATTCCCGGCACCTGGGAATAACCTTTCGCTACCAACCGAGCTTTGTATTTCTCCACCTTGCCTTCTACATTCATCTTCTTCTTAAACACTCATTTGCTCCCAATGGGCTTCCTTCCAGCCGGCAACTCCACCAGATCCCATGCATCGTTTTTGTGTAAGGATGCCATTTCATCAACCATGGCCTCCTTCCAGAGTTTTCCATCCTCTGAATCTACTGCCTCCCTGACAGTTCTGGGTTCATCATTAGTTATAGTTAAGGCAAAACCTGAATAGAAAGCAGATGGACTATACCTTTCTGGTTGCCTTCTTTCCTGAACTGATCTTCTCAAAGTTGGGGCTTGTGGCTTTTCCTCTTCTGAATATTCTTCTATTGTAGAGTCTAATTCATCCTCCTTTAGCTCAAACTCTATCTTCTCAGGTTCCTTTGGTAGGAATTCATGTGTAACAACATCTTTCACCTCTCTAAACAACACATCTTGGCTGTACACAACTTTCCTTGTTTCTGGGTTCCAAAGCTTGTAACCCTTTAAAGCATGTTTATACCCAATAAAGATGCACCTTCCAGATTTATTATCCAACTTGGTCCTTTTATCCTTTGGAACATGTACATATGCATCACATCAAAATACCCTTAGATTTGAAAGAGATGGTTTCTTACCAGTCCATACCTCATGTGGAGTCTTATCCTCCAACGCTGATGAAGGTGATCTGTTAACTAAGTAACATGCAGTCTCCACTGCCTCTACCCAGAATTCTTGTCCTAACCTGGTACCACTGAGCATGCTTCTTCCTTTTCCATCGTAGTACGTTCCCATTCTTTCTGCAACTCCATTTTGCAGAGGTGTGTATAGGTGAGGAGTCTTCTACCGTGATACCACACTTCCTAAAGAACTCTTCAAATTCCTTCTTACAGAACTCCCCACCATTATCTGTCCTCAACGCCTTTATCTTCTTCTCTGTCTGGTTTTCCACCAGAGGCTTAAATTCTTTAAATTTGTCAAAGACTTCAGATTTCTTCCTCAAGAAATATATCCATGTATTCCTTGAGAAGTCATCTATGAATGAAACATAGTACACAGACTTTCCCAGTGATGGAACTGACACAGGCCCAAACACATCACTGTGCACAAGTTCTAATATCTTGTTTGCCCTCTTAGCACCAGAAGGAAAACTCACCCGATTCTGCTTTCCATATACACAATGTTCACAGAAATCGAAATCCAGAGAGCAATTAGACATACCTTCTACCATACCATTTCTATGTAGTATCCGAAGGCCCTTCTCTCCAATATGTCCAAGCCTTTGATGCCATAGCATGGTCTTTTCTCCAGAGACAGCTAAGCTTTCCACTCCATTTTCAGGAACCACATAACTATTACACCCATCAATAACAGTGCTACCTTGTATCTTGTACAGAGTTCCAGTCCAAACTCCTCGCATTAATACCAGTTCTCCCTGAACCATCTTGCAGGCATCTTTCTCGAACACTGTTCTTACACCTGCATCATCCATCTTGCTTACAGAAATCAGATTTCTAGCCAATGTAGGTATATGCAGAACACCAGGAAGTGTTCTAATCCTTCCACCTTGTAGCTTCAGCTTGAATTTTCCACGTCCGATGATTCTGGCCTTCCTATCATCCCCTAGGAAGACATCACCACCATCATATTTCGCATACTCCCATAACCACTCCCTATGGGGAGTGAAGTGAAAGGATGCACCTGAGTCAATCAACCATGACTCATGATCTACATGTGTATTTGAAGACGAAGCTAAATACACATCTCCACCTTCATCCGAGGTGGTTTTTTCCTCTGCTGAAGGAGATTCATTAGATCCCTTTCCTTTCTCAGGAGCTTTAGATCTACATTCCTTTTTGTAGTGTCCTTCCTTTCTGCATTTCTAGCACACCTTTACAAACTTTCCAGGAGATTTATATCTCCCTCTAGATTTAGATCTCCCACTCGAAACCTTATTCTTGTTTCTGTTCTGGGACCTTCCTTGTACAGATAAGACATCTCCATTCTGACCCTCCATATTTCTCCGTCTCATTTCCTCCGACAGCAAGGCTGAGACAATGTCATAAAAATTCAAGGTAGTTGTATTGCTACCTATTGTAATAACCAGATTGTCCCACGAGTCTGGTAGAGAGCACAACAAACTGATGCACTTATCTTCATCTGAGATTTAAATATCAACAGATGACAGCTGACTTACCACGGTATTGAAGGCATTTAGATGCTCTGTCACCGAGTCTCCATCCTTCATCCTCAGGTTATACAGTTTTTTCCATAGGAACAACTTATTCACTAGAGACTTAGATTGGTACAAAGTCCCAAATTTTTCCCACAAATTCTTCGTCGTAGCTTCCCCAGATACATTCAACAATACTGAATCTGATACACACAACCGTATTGTGCTTTTAGCCTTCCGATCTAGTTTCTTCCAGTCTTCATTTGACATTGTCGTTGGTTTAGTACCTGGATATACCGCAATCCACTGATATTTATCCACCAGCAGATCCTCCATATTGAGCTTCCACAACTCAAAACTCTGACCACTAAATTTCTCGATCTCTATCTTTCCGTCGCTCGCCATCTTCTTTCACCGCAAGAGTCGATCCCGCAGATCTCCCACTGAACAGGGTCTACCTCAGGCCCGAACAAAAAAAAACCCTCAGCAGCAAAGGCATCCCCTTGAAGCCGAAACAACTTCGATACCAAATGTAGGTTTTAACCCTGAACAGAAATTATCTACACACGAATCTTATAACATAAAATAAACAATAGCGAGAGCATAAAACATAAAATAGATAAACACAGAGATTTTCCCCTGGATCCCAAATTGGGACGACCAGCTTGATTTTTCATTATAATCCTTTTAGTGTTACAACACATATATATACATGCCGAAGCATACATAAACCCCAATCCATTAACCCTGGATTAGAACATAAACATTGTTCCCTTGACCGGATCTACAAAATACCAGGGGCCAAAAACGATCGTACCCCAAAACCATGTGCAAAATCATACAAAAAACATGGGTGGGTCTGCATATGAGTGGGACCGCATACCAAAAAAAAATTCGTGGAAAGAATATAACACATACCCAACATATTTTAATTGGAAAATAAGAGGGAAAAGTGATCCATGATTATAATAATAATAAAATAAGGTTATAGCAGTATTTCATGATTAAAATAATAATAAAATAAGTCTCTAGAAGGATCCATGACATCTATAAAAGAAGAGGAGGAGGCCTTTGAGGAATATCTTGGATTTGATATATTTTCTTGTATGTGAGGTTGACAACCTGACTCTCTTCTCCATTGGTAGCCCTAAGACAACAACCTTCGGGTATGTCATCGAGTGTTGAATGGAAACCCAACTCTCTTTGAGGAGACTTCATTCATGAGCTTCAGGGACATTGGAGTGAGGATCATTCAGATCCTAAATTGGTGCTTCATTGATTTCCAATTGATTTAGTGGCAATTGTTGCCAGAGGGAGAGTGTAATATTCCATTTTTTGGTGTCACCTATGACAAGGTTAGCATGAACTTCCAGAGTTGGGAGCAGACAGGTCAAAGATACAGGTTGGTGTCATCAATGGGCCCTGGGGATTTTTGGAGGATTTTTGAGGAGTTTCTATGAGGACTGATGGAATTCACTTGATATCTTCCATCGTCTGCACAGTTTGCCTCTCTTTTTGGTGCATTTCGAAAAATTTCAGAAAACTGAGTTATTTTTGGGCTTAATTCAATTAATTACACTCAAGGTGACATTCCAGGAGGAATACATGATAGAACACCTTAGTGTAATAGCTCGTTGGAACCATACTGAGGATATCTTTGAGATGGGATGCTGAAAAGTCACTTACAGTGGCCAGAGATAGTAACATGGGAAATATAATATTTTCATTAATTAAAAATGACTTTAATTAGTCATTTAATTAAAGGAAAGATAATATTTAGAGGAAAAGGGGCCATGTTGGACTGGAGCCCCCCAAGTCCGACCATTTTTGCTATATTTTGTAATAAATTAGTCACGCACAGGTGTTTTTGGGTGATTCAAAATCCCTCATTAATCATAATGGGTCAAAGGGTAGATCAAGGGGCTGCAAACCACGGTCTGTGGACCATAGAGTATCACAGGCTAATAGTATAAATAGATGGCTAGATCTAGTCTAAACTAGTTAGTTTTTTGATAAGTCTAAATGTGAATGTTAGATCTGCAAAATTGGTGATATTTTATGTGGATTGTCTAGGTAAGAAAGCTACTGCTGGCTATGTGCATGGATACCTTAGTCGTGTTGTGTGTGGATCATGCTGGTTGTGTGCGCGGGATGTTGAAGCATTTCTATGAAGGATTTGAAATGATAGTAATAAATGAATATTGTTGCGGATATCTGAGTTCTATATGCATATGTTGTTTATATTATGAATATTTCTGCATCTTATTTCTGATTTTTGTACTGTCTGCAAATAGATCTTTTGCGCAACTGTGTTTGGATTTATGTGAATGCTTATTGGATGGATATGATGGTGTAAGGTTCTGATATTATGTCTTAAGGGTCTTTACATGATTTGTAGTTGTTGTGTTAACTTGCACAAGACCTTCTGCATATTTGACCTAAATTTATCTGAAAGGGTTTACTAGTTAGGGATGTTGTTACGAAGGTATATTGGGATATTAATGAACCCACATCATTAAAATCTCTCTCAGGGTGTGGAAACCTCGTTCCAGCACCCCCCCATACAGCTTCGAGTGAGACTTTGACTTGCGCAAGCAGGTCACTACCGAAAGGGCCAGTAGTAAGAGGGTTGTGTTGGTTAATCTCAATTCCGAACCTAGGGCATGACCCCTCAAACCAAAAAATGGTTCTGTTGTTGGGACTGAGATCATTTTAAGAGAGGTTGGGTGATGTTGCGAGGTCATTGGCAGCCATTAAAGACTGAGCTTGAGGACTAGTTTGAAAAACAAATTTAGAAATTTTCCCTAAAAGAAAACAAAAGTAAGAAGTTGTCTGCTGAAGAGTGGAAGAATAAGTATATTTTCACTGAGGTGCATGAGATATTCTTCATAAAATTTGCACATGAGCTGCAGGAATAGTTGGCAAGGTTAGCATAACTCCAAACCTATTGGAAGGGCGGTCAGGTCACACAGTGGACCCCCGAATTAATCCAAAATTGGAGAAGACTAATAATTCCATTACCTGGACTGTAGATCACTCGGTTGGCACCATCTTGGGTGGGTTTCTAACAAAATTTGTAGTTGATCAGTTTTTTTCATACTCTGAATCTGAAAGGATATTTTTCAAAGGATTTAGGGGTAAGTTCTTACAAAATTTTCCTCTACTGATTAAGATGCTATTGTGTGAAAAGGATATTTTGTCAATCCATACTGAGTGAATGAACCTTGATCAGTGCAAGAGAATGATGCATAATGGTATAAACTATCAGGTCAATTAGAGAGGGGATAAATCTATATAAATCCCCTTGAGAAATTCACCTAATATAAATGGAAGCGAGATTGTGCATGTTGAAACTAGCTCTCCTGCTATGCCACCATCAAATTCGTGGAAAGGTAGGAATCCTCCTACCCTAGCACCACCCCTACCTGCGGATGATATGGTAGTGCATATAAATTTACCCACATTTAAGGATGCAATGGATGAGGATATGGACCGATTTTGGTTTGTGACGAATGCAGTGTGGACTGTGCAAAATGTCAATATTGATGTTGTTAAAAGAGAGCAGCTGGCTATGGCCTTTGAATGTCATGCTTTAGGTTGGTTCATGAGATACATTACTCAACATGTGGATCCCACAATGCAAGATATCAAGGATGCCCTAAATCAGCAGTTCCGGAAGCCAAAATCTTATTCTCAATGTGTAGTAGAACTGAAACATATTAAGAAAGGGCCTACGGAATCATTCTAGGAAGCTGACCAATAATTAAATAAAGTCATTAGTGACATAGGATTTTCTTACGATGACAAGAATCATAAGGAAGGGTTCATCTCCATGCTATTTTCACATCTGCGTGAGCCCGTGGGTCAGTAGAATATTGATTCATAGGAATAAGCTCTAGAAATTGCTATGAAATTATCAGTTGTACCGAGGATGCTCAATTTGGAGCACTATAGCTTTAGAGCCAATTAAAAGATATGCACTTAGAAATATAGAATTTAGGAAGAGACCAGGTTAAAGAAGCTAGCGTATATGTATAGTGCATACACTACAGGGTATTTGGCCACACCAAAGATCAGTGACCTTTGCTATCGTATTATATGAAAGCCGGGGGCTCGAGTCCACTGCACCCGGGGGATGTTGCTAGGCCTAGTACCCCCACACTGTGGTGCGCAAATTTTCAGTTGGCCATGCGACATGATACAAGCCACTTCTCGCGGTTAGGAGCCTATGTCCCAAAACTAAAGCAACAATGGTGTACATTTTGCTCTTCGGTGGGTCACAATGAGCATAAATACTAAATGTATGACTTGATGATCGACAAAGAAAAACTTTACAGAGTTCAGGTTGACCCTTCGTCACTAGCATCTCCCTCCAGATGAGGAGGATCCCTAGCAAGAGGATGGGTATGGGGGAGAGACGGAGGCACAAGTCGAGGGAGAGGGAAATTAATTTGTTACAACTGTGGAGACATTGGACACTATGCAAGAGACTGCTCAAAGCCTATGCAGAAATCTTGCAAGTACTATAAGGAATTTGATCATGTAATTGAACATTGTTCTGTGTTAATAGCTAAAATTCAGGAAAAGTAGAAGATGCTAACACAAAACATACAGATGGTTAAGGTTGAACTGCGCGACGATGGTCCAAGTGTAAATGTAATTACACGCAACAGTATTTCCACTGGAGGAAATGAGGAAAATTTTTCCACAGAACCACTGATTAGAAAGGCATATGATAAGAAGGAAATTGTAAACCTGCAGAAAGAAAAATATATTTTCATTGAAGTCGGAAAGGATTTTTCTGATGCAGAAGCATCCACCTAAAGAACTCCCATGGAACCAAAAATTGATGATGAAGTTAGGCCATTCTTATAGGCCTCCATTAAGCTACTGTGAAATCAGAAGGAAATAGATAATCTCCAAGCCCTGATAGACAGTTGCATAGAAAAAGAGTTTCCTCAAACAGAAACCAAGGCTGTGAATAAGGTCTCTAAACAGAAG
The DNA here is from genome assembly GCA_034641835.2 of Pinus albicaulis. NCBI lineage: Eukaryota > Viridiplantae > Streptophyta > Pinopsida > Pinales > Pinaceae > Pinus > Pinus albicaulis. The sequence continues at coordinate 112,326,050 of CM076576.1, forward strand.
AAGGGAACTGGTAGGAAGATGCACAAGAATGTGCAAATTAGAGGCTATGATATGGACCAAGTCATCTTGGAACTGGGATCTGATGAAAATTTCTTACCTAATAAAACCTAGAAGAAGATGAGAGAGCCAAAGTTGGAATGATCCACCATTTAGCTATCCATGGCCAATCAACAAAAGATCATTCCACTTGGCAAACTTCCGCAAATTGTGGTAGACATTGCTGGAGTAAAAGGTATGCACTGATTTTGAGGGTATACAAATTGTGGATGATGCAAACCCCTACCCTGTGTTGTTAGGGTTGGATTGGGCCATTGATATAGGAGGCATCATCAATCTGAATCGCATAAGTATAATTTTTTAGGATAATGGTACTCGGGTGATAGTCCCACTAGATCCACCAGAAGGAGAATGATACAAAGAACGAGTGTGTGAAGGGGATGATGTTGACCATATCTATAACCTGACTCCCTATGACGAAGAATAGATCAACCCTACATATGATGGCATGTTGAATTGGGATAAGGATAGCTCCTATTTTTCCAATTCTGATGGCGGAATGGAGAATTGGAAAAACGGGTTGCACGATGTCTCTACGCTGCACTACCTCAAGATCACAAAGAATTTCTAGTGCATATCCTTTGAGGTAAGAGAAATACCCTAATTTTATGGTTCTGGTAGTGTCAAATAATTTTTGGAAGCATTAGAAAAAGCTATCATAGAGGAATGAAGGTTTTGGGTGCTTGATTTGGTTATGTACGCAAATCCAGCGTGGTGTTGGGAGACGCACAAGGGAAATTTACAGGACTAGGAGGAATGTAGAAAAATGATGATGCTGGGATTTGATCCTCTAGCCACTCCACCAATTGAATTATTCTATGGTCAAGGAGATCTGTTCAAGCACTTGGCCATGTGGATGGAGGTATGGGATGAAAAGGCATGGAATGAATGGGTTCATAGGTTTCTCCAGTCATTGGGACAATTATCTACTACCTGGTATCTAGAAGTTGAGCTACACCAAGGTACTTAAGAATGGCATACAGTGACTGAATATTTCCTAGAAACCTTTGGCTCTCTGGGTGCCTTGGAAAAATTAGATGAAGCCCTGCAGGACATAGATGCTCTAGTCTTTGATGAATCTCACCCCTGTAGGGACTATGCTACGTTGGCCTGGGATGCACAGATGCAAGACATTGTCAATTGTAGAAATTTGTTGATCGAGGAGAATGAAGATGACACAAGGAATGTTAATATCATAGAATTGGAAGGGGAGAACACAGTTGCAGGGCCTGCATTAAGGACAGTGGATGTAGCTATGCCTCTCAAATTGAAGGAAGTCAACAATGGGACATAATAGCAACCCAATTTGGCCAAGATCAGGGACTAATGGGATGATGACATAGTCAAAAAGATTCAAAGCTTCTGACATAATATCAAGATCAATTTCCTACAATTTTCTCTAAGCTGAAGGGCACTATAGGGTGTTACACACCATTTTTTCACCATCCCTGAAATCCCCATCCCGCACATTGGAGGACCATTTTTGTGACTTACATAAAGTGTCATGATTTGCAAAAATTTTCATTGCATCCCTTTCCATGAGGAGAGCATTTCCTCTGTCGACTTTTCTTGGAATAGACCATCAAAAACACATGCTTTTGGGTTGGCGCTGGTGGACTGTTATGGCCTCACGCCAATAAAGGAAATTAACACTAGACCCCATGCCTATTGGTGCTCTATCCTAGTGAGCTAGCCATGCTGAGCTATTTCTGAAAAAAATATTAAATATAGAATCGAAGTTTCCAAGATAACCACTATGTGAGCGAGTTAGCTTGGGTTGTTTGACTGCATAATGATGAGCACCTTCCTTTGGCTTCTTTTTTCCTCCTTCTGGGGAAACCTCCCAAAGGATAAGGCCTCCCTTCCACCATTTGAGGGATCCCAACCTCTTCCTCTCCTTCTATAAATACACCTATCTCACATAGATGCAGATAACTGAATAGGAATTGCTGAACATTTTTTTGAAACAATTTGATATAGCTGGTGAGATATAGTAGAGAGAGAGACCCTTGTTGAGAGAGAGCTTAAGTTTTGCCTCGCCACATCCAAATTCCCAGATGAATGCTCAAGACACGTTTCGAATGGAGCTGCTGAAGGAGGATGCAATGTCAAGGCTCCAGTTGTAATCTCTTTCTTTCTCTTAATATATACATGACTGATGTTTTGGTTCCGTCTTGTGTTGATGTGATTTATCTTACGCAATACGTTTAATTCTCCTTGACTGATTAAGTAGTTATTAATGAAATTATTGTTATGTATGCTTCTCTTGTCCTTTTTTCTTTGTGTAGGCACCCAAATACCATTTTTGAAATATTGTGATGGGTCGGGACAAGGATTAGGAGACCTCTGTTATAGCTACGACAATCATGTTGGATCACAGGTAGGACAATCTATCCCAACTCGTTTCATTTTTTAACTAGGAACCAACACATTAGCATGTCCTCTTACTACTAGACCCACTCTAGGGCTAGAGGGATTTCCTCTATCCATAGAGGGTATTTACTTACACAACAAGTTGGCGACTGCACTGGGGAATAGTGTGTGTTTTTCGTCTCATTGTTTGTTGAGAGTTTGACTTGTCAAGTCGACTTTCATCGTTTGATTTATTTTCTTACTTGCTTGACTTGCCTAACTATTTTGAATTATCCTGTTGAGTTCCAGAGTGTCGAGTCTGACCTCTGCTAAGTGGTTTTATTCTTTTCCCATATTTTTCTATCCTGGCATGGTTTCACCTTGAACAGATGCGCCAATTGGCGCTTGTTTCTCTTGTCATAGGTGCGCCAACCCCTGTTAGGCATGGATTATAGCCTAACAGCCGTGCCGAATCCTGTAGAATTTTATTTGACCTTCTTTCTATTTTTTTGTCAGTATTTCTTGGCTCTGGACTGGTTCTTTGCCTTGCAATTGGTATTTTAATATTGTTTTGACTCTGTAGCCTCGGTCTTCTCAATTTTTTGTCCATTATCTTATCGGTGAAGATTTGTAGCCATAGGGTTTCTAGGTGTCTTGTGTTGTTTGTTCGACCTTCTCCTCATTGAGCCTTCTGAGATAAATTCGAGTCACTTTGATCTTTGTCATTTCAATTCGTTGACAGATTGTGTTATTCTTTCTCGATTCTTCGTGTCTTTGGTAAGTTGGATGATCAATTTTTTTTTTTGTTTAAATCTCCATTTCGTCACTTCGAGCATAGATCACATTGCTCATGGGATTTTGTTTGCTTGGAAGAGTGCATCATTATTTTTAGTGTGTTTTATGTTTGTATTTCATTTGATTTATTCGTTTTATATCTTTACATTTGCAGTGCTCAAAACTAGTTTTTCCTTTGCTTTTTAGTGTAATAGTGCATTATGTGCTTCATTCATCTAAAAAAAATAAAAATTGCATTCTTTCGCTTGAATCGAAAATGAAAATATCTATTGCATAACTAGCTCTTAGTGGGCTAGGAAATAATTTTCATTTTCTTGTCTGGTTGTATTAGATTCATTAGTGAAATTCTTCTTATTTTTTCATTGATTACTACTTTGTCAAAATATTCCTATCCTTCTCTTAGTTAGCATTCATCGAACAAAAATGATGCTCTTTTGCATGTAGTGTGCATTTAGGAGTTCGAGATCACATTTGATAGGGCCTTGAAATCGAATCATTAATTCAAGATCAACCTTAAAATCAATTCAATCAATATAAGGAAGCATTGAAACATAACATATATATTTTAGAGGTCTAGGCTAGTGACGTGTTCCGACGTCGTTAAACCTACTAGTTGTCATTCGCCACCTGGCTTTAGATAGCACTAGTACGGACTTCTGCTCCCCACACCATCATGTATATAAATGGAGACCCTCATAGGTTCAAATCCTTTATCCATAAGACGCTGAGTCTGCCACCCTCTAACCGTGATACATCGAACACATCATTCGGGGAGATTACCTGCAAGTACATCAAGTCATTGGTCATTTCTCTTTCACTTGATCACCAAGGTGTATATGGAAGTTCATGAAATCTTGGTACACCCTCTTGCTTAGATTACCTGAGTAGTCATTTTGATCTTTTTGTGACTCTCTAAAAGTGAAAATATCATCAAGCACTTACCCTTTCGTGCTCGTTTCAACCTAAAAACAATAGAGACAAATTTTTCCTGTTTCTCGACTCTTAAAATATGAAAAGGAAAATTTTTGTTTCAGTGTCTTAAAATTATACTTCCCATGAAATATTCCTGGTTAAAGTTATATTCCTTAGTTATTTTTTTAGGGTTGTTTCCAATGGAAATTTTTTCGTAGTTTACCAACCAAGGAATCCCCTCCGAAGGGAATCCTGGTCCTTTTCCTTCCTTTAGGAATGTTGGTGCTCCTAATATGGCAACATTGTACCTTCTTGGGTTAACTGTTGGTTTTCCTATATGGTTATTCTTGACCTTGGTGGTCCCGAGTACTCTGAACTCTATATAACCATCTCCTCCGCCTGAACAACATCATTTTGATTCTAAGGTGGACCTCTACACTTCTTTTCCTATTTCTTAATCCTCCTTTTCTACTTCACCTGGTGAAAGTCTGGATTATAGTAACTAGGTGGCTAAGAAGAAGAAGAAGAAGACGAAAAAGAAGAAGTCAGATAAGAGAGAGGCCAACTCTGCGGCTATTGCGCCTCAAACACCTTCCTTTGATAAACCATCCAACCTTCCATGGAAAGTCAAATTCCCTTGCATGTTCTGAAAAGGTGACCACGTTTTTGGAGACTGCCCTACCATTTCCAAGGTACTTGAAGTATGTTCCAATGACCGTCCACCGTTGCCTTTGGCTTCTAGAAGTCATATTGGTGCCACATCTTCGACTAGAAATGATAAGACTCATAAGAAATAAGGTAAGATTACGAGCCCTTGTAAGTTTTGTGAAGGGAATCATCCCTTTCACCTTTGTCCATAGATGGATGAAGCCATGAGAGTGTTGGAAAACCCTACTGTTTCTGCACCATGCCTTCTGGTTGGTTACCATAAGCTTTCTTTGAGTCCTCTACTGGTTGATTCCACAATCAGTCAAGATTAATCCTTGGTCGATCCCATTGCCCCAGAAATTTAAATTCAAGAATCCATTCCCAACCAACCATTGGTCGTGGAATCGATCGATCTGATCCTGCCTATGGTTCATCAGGTATTTTCCTTTGAGAGTGGATCTCATCCCCCTCACGTTCTTCTTGTTTCTTCAGATTCCTCGGACTTGGATAACTATTCTCTCGTCCCTGTGACTGCAGAAGTTTCTCTTCCTGATCCCATGTTTGTAGTCCACTAGGATGCTCCTCTTGCTCCAGTAACACTGGGGGATCACCATCTCATTTCTATGGTACCCACTCCAAGTAGTTTGGTCACTTCCCTCGATTAGAGCCGATTTGCAGGATACTGTCTTCCTTCTTATGTGCCTTTTGAGATCACAATATAGGCCTTTGATATTGTCATACCTACCACGATTATAGACGAAGGCACGTATGTTAGTGTTCTCACTTCAACTACTTGGAAAGCTTTTGGTTCTCCATCACCTGTGCTTGTTACGCAGGATCTGTTGGCATTTAACAGAGGAACCAGTCAACCATTAGGGACCCTTCCAAAGTTTCCTATTGCCTTGGGAGGGAAAACCATATATATAGATGTGATGGTGGTTCAAGGCCCCTTGGATTTCAATTTACTCTTGGGGTGCGACTATTATTATGCCATGGGTCCACTTGTCTCTTCCCTCTTTCCTGTGATCTATTTTCCACACAAAGGTCAGATCCTGACCATTGATCAACTTTCATTCTTTGGTCCTGAGGTAGGATTTGGCCCACCATCATCTTTGTCGGATCTTTATCCGCCAGTTGTAACTTCCCTGCCATGGGTTAATTATGTGGCCACTTTTTCGTTGTCCTCATCCAGTGATAATACCATCAAGTACCATCTACTGGGAGCATTTGATTGTGATTACCAAGATGTTTTTCTCCCATCATATGAGAACCTCTTGGAAGCCATGACCTCTTATTCATCATGATGTAAGGTCGTCGGAGCATAGTTCATTTTCTTGTGTCAAGCTCCTTAGTAAATGAAACAAGCTCATTGGAGCATAGTTCATTTTCTTGTGTCAAGCTCCTTAAAAACTGAAACAAGCTCATCCCATCATAGTTCATTATCTTGTGTCAAGCTCCTTAAAAAATGAAACAAGCTCATCGGAGCAGAGTTATTTTCTTGTGTCAAGCTCCTTAAAAAATGAAACAAGGTCCTCGGAGCATAGTTCATTTTCTTGTGTCAAGCTCCTTAAAAAATGAAACAAGGTCCTCAGATCATAGTTCGTTTTCTTGTGTCAAGCTCCTTAAAAAATGAAACAAGCTCATCGGAGCATAGTTCATTTTCTTGTGTCAAGCTCCTTAAAAAATGAAACAAGCTCTTCTGAGGATAGTTCAACCTCATTAAAAAATGAATTAGGTCATGAGGATAGTTATTTTATTATGACAACCTCGTTAAAAAATGAAATAGGTTCCCTTTTAAATTCGAGTCTTTTATTAGGTCTTGTGAAATCTAAGTTGAGTATTTCGTCTGATCTCATAGTTGAACCTTCATTCCATCCACCTGTTAGTAACTAGAAGTCTACTCAAATGAATGGACTAAAGCTTGGGGGGCATGTACCTCGAATTGAATCACCATGTTGGGGGTATGCAAACTTTTTCAAGCATATTTTATCTTTGTTTCAAGATTCTGTAAAAATGAAACCAACTTCAAGCACAGTTTATCTTTTTTTCAAGCTTGTGTAAAAATGAAACCAATTTCAAGCAAAGTTTCATGATTTCAAGATTGTGTAAAAATGAAACCATTCCCATTTTACCTCTCGCTAATGCCATTTTATCAGCCTATTTTTCCAGATGAGGCTTGGTCTTCTCACTCCATCATCCTCATCTACTTGGCCTATCATATGCCTTCACTTGATTGTTTTAACCATTCTTGAGGAAAAACTGCAACGAGTGGTCTTATTAGCCAGCCTCTTGAATTTTATCTTGTTCTGAGCAACTCCACCATCACTGGAACCAGTTGCTACCCTTAATACCACTTGTTCCTCCAAGAGGAGTCAACTTTCAACTCTTTGTTGTCTCTTAAAAATTGAAAATATTGCCAAGAATCTTGTCATTTTGAACTCATTAAAGGTTGCGAAACAATATCTACCCAGTATACATTTACCACTTTTTTGGGCTGGGATGGATTATTTACGAAAAAAGGAATACCTTAGCCTATCGTGACTAAGAGGTTCTCCCAAATACAGTTTTCCACCTTTTCGGATCTATGAGACTACCTATGAAAAGGTACTGCTGGAGTTTTGTTTTCCACTTCTTTTTAAACTCTCTAAACATGAAACGATTCTGATTTCTTCCCTTGTCAGACTCATTAAAACTAAATGACATTGGAAATCATCACCATGATGTACCCTCCTTCCTCCTTCCTAGGGCTCGTAAAATGTACTAGGATGGATTTGTCTCAAGGAAAAAATTAAGTGACAAGCATATGCTATCCCCATCAATCTTGTTTTCCAAAAATAATTGGGGTACTCGCCATCAATGGTGAGGGAAATGGAACCAGTTCTCAGTCGTGTCAGAAGTATGTCGCTCTTGAACATGAAACTCATCTGCATTCGTTTCGGGTTGGGGACATCTCATTTCATCATTTTTGCCTCCATGGGTTTGGGTAATCTATTTTTATGTCTCATCTGCTCTTTACCACATCATCATTCCCTCAAATCCCTTGATGTAAAATACTGCCAAATCTGGAGTCGTGTCGCTGATATGTTCAAGAGAAGTTTGCATTTGTAGTTTTCAACCTCCCTCTGATCCTCTTTTTGGTCCTAATTCAATATCATCATGTTCCTCTGTCTCGTGTCGATGATCTTAGAAATATTATGGCCCTCCTTAAACCGGGTCACTTCGTGTAGACTTCAGCTCATTCTACAGGAAGATGATCTAGAGACTTCCTTCCAGTACCTTGGAGCTTGGATGCCTGAATGGCAAGTTCTTCGCATTCAACGTCAGGTCCGCATCATTGGCCTTCGATCGAGTTATTCTGTGGGTGTTATGTAGAAATTTATAAACAAAATAATTTATTTCTAGATTCTCCTGATCTAACAAATTAATCTTATGTTAAATACAGAATCCTTCCACTTAATTCCTTGTGGAAATTAAATTGCCAATTTCAAAATGCATATGACGCAAAATCAAGCACTCATAACAAGATGTTTTACGGGGAAATCTTAAAGCTAAAAACCCCAAATATCATATATTATGTATATCAATGGAACATGTAGAAATTTGATACAAATCTCATCTCATAGAGCTCTCAGTAAAATATACAATCGTCACACACTGTCATGCAAAAATTGGCATATCTATGCACCAATTTCTTGCCTCCTGACGGCCTACCTCCACTGCGCAATCCCTGCTGAAGAAGAACCTCTGAATGAATGATTACCTCCTTCCTTGACTGTGAAATCCTCATAAGAATATCAAATTTGTATTTGTATGCATTTAATTCTCCACTATAGTCACAATTGATAGTCCATAACACCCTTTCACCTATCTCTCCATTGGGTCTCCACTGGATCTGACATGCAAGTAGTTAACTGTTGTATTTATTTAGTTGCAAGTAAGACACTACTTGTGAATTAATTAAATAATTAATTCACTCATGTTTCACTAGTGTATGTTCAGTTACAACTAGCACAACTGAGTTTAACTCACTTAAATAAGTTAAACTAAATAACAACTCACATAACTACTCTTACAGCTCTGTTACAACTTGCCACAATCAGTTATAATGAAGTTCTCCATGCACGAGTGACCAACTACCCTAGGAGTTGTGTAATTCCTTCAACCCACTGATGTGCCACATCTGTTCACCAAAATAAAGTGATCCAAGAGAATAAGTTACTATTTATTGTCTAATTATTATTAAGGGCTAATAATAATCGACATGCATTCTATTTTTAGATTAGCGATCTATTCTATTTTTAGGTTAGCGATCTATAAATAGACTTCGCCCATATTCTAAAAATAGAAATTCATCTAAAGATATAATTTTCTCAACCATCTAGAATCAGCGTCCTGCTAATATTAGAATATTCTCACCATTCTAAAAATAGACATACACCTAAAAATAGCCTGTGTGGGCCCCACCTAATTTAGGTGCTTATTTTTCACTAGGATCAAGGATGATGGATGCCACTTTCACTGTTTCTTGTTGAAAATTTCAACACTCCCTTTTAAGAAGAAAGGATTGTCTTTGCATGTGCCCTACAACTCCATGCATCTGCCCTACAACTCTTGTATGAAACACTTCTGAAATTGAATGGCCTCCAAACAACTCAATCCATATAATGCATTTGTCATCAAAGTATTCTGACTTCTTCTTAGCTACTGCACATGTCTTTAAGAACCACGACGTTGTTTAAATCTGCACCCATGCACTCTGCACTTGCTTTCAACTCTCATCTATGCTCCAATATTCGACACTGTCACTTTCATTTGACTGCATCAATCTAACTAATTGTGCTACTGCTGCTCTGTGGGCTCCTCGTAGCCAGGTTCAATTCATGAGATCCACACCATCTTAATGAATCCTGCCCATAAATATCTTCTTGGGATTACTCATGCATGTTGCCCCACCTCTCACCTGGTGGTATAGCCACATACACTCCCCCTGCCCATCTAGCATGAAATTTATTTGCATGAGTAGTTTCTCACACTCCATGTTCTTCAGCTTGTGGCTATTCCACATCCTGAGGTTCACTCTTACCTGCATGCAAATCCTGCTCCCTCTCAAGCTTCAATTGCTTGGCTTTCTCGCACTTCCCAACAGTAGGAAGCTCCATAGAAATCCTATCTACTTCAATTCTGTAGTGGTTCTTAACTCAAATCCCAACCTTCTTGGCTTGCCTTGTTGGTTTGTATCATGGGAAAATTTTTCCTTCACTAAAGACAACATCATAACATCTCTCCTCTAAAATTGAGACTGAGATTAAATTATTCTTTAAACCAGGAACATGCACAACGTCTTTTAAATGAAATATTTTACCTAACACCCTCTGAAAGTTAATGGCACCAATGTCGATCGCACTATATCGCCCATCGTCGCCCAACCCAACATGCATCTAGAGTTATTTCTCCACCAAGTCACTGAACAATTTCTCATATCCCGTCATGTGAAAGGAAGCACCACTATCAAAGCACCAACCCGATGCCAATGCGCTAGACACCATGCATGCGATCAATGAGAATTCAAGCTCAAATTGCGAGGCAAGAGCCTCACCAACGGAAACTCCAGCAACCATCTTGTTCTTCTTCTTATGTAGACAATTTGTGGCAATATGTCTAAACTCGTGACAGTGAAAACACTTCACTTTGGACATGTTGTGCTACTTGCCATCTTCACCGGCCTCAGATCTAGAATGGAATTTATTCCCCTTCTTCTTCTTCATCTTGGCAGCCAAAGCACAATCCTCTTCATCGTCATGCTTTGATGAAGATCCATTTCTGGTGGTCTACCTTATCTCCTCCTGCACTAGATTCGACCACAGTCATTCCCAATCTGACAGTCTTTTTCGTCCATTGACAGAGTATTCATAATTGTGCCAACTCTTTAGAAGCCCAAGGAGATTCAAGCTCACCAAATCATCATTAGCAACACTAACTCCTCCAATCCCAACCTCATCCCTACATTGGACAAACTTTTTCAAGTATACTGGAATAGTGTCGTTCTTCTCCATCTTGATTTTTATGAGTTTATCCTTCAGCACCAACTTCCTATGGTCGTTGTTGCTTTGGAAAAGATCTATCAAAGCCTTCCACATAGCATATGGAGCGAATTTCCCATGAAGGCTTGACATAATATGGTCTTTCACACCTTCCAACAGGATCCTCCTCGCCCTTGCTACTTTCTTTTTCCATGCGTCAAGTACTGCAACATCTGCCGAAGTGGGCTTAGGAACATCTCTCTCGATTAATTCCTTGAAGCCATTATATTCAAGCACCACCTCCATCCTTTCCTTCCAGGCTATGTATTTAGAGCTGCCCTCGAGTGCATACTCTAACTGCAATCCATTGAAATCCATTTCAATTTTTACTTGACTGTCGCACAAAGAAATTCTTGCAGCAAATTCGAATTGTCTCACCAGCACAAAACTCAGCATCGCTTCAATATTGAAATATCCAGTGATTAACACTGCTCTGATACCATGTAGAAATTTATAAACAAAATAATGTATTTCTATATTCTCCTGATCTAACAAATTAATCTTATGTTAAATTCAGAATCCTTCCACTTAATTCTTTGCAGAAATTAAATCGCCAATTGCAAAACACATCTGAAGAAATATCAAGCACACATAACAAGATGTTTTACCAAGAAAGCTTAAATCTAAAAACCCCAACTATCATATATTATGTATATCATTGGAACATCTAAAAATCTCATATAAATATCAACTCATAGAGCTCTCAGTACAATATACAATAATCACACACTGTCATGCAGAAATTTGCATATATATGCACCAATACCTTGCCTTCTGACAACCTACCTCCACTGCGCAATCCCTGCTGAAGAAGAACCTCTGAATGAATGATTACCTCCTGCCCTTATTGTGCAATTATCATAAGCATCTCCAATTTGTATGTGGATGCACTGGATGCTCCACTATAGTCACAACTGATAGTCCATCACACCCTTTCACCTATCTCTCCACTGGATCTGACATGCAAGTAGTTAACTGTTGTATTTCTTCAGTTGCAAGTAAGACACTGCTTGTGAATTAATTAAATCATATTTCACTAGTGTATGTTCAGTTACAAGTAGCACAACTAATTTTAACTCACTTAACTGAGTTAAACTAAATAAGAACTCACATAACTACTCTTCCAACTCTGTTACAACTTGCTACAATAATTTATAACGAAGTTCTCCATGCATGAGTCACCAACCACCCTAGGAATTGCGTAATTCCTTCAACCCACTAATGTGCCACATCTATTCACTGAAATAAAGTGCTCCAAGAGAAAAAATTACTATTTATTGTCTGATTATTATTAAGGGCTAATAATAATCGACATGCATTCTATTTTTAGATTAGCGATCTATAAATAGACTTCGCCCATCTTCTAAAAAAGGAAATTCATCTAAATATAGAATTTTCTCAACCATCTAGAATCAGCATCCTGCTAATTTTAGAATATACTCACGATTCTAAAAATAGACATACACCTAAAAATAGCCTGTGTGGGCACCGCCTAGTTTAGGTGCTTATTTTTCACTAAGATCAAGGATGATGTTTCTGGATGCCACTTTCATTGTTTCTTGTTGCAAAATTCAACATGTTCGATGCCATATCACTGTTCACATTTCGTGGATCATACTAGTTGTACCTTGAGAGCCATTGTCATTATTGGTGGTTTCTCTCGTGCATATTAACAACTTTCATCATTGGCTGGTAATCAGTTGACTTTCTTGCATGTTCGACTTCAGCTCTCATATTCGCATGCTTGAATTTGTACTTGTTCGAGTCGAGATGGAGTGCAAGACCATGGGTTTTGTCTGATAAGATCCAAGTTGGGGGATATTTTGGTTTATCATGACTATATGCATGACTCTTTTGATTGGATGGCTGCAACCATACCTGAGTCTATTTTTTGATCCTTACTGCTGGATGGCTGCATCCATACCTCAAATCTCAGTTTTTATGTACTCTATTATGGATAGTTGCCCCCATGCCACATGTTCATGTATCAGAGATATTAGTTTGATTTGTACTTGGAGGTCTTCTGACAGTGGTGTTTGGTTTGAACGTGTTCTCGTAAAGCATTTCACTCCTCCCTCTCTCTCAGACCTCATGCTTTAGGGGGCATCTGTTACACAACATTTTGTCACCGTCCCTGCAATCCCCATCCCACACATTGGAGGACCATTCATGTGACTTATATGAACTGTCATGCCTTGCAAAAAGTGTCATTGCATCCCTTGCCAAGAGGATAAAATTTCCTATGTTGAATTTTCCTGGAATAGACCATCGAAAACACATGCTTTTGGGTTTGCGCTGGTAGACCGTTATGGCTTCATGCCAATAAAAGAAATTAACATTGGACCCTGCCCCTATTGGTGCTCTGTCCCAGTGAGTTGCTAATTTTGAGCTATTTTTGGAATTTTTTTTAAATATAGAAGCGAATTTTCCAAGCTAACCACTTCATGAGCGAGTCAGCTTGGGTTGTTCGACTGCATAACAATGAGCACTTTCCTTTGGCTTCCACTTTCCTCCTTTTGGGGAAACCTCCCAAAGGATAAGGCCTCCCTTACACCATTTGAGGAATCCCAACCTCCTCCTCTCCTTCTATAAATACACCTATCTCAAATAAATGCAACTAGCTAAATAGGAATTGCTAAACATTTTGCTAAAATAGTCTAATATAGTTGGTGAGATAGAGCAGAGAGAGAGACCCTTGTGGAGAGAGAGTTTAATTTTTTCCTCGACGTGTCCAAATTCCCTGACGAGTGCTCGAGACGCGTTTCAAATGGGCCCACTGAAGGAGGATACAACATCAAGAATATGGTTGTAATCTATTTCTTTCTCTTAATATATACATGACTGATGTTTTGGTTCCTGTCTTGTGTTGATGTGATTTATCTTACACAATACGTTTAATTCTCCTTGACTGATTAGCTAGTTATGAATGCAATTATTGTTATGTATGTTGCTTTTGTCATTTGATATTTGTGCGGGTACCCAAGTACCATTGCTGAAAGATCGTGATGGGTCGGGATGAGGATCAGGAGACCTCTGTTGTAGCTATGAAAACCGCATTGGATCATAGGTAGGACAATCTATCCCAACTTATTTCATTTGTTAACTAGGAACCAACACATTAGCATGTCCTCTTGCTACTAGACCCACTCTAGGGCTAGAGGGATCGCCTCTATCCACAGAGGGGATTTACATACAAAACATAGGGGACCTGGGTGTCGTGAAGATCATGTTGAAACTAGATGTACACCCTGTCAAGCAGCGCCCATATCGATTGAACCCAAAATATAAGCAGAAAGTAAAGGAGGAGTTATAAAAGATGGTGGTTGCAGGCATCATTGAACCATTCGAACAGTATAATTGGGCAAGCCCAATGGTGGTTAAAGAGAAAAAGACCAAAGGAGAAATAGGGATTTTTGTAGATCTGCGCAAGTTGAATGATGCCTATGTGCATGACCCCTTCCCTACTCAGTTCTCTAACGAAATCCTAGATATTGTAGGAGGACAAGAAACTTATTCATTTACTAATGGATTCTTGGGGTATGATCATATCAGAATTACACTAGAAGACCATAGCAAGACCACCTTTGCCACTGAATGGGGTTCTTTCCAATATGTTTTCATTTCATTTGGATTGAAAAATGCACCTACAATATTCTCACGTGTGGTCATGGCTAGGTTCAAATAATTCATGAATAAATTCTTGGAGGTATATTTTGATGACTAGACAGTATTTGGCTGGGTAAAGAAACATGTGTCAAACTTGCGCATGATGCTTGATACCTATAGGAAGACCCAGATTTCTCTCAACCTGAAAGAGTGCATATTCTGCATACCTTTTGGTATTTTGTTGGGGCCATATGATGTGAAGGAGATCACTAATGGTGGTGCGGTGCACTTGGACATGCTTGCTAACGGGTAAAATTATTTGGTGGTAGTTGATAGATATCCCTTTCAGGTTTTCCCAGTGCTCAAGGGAGACAATCATATTAGTTGTATAGTTACAAAGACATTGCACACATTTTTATACTAAAGAATAATTGACAAAGCGAGATATTTAAGGATTACGTCTTTGTAAACAGCAGATCCTATGGAGAGTGTTAAGTGGTGTGGCTGAAGTGCTTCCTCACCGACTCCAAATCTAGATCCCGCAACCAAACAAAGCACACCTATAATCTTAACATTCATATCACTTACTCGCAATTAAACAAGTATATAATCAACATTAAACTATTAAAATATGATCCATTTATATCATGCTTCATAGAAAAATTAACAACAAATGTGACACTGAAACATTAAATGGAAAAAATACATACAATTTTATTAATATATAAGGAGGGTTACAACTGGTGGTTGAACCAAGCCCTCCTCAGTACTTCAACTCCTCTCTCTCTTTCCTATATATCTAAGTGTAATGATACTTGGGCTAAGAGTTCTAAATGAACCTTTCTAATCATTAAGCCTCATACTCAACAATGAAATTCTGCTCTACACATGATCAAACCTTCAACCGTTGACCAAGAGCCCAAACCTCCAATTTATAGGAATTGGGGAGGGCAGACCTTGCCAATCCTTTCAATAAGTTTGAATGGGGAAAAATATTGATGTTTCCTTGCCTTTCCTTTCTTTTTACCTCTATAGGTGTTCATTTTTTTTTGGCAACATCCAATAAGAGGTTTGTACCGCAGGTTGTTGCTTTTGAACTAACTCATTATGAGAAAAAGCAGGAAATGCCACTACGTTTCCACGAGATATTTCCCTTTCCTCATGAAAACACAGGTAACACTGACCCTTAGGCAAGATAGAGCATTAACATAGGCACTAACGCTCCCTTTGAATGGCTAGGATGCATTATAACTCAACCTAGCTGTCTCTAGGGTGCGTTACCTTGGAAAAATGGGTCCCTGTCTGGGTCATTTTCTTCCTTCCATGTCTCCTTCTCCTATGAGCTAATGAGGAGGTCAATTTTCCTGTAATAGATGCCCCCTAAAGTGTGAGGTCAGAGGCAAAGATGATGGCTGAAATACTTTATAATATATTTAGTAGAGTGAGAGGATTTGGAGGACTGAGGAAAACCTGAAACAACAACATATGTCAGAAATATAAGTATCTATCCTAAGTCGGGCATTACCGTGCTTAGTAGCTGTATCAAAATGATTTCTCTAGAAAGAGATATGACCATTGTTTCCACCAATAATCACAATTTGGAAGCTTGTGTCATGATAGGATTAATCTGATAAGATGTCTCCGAAAACAATATCGTAGCTTGGGAGAGGAAACACAACTCAAATTATGTAAGCCTCAACACAAGGTATTGGTCACAGCTACACTAAACTGCATATTTCCACACATGTGAATGAAGGAGTTGTATTCAAACATGAGGGCAATCGTCTGATTACCAATCAATGATGAAACCTATTAACATATGCGAGGGTGGGCACTGATAAGGATGATAGTCCGCAAGATGCACAGTACAATCTAGCACGTATGAATAAAAGGAGTTGATGTCGAACACTCGTAGGATCATTTGATTGGAAGCCAATAATGAGGACCCCCACTCAAATACAAGGTAACCTGACACTAAGGTCTGCAAGCACTTGGGTACTGATGTGTTTCTAGATCAACTTCCTAGATAAGATATTGAAGTCGATAGGAAGAGATCTGTCGGAAGGTACACACTGAGGCATCCTACATCAGTCGACACGAAATGGGAAAACATGATTTCGTTTTGAAGATAGTTGAGAAAAATAGGAGTAACCGATGACGACAAATGATTTCTAGCATATGATGGCTTGGTTGATATATGCAACAGTAGATAGCGAGATCTTATTGAACAATAGAAGGCACAGTAAGAGGGTACCATGAAGCTTAGGATTATGAACACCAAAGAGTGTTAGGATTCACCAATGTAGGGGCATCAGTATACAAAGGCTAAACTCATAGAATGGTAGGGTTTGGCTAATTGCAAGTGAATTTTTTGGGAAGTTCCATGTTCAAGAGTTTTTGCTACCAAATCAACGTTCAAAGCATAACAGAATAAGTATCCACTTTGTCCAAAATTTTCCCCATATGATTAAGTTTAATGATTCGAGATGGGTAAAATTGGTGATATTTTCATATTTAGGGAGTCTGAAAAACATCATAAAAGACAACTCTATGGGGGTACCTTTGTCATGTTTGATAACCGAACGCGACAAAGGGAGAATAGTAAGCTTGACATAGTTCCTTTTCTATAATTTATTCCATTGAATCCAGATAAAGTGATAAACCTATGTTGAATGGACATATACCTCATTTCGTTATGAGTATGAGGAGATGGATTAAACTTGATATTCTTCATGAAGTTTTAACGAGTCAGACGAAGAAAAACTCGATCGTCTTTGTGAAATTTTAACAAGTTCGATGGAGAAAAACTTGGTTACTTTTTCGGTTTTTCAACGAGCTAGAAAAATATGGAAAATAATGGCTCATAGTTCTTCATCATGGTATTTTAATGAGCTCGATGAAAGAAAATCAGGGTTTTTTCAGTTTTACAAGCTAGAAAAAGCCCCTAAAAAGAAAGCTTGTTTCTTCTTCATGTAATTTTAATGAGCCAAAAGAAGAGAAATTGAGGTTTTTTGATTTAATGTGTGAGAAAAATACCATAAAACGAATGCGTGTTGCTTCTTCGTGTAAGCTTAACAAGCCCGAAGAAGAGGACTCGACATTTTTTAGTTTAACGAGCGAGCTAAATACCATAAAAAGAATGCTCAAAATTTCTTGATCTCTTTCTCATCAATAGAAGGATCTATGCCAGGAATTTTCTCATAAGACCAAGCAAAAACATCATGGAACTCCTTAAAAAGCGATGTGAAGCGTGTAATTTCATCGGGACTGCAATCTGCTCCAATTTGTATATTTTCCATGATACCTATTTTGACTGAGATATGTACGAGCATATTCTTAGAACGATTTCCCACTTTCCCTTCTGCATCGATAGTTTGAAAAGTCGTGTAAGTGGAGGGAACAATCTTAGGTGGGTCGAAATACGGGATTTGGATAGTGGTCGCGTCCGAATAAAATATTGAAGTGCGATGATAAAAATCTCCCCAAGGTTGCTCCTTTAGAAACAAAATCTCTCAAATATCTTTTTCCATAGGTAATACTTCATCGAGGATATCTTTAGAAGGAATTGTGATGGGCAAGAGGGTGGTACCATTGGTCGAACCAAAGTAGTGGAGAGTTTAGATGCTAATTGGATGGCTTGATAAGCCAACTCATCTGGTCATAGTGACATCTGATTTCTGTAGGAATCAATTTCTAAAGGCATCGGTAGGATCCAGGGATCAATAGAACCATCCGAGATGGTGGATATCATTGCAATCATGTGTGGCACCTCAGGTGATAGGAGAGGAAAACAACCCATCAGGGGAGATGCCTTCAGAATATTGGTACGGACACTAACATAAGAGTCAGGAATTCCTCCTACTTGGGGTACAATGCTGCTAGGTAACGTGGAATAATCAGGGGTGTAAAAAGATAATTGGTCCACTGTAACTATCTTCCCATCCAATGGAAAAAGGATGAGTTCAATAATTGAAGATACAATGGTAGTCATTGTGTAAGACCAACTGCAACCCAATAAAATATTATAGTCAAGATGATGATCTATAAATTCTATGTCTACAGTTATTATTTTTCCACAAGTGTAATGGGGTAGCTAGCAAGGTAGCCTTTTTCGAGGAAGGTGTGGCCATCGAAAGCTTTAAGGGACTTCGAAAATGAAGAAAAACTGGGAGAACCCAAAGCTAGCCAGCAGACATTACAGAGGTCAAAGCACCGCCATCAATGACACTACAATGAATTGGTCTCCCTTTCAACACAACTTGAACCTGGAAAGAAAACTGGTGTGAAAGGAGATGTTTGCTTTTTTCCATGTCGAAGATGGTTAGCATAGAATCCTGGGGGTCAATTCCACCAATGGCTAAAAGCAGAGCTTTCCTTTGTGTTGGGCAGGTTTTCAACACTTCAAGTGTAGACATAGCGGATGGTGCTTGTGCCAAATCTTCTACAATGTTGTAGTTTTGGGCAGTATGTGCAGAGGTGTTATGAGTCATGCGTTGAAGGGTCTCTTTGGGGGGAAGAATTACAGGGTCAGCATTAGGCCTTTCGATATGAAAATCATTAGGTAGTGGTGGATTTGAACTTAAACCGGGTTCTTGAGCCTCAATGAATAGATTTCCATAGATTTAACCTCGAGTTCAGAGTTCAACAGTCTCCATGCCATAAATGGAAGACGATCCTTCATCGGGAGGATGAGTACCATCGTTGCCCCTTTGGGGGGATTGTGGTGGGTTTACAACCATGTGTTGTTGTTGTTGCTGTTGATTAGGGAAGGGATTGTGAAGTGTATTTTTTAACCTTGTATAGGAATTATCTACGAATGAATCTTTAAAACAGAAAATAAACAATAGCGAGAGCATAAAACATAAAACAAATAAACACAGAGATTTTCCCTTGGATCCCAAATTGGGATGACTAGATTGATTTTTTATTATATTCCTTTTAGTGGTACAACACATATATATGCATGCCAAAGCATACATAAACCCTAGTCCATCAACCCTACATTAGAACATAACTGTAGTACCCTTGATCGGATCTACAAAATACTAGGGGCCGAAAACCATCATGCCCCGAAACCATGTGCAAACCCATGCACAAAACCATGGGCAGGTCTTCCCACCAGAAAATAAGGACCAAATTTTTTTTCCCGAGGCGCTACCCCAGACCCCGATAGGGGGGCCTACTGCCCCCCCTATCATCCTCCCACGCATGACTAGTCGTCAAAAGAATATAACACAAACCCAACATGAAGGATGATAGGTGTCCTTATGAATAATAAAAATTTTGCATTCCTGTAGCCAAGGACATTTATATGTGAAGTGGTCCTCCACAAAAATTTTGCAAGGGAATCTCATCGGTTTCTCCTTTCCTTTTTCATTTTTAGCAACATTTATCTGATTGGGATTATTATGAGCAATGGGATGCTCTTTAGAAGGAGAGGTATTTTTCTTATTCTTCTTGTTCTTGCAGTAGGTTTTTGTGTAGATTGCACAAAGTGTACCTCAGCGGTGGGAAGAGCAGTCGATTGGTTAGGGGAGGTGGCATCTGAAGATGGATGGGAAGTTTTCCCACTAAGCTATTTTATAGCTACGCCATAGGTTGCACAAATGAGGCTGTTAGCGTGCGCTTCAGATAATTGAGTAGCGAGAGGATTTAGGTTGCCAGGGGCATGAGGGAGTAAGTCATAAAACATACCAGATTGTGAATAGATGAGATATAGATGTTGTGCATGATGGATGGACAGGTCTTCCATGACCGAACTAGACAAGAAAACGTCCTTATCAAGGGGTGGTAAGAGTGACTTACAAAACCAGTTCGATAATAGATGAGCCGGGATTGGCACTTTGACTAACCTCTGCTTGCATATCCATTGATGAATGTGATCGGAGTTGTAGGTGGCAGTGTCTTGGCGTAGCGAGGTTAAGAGTTTTGTTCCGATTTCATATTGAATAGGTAATTGGAAGTTCTTAATAAACTTGGTTGCTAAGGCACCAAAATGATTGACTATACCACGTGGTAACTCAATGTACCATTTGGCAGCGTTGCTTGTGAGAGTGCGGGGGAAAAGTCTGAGCTGGATACTATCATCCACCATGGAGTTAGAAACAAACCATAGATCAAAGGTGGTGATGTGCGTAGCTAGATCCTTCCCTTATTTCCCTCTGAATTTAGGGATTTCAGAGGGAATCTTGTGCGGTACTGGAGGCTAGAGCGGGTTGTGGTTGATGTGATATTTGGTCAATTTGTAGAGGTCGGGGATGTCTAAAGCTGCCAAGAATGGAAATTACGTGTTTTCCCCCGAGTCTACCCAAGGAGGTGATGGCTAACCATTCGGATAGTGGGGTCTTCCCATCAATGTGTTACCAATGGGATAAGTAGGAATTTGTTTTGAAAAAATTTGGAACAGGTTATTCCTCTTTCTTCAAATTAATATTACCTGTATGGATTCTCTTTTTAAAAAGCAATTTATTGATAAAATTTTCCCGTGAGTGGGTGTGTAGGGATTTATGGTTATTTTCCGTAGGGTATGCTGTACTGGGGGGGGAACTGTTGGTTGCCCCAATGTAATAGTTTCCCCCTTTCCCAAATTGCTTTTGGGGTTGGGTCGTGTTAGCCATCTATAAAATTTGTTATATCCAATAATGGCTAAATAGGTTTCTTAGATTTCCAAAAAACAATCTTTTGTGAAAAAATTGTGAGTTATTGAAATCTCACTAAGTTCATTATCTTCAAGCTATCCATTCACTAAAGATATTCATTCAAGTCTATTCCAAGTTAACCTATTGCTTCAAAAATAAATTGATTTCATGCTATTCTCACCATTTTCACCTCCATTTCATTCCCCCATTTTTCCATATTACTCCTCACCTAACAGTCATTATTCCCCTCTAAAAAGGCACATTTTCCTTCCATTTATCCTTCATTTCCCTTAAAAAGACCTTTTAAACCATATAAAACCTCCTTATTTGGTTTAAAATACCCTCTTGCACTCTATCAGAATCCTCAAAAAGGCTTAAAGCACCCTGTTTTAGCCTAGATCCGATCATTTGAGAAATTAGACCTTAAGCCCCTTCAATATTAAAGCCCTCCGCCCCGTCCTAATGTGACCTAAGGCCTGCGACCGTTCTCTAAGCCTATGACCCCAGTTCTATTTTTTCCCACCAAACCACATCTCTGCTTCACTTAAGTCCTTTTTCCTTATTTTTCTACCCCCGCCATTACTTTCCCTGAACAAATCCCAACCGTCGATCTCCTAAGATCCAATGACGATTTTTCTCCCCCCCGTTATCCATCCTCCCAACCCTACCTTCATTCACTTTCTCCTTCAACAAATCTCCACCGTTGATCTCATCAATCCAACAACCACCATGACTCCCACCATTCCATCCCGCTCCCAACCTTTCCACTACCCGACACCATAGTCGATGTCAGTGGTGGTCCCACCATCCTCCACACACCATTGTGACTTAACCTCCGCTTGCTACCTTTCCTCCATTAAACTCACAATCGATCATCTCTGCCGATCACACCCAACCTACTTCATTGATCTAGCTCCCCCAGATCCAATGGCTCATAACCCATATCGCCCCCGATTTGTTAAAAGTATTTAACGCCCCATTTCCATGTGAAATGGGCGGTATTCCCTGGGATTTGTGTCACCTCTTGAGTCTAATCGCGTCCATCAGGGCAAAAAACCACTGACCACCCTAACTCCATGCGAAAACCACCCAGTTTCGCACAAAACCGCCTATCTCCATTTCACACCAATATTTAAACTAGTTCACTGTTCTTCCTGGTTTCACTCATAAAACCCTCCTCTACACATTTCTTCCCTCCGCAATCACTCCAAATGCCTCACCAAGCCTCTCAAATGCATTTTATCCACAATGCAGGGTTATTTAATATACTTGTTTATGCAGTTTTAATGGCGGCCTAAGTTCATAGGCCATCCCACAGCCAATCTAAGTGGCTTTCTGTCTTAGAGTGATGATCCTCATGGAAAAATAAATAAAAAGGGATTCATAGGGTTTGACTTCAGTGTTTAAAAATCAATGTTTCATGATTGTTGATTGATTAATGAAACCCTCCAGTGCAGCAAAGAAGATACCTGTATGCAGAAAACAAACCAGATCAGTGAAGAAGAACGAAAAACAGAAAGATAAAGGCATAATTAAGGAAATTAAGATCAGAAGCATAATCAAAATATTAAAGTTTAAATTGTGGATTAAGGATAAGAACAAAGTTAAAGGGCAAAAGATTAAAATTTAAAATAGTCAATAAAGTGAAGCAGATAGCAAGGATGATTAGGAAGGATAAAAGTAAGATCAAGGCCTAAGTATAGTTTAAAGAATAAAAACAGGACAGATCAGCTAAAATAAAGCTTTGAATGCCTAATCATCGAAGAATTTACTTCATCAAATGCTAAAGGTTCCACCTACCAGCCCAATTGCCTCAAAAATATACATAAAGTTATTACAATCAGAGATATTTCAAAGAGACAGCTCAGAAGTTATTACCAGCCTACCAATTAATCCTAAAAGTAAAAAATTGCAACAAAGTAGTTCAAAAAGTTAATGTAGCATTCATTATGTAGAGTTAGACTCTTTAATACATTTTTCCTTGGGCCTTGCATGGTCTCAAAGGTCAAACACATTTACTCTATCATAAATGAACATTTAGGATCCTCTTTTCACCCCACCTCCTCATTTATCTATAAATACTACATGAGGACTTCATTGTAAGGGGTTGGGTCATTGTTAGCTGTTGTAAGTTGATCAAGAAAAGAAGTGGATGGAAGAGCTGCTAAGTAGTTGAAAAATACTAGGCTGAGAAGAGAAAGTTTTGAGCTATAAAGACCTACTGGACTGGAATATGTAATTGGTTTGATCATCAATAATACAAGCTGATTTATGGGATCCTGGTCTATATTAATGGTGATGTTTTTCCTCATTTTTTTTTTTTCTTCTTTCGTTTTGCATATTGTCCATTTTCTATGATAATGAACAGAAAATTTAGATTAGGATTTACTGTCCAAATTACCCTATTTCGGTCCAAAATATTTATCTTTATGTTTTCCTTTGCTAAGGTTTGATTGAAGGATTCTTAATTGCCCTCTAGTTTTATCTAGCTTGTTGTTTTAAGAATGATTTAATAGAGTATAACCAGGGAATGTTGGTTAGCCCATGTCTTTCTGAGTACAACTTGAGATATTGTTTTTGAAAATATCTTCTTCAAAATATGCTAAGTAGAGTCTAAGACAGGGAATTCTATGGTATGCCCTGTCCTCTGGTCAGTGTTTAAAGGTTGCTTTGAAATATCCCTAGAGAGTATGTCAAAAGTAGATTAGATTATTTCTGTCTGATATTAGACTGCCCTCATTGTTATCTTGTTTGTTTTCTTTATCTGAAAGTAGTCTTAGGATTACTGGATTTTCATATTAAAAGTTTACTTTATTAAAAAATTTCCCAAAGAATTTTATGGTATGCCCTATCCTTTGGCTTTCTTCAAACATTTACTTTGAAAGGATTTTCTTATTTAAGTAGAGCTAGAAGATTCTTGACTGAATTTTATTTGCTTCCTTCACAACATCTTAATGTTTCACACCACAATTCAATCTAAAATATCCTTTGATATAGATGACTTGCCCTATGGAAACCCTTGAAGAGTTGTTTTACAATTAAATCATTTTATGACTCCATAGCCCAATGGATCAATAATGTCTCATAACCTATCTTTATTTTCAGTTGAAACATTCTCTCAATCTGCTCCCACCTTCACACTTCAAAATGACCTTCTCAATTAATAACTAGCCAACCAAAACAAAAAGTTCTCAAGGGTTTCATAACTAGCCTAACATCTTAATAAAATCATAGAGATATATCTTTTAAAAACACTTATATAGAGAGATCCCTCTCTGAATCCAATAAGGCTAGGTCCTAGGATTCCAAAGTGGTTCTGATGTGGCCCCCTGTAATAGTTATTCTTGCCATTCTTGTAAATCACAGGGAGCCAACAAGTCACCCATATGGACGTGATAGAGTTAGCTAATGGTATACTGCTATTCACATAGTTGAACATTGGCATAGATCCTACACCTGAATTTTGATCGCTTAAAGGAACCACCTTAAAAATTTGTGATCCCACTTGTCCTATTGAATATAGGTGTAACGAAGTGCCCCCTGGCCTCAAAGTACTGGTGACACTGCCCCCTGGCATATTACCCAAGGGGTTTTAACTCAGCAATGGATTCCAACCAAAGGGGTTGCTAAAAGGAACCGAAGTAGCCCCGCTAGCGGGAGAAGAAACCATGGGTCCCTATGTAGTCACTATAAGAGCAAATCCTGAAGGGTTCGAAGGTCCACTTACCGTTGTGGTGACCAGATTATTGGGACTGGGTGTAGAATGTCTACTGTGGTCCCCAATCAGTTGCGTAGAACTGACAACTAGCATGGAAGATGGTGGTGGAACCGATTTTCCCACTAATGACACCAATCATATGGTTTTCAGTTGTGAAATGGATGTAGATGCAGCCGAAGACATGACTGGCACTGGTCTAACCTAAACTAACAATGGCCCCAACGAGTTAGTGAGAGGAGGATTGTAAGGAGGTATGACTCCTTCAATGAAAGGATACTCTGGAAACTCCGTATGATAGGAAGCTATATGAAAGTTAGGGGTTGTCACTAGAGATTTCTCTTTCGGAGAAGGCACTGGTTCACCGAGACTTGAATCCTTCCCCAGTGTCAATGGAGGGAGACCTTGCTTCCGTATAGAAATATGACGAAGGTCAAAGGACGCCATAGTGACTTGTTTAATTTTATCAAATTATTATTGTGATCTTTTATAAAGTCTCAATGATAGTAACTACACACCTAGAAAAGCCCCAAGGGTTAGCTCAATTGGTTGAGTCCCCGCTTGGAAGTACTCCCAGATTGAGAGGTCACAGGATCAAATATCCTAGACGCCCGCGAGGTTAGGCCTCATTGTTAGGTCCGACAGTAGATCCCTTCGGGAGGATTTACTGTGATATATTAAGACTGTGGATGTAGCTAGTACATGTGTGCGGGCATATAGGAACGTGAACCACTTGGAAAAAAAAAAACTACACACCTAAAAAAAGAAAAAGAAAAAACTTTTAAGATCAATCAATCAAGCAGCCAAAAGGGGTATGCCCTGTCTGAGTACTACTGTTTACCAGGGATAAAACCTAGTATCATAATATCATACATAGAGAACTGGTCAAATATACAATTATGGTTACTCTAGAGCTTCACCCGAACCTCAGACAATAGGTGTAAGCACTCTCATGAAGACGAGTACCCTCCTAAAGACTGAAGACAGAGTAGGTCCGTTTGTTTTAGGTACTAGGGTAGCCCACCCTAGTCACCTTCTATAAGTCCCTAAAAGTATGGAAACTAAAGACACCTCAAATCACAAACACTATCATGGGGGTCACGGTCGTATACATCACGCTATATGGGTAGAACACCTAGATCCAGAATCTAGTTTTGACATCCCTGAGGGGAACCCCATTATATAGAATGCCCACTGTTATACACTTGAAGGCGAGCTACCTTCTCATGCACCCCGATGTTGTCTCGCGCTTAACTCCGTTAGTAGTGGAGTGCTCCCAATAGTATGAGTGCAACATGATTTTACTTTTTAATGACTCTAGTTTTAAGTTTCGTGATCTTGGGTAATTTTCTCACTTCTCCTATCCCAAGATCGTAGCCTGAACTACTATTGCTGTGAGCTCAAAAAAAAAAGTTATGTGATTAATTTTATTAGTGCTTGATTCTTAGTGTACTTGCTTATTAGTCTTATGCATGGGAATTGGGCGTATGAAATGTAATGAGACTCCAACTCAAAACCATGCATAAAATGCTCTTAATATTCAATTTGATGAAGAGTTTATTCTATAGGGAGAGATATTTCAAACATTCGTACAACAAACATTCAAATAACGCAGTTCAACCTAAAAAGATTCAGACATCTATCTATCCCCCCTAACATCTTTTTTTAACCAAAAATTTCAAAATGAATTCAGCTATGTTCAGAAAAAACTAAAAAAAAAAAAAATTCTTTCTTCAAAAAGTAAATGTGACTAACACTAACATTTTAAACAAGAAAAATAAAAATTCTAGTAGGAAACCGAGCACAAGGATCCAAAAAACAGAATCTAATCTGGTAGCCAATAGCTCCACATCCAAAGGGAAACGCAGCAAGGGTGTAAACAACAAATTTTAACTGGGTAACGCTTTCTAGTAGAGGATACAAAGTGTTAATGACAGGACTAACACATTGTATCTGAGAATAAGCAGTGTTATAACACACTGGAACACTCTTAGGGGGAGCGTTACCCAAGGTAAAGTTGTAAAAATGGCTAGGAAGGGTCTACTCTAGACACTGTGAGCTACTGAGATGGTTATAGAGCATGTAAACGGATCCGAAGGGGGTGTGAGAAGAGGGAAAGAATCAAAGGATTAGAAACAAACAATTTGGGAACTTTGGATTAACATCCCCACTGTAGTCGCCAATTCTACTAAGGGGTAAAATTCTTGGGTGGTGGTTAAAATATATCCCTCTCAGAGCTTCCCGGCGCCCAAGGAAGACAATCAAATAGCTGTATAGTTACAAATACATTGCACACATGTTTATACTAAATAATAATTGGCAAAGCGAGATATTGAAGGATTACCTCTTTGTAAACAGTAGATCCTATGGAGAATGCTAAGCGGTGTGGCTGAAGTCCTTCCTCACTAGCTCCAAATATATATCCTACAACCAAACAAAGCACACGTGAAATATTCACAGTGGTATCACTTACTAGCAATTAAAAAAGCGTATAATCAACATTAAACTATGAAAATATATGCCATTTATATCATGATCCATAGGCAAATGAACAAAAAATGTGCCACTGAAACATTAAATGGACAATACAGATACATTTTTATTAATATATAAGAAGGAGGGTTACAACTGTTGGTTGAACCAAACCCTCCTCAGTCCTCCGACTCCTCTCTCTCTTTCCTCTATCTCTGAGGGTAATGATACTTGGGCTAAGAGTTCTCAATCAACCTTTCGAATCATTAAGCCTCACACTCAATAATGAATTTCTACTCTACACACGATCAAACCTTCGACCCTTGACCAAGAGCCCAAACCTCCAATTTATAGGAATTGG
Organism: Pinus albicaulis; assembly: GCA_034641835.2. Taxonomy (NCBI): domain Eukaryota; kingdom Viridiplantae; phylum Streptophyta; class Pinopsida; order Pinales; family Pinaceae; genus Pinus; species Pinus albicaulis. Next base: position 112,353,686 of record CM076576.1, read on the forward strand.
AGAGGACAGACCTTGCCAATCCTTTCAATCAGTTTGAATGGGGAAAAATATGGATGTTTCCTTTCCTTTCCTTTCTTTTTCCCTCTGTAGGTGTTCATTTGTGTTTGGAAACATCCAATAAGAGGTTTTTACTATAGGTTTTTCTTCTTTTTAACTGGATCATTCTGAGAAGAGGCAGGAAACGCCAGTCAGTTTGCGCAGGATTTTTCCCTTTTCTCATGAAAACATGGGTAAAGCTGACACTTAGGAAATACAGAGTGTTAACCTAGGAAATAACACTCCCTTTGAATGGCTGCGATGCATTATAACTCAACCTATCTATCTCTGGGGTGTGTTACTTTGGAAAAATGGGTGTCTGTCTGGGTCATTTTCTTCCTTCCATGTTTCCTTCTCCTCTAAGCTGATGAGGAGGTCATTTGTCCTGTAACAACGCTGTGCAGAGAGAACCTTCCCAGTTATTTCAATGGAAGCCATCTGAAGCCTTATAGGGACAACCAGGTGCTGATCAAATGACTATATGGTGGGAGAATTAGATTCAAGGGGTATATGTGTAGAGAGGGATGGTGCAGGAAAGTGCGACAGAAGCATAGGGGTGATGCGCAAGTCAGGAAACTAGATGTTGGAATAGTGCACCTGGATGAAAAATTGAAATTATCATTGGATGGATTGAATTTCTCACATTTAATCAGGTGATCTTGGAGGATTTTTTACCGTTTTATTGAAGGCAAGTGGAAATTAATAATAATCTGATCTTTTTTACCTTGGGTGGCTTATAAAAAGGTGGGAGCGGGTCTCAACTGGTTCCTTTTCTATTCTAATATTTTCCACCCTGTGATTTCCTGTAATCTTTGTCATCCTACTGTATGTGAGTTCTGTATGTCTGGCCATGAATATCCTTTTGACATTAGTAATGCCAAGTTGATATTCCACGTAAGAATGACAACGACCAACCCTGCGGAGGAGCATTCTGTGCCCGTTTCAGCCTCGACACAGATGGGGTTCAATTATGTTATAGAAGTCATTCTAGAAGTTGAATAAGTAGTGTCCACTCCTTCAAAAGAGAAGGACAATGGAAATATGTAGAAGTGGTCTACTTCTAAGCCATGCACCACTCTGCGGAATGTCATGTCCCCAAGGTAACCCTCCAAGGAGTGATCCCCCATCGGTGATCCATCAAGCTGGTCAATGAGTTCTAGACAAGAATTAATGTTAGTAGAACCCATATCATGGTGGCAACCCTATGTTAAGTTGTGGAAACCCTCTATGCAGATGCCACAAAACATCGAGTCTTTGTGGGAGCATCTATAGATTTCGTTGATTCCTCAGGATGTCCCTCTAGTAGCGAAATGTCTGGTAAGATCCCTAAGATAAATCTTGACGATTATGATCTCGAAAATGAAGAAAAATTCTTGGAGCTTGCAGTATAAAAATACTTGGAACGGGTGTTTTATGACAACGTGCAAAGGTGAAGCCCATGCCCTAGGATTGCAGGTTGTATAATACATGGATCCACAATCTACTAAGGATTACACATTTCAGGAGGTACCCCAACACTCGCATTTGTGTGCACCAATTTTTTGCCTTGGTCCATGAGGGCTCCCTATAGATTTAGGGAAGAATTCCTATCGATGACGCACTAATCCATCGGATCACCAACCTGCCCAAGAAGGGTCCTCACCCGGTGAAGGGATTTGGGAAGAGCAACGAATTAAAAAAGTTAGTCATCAGTATTTTTCACTATATTTAGATGACTATAGGATGGTTATAGTTTTCTAAAAAAAAATCCTTGAATATTGTGAGTTTCAGAAATCTGACTACCTTCATTATCCTCATGGATTTTTTTTTTCACTATTCCTCAGTTTGCCATCTCAACGTAACCCTGTTGCTCCTAAAAAATCCTTATGGGCTTATACCTCTCATTTCCATCCTCCTTCCATGCCTATAACCTGATTGCCCCATGTTTCCCCTGTCAATAGACTCCATCTTCGATCTAGGGTTTCCTAGTGATGACTCATTCCATTGTTCCTTTGGGCACAATAAGTTGCAACAATACTTTGTTTTCACTTGAAAATCAGGTCAAAGAACCCTCCCACTATGTCATTATGGTTTTACATTTTTTAAGGTCATCCTTAGATGTTTCAGGCACTTATTTTCCTTTTATAGAATCTGGTTTAGATGTAATAGAATGTCAAGACATGGTTATTCAAGAAAGGCCTAAAATATTTCCAAAGAATATTACCTTTTCAGTACAGAGGCTGCAAGTGAGGAAAATGACAAAGTTCGGCACTTCTACAAGAGTGTTGAAGGTTGTGTCAGCAAAAGGTACTGATAAGGTAGCCTGTCTACTCTTGAATGAAAACAAATTACAACAAGAGAAAGAGGAAACACTTGTTATTATAGATGACTATGGTTATGAACTTGATGGTCCAGTTGAGTGCCAAAACAATGATCACTTGCAGAAAATGACATGGAGGAAGCACACAAGGCCAAACATGAAGAAAGTCTATCAGAAAATATTGATGGAATATGGAAAAAGGTGAGGTGAACTAGAAAGAAATGAATGAACTTGAAAGGGCTATAAGAAACTTAAAATACAACCCTGATGATTGTTATAAAAGAGCTACAGACACCTAGGGTTTTGAAGAAAGTGGCCAGAAGAGGTGGAAAAGATGAGTTGAATTCCATGGTGGAAGAAAAAGAGGATTTTGAAGATGCCACTATGTTAATAAATCCAAAAGGTGCCAAAATAAACTTTTCATGCCTCAATGATCGAAATTCAAGCCAATTCAATGTTTTCATCAAACTCCAAGGCTAAAGTGTAAAAGAATATCAGTGAAAAATGGAAAAACATTTCAAACATTAGAAAGTGGGTTTTTATAATTAAATAAAATTCCTCTTATATATAAAAGCTCATTATACACTTCAATAGATTCAATTTTATCTTTCAAAAGACCAAGAGTATCCATAGGAGAATAATTTGTGAGTTTGCAAGCCAAATTTGGGAAAATTTGTTTGGCCTTGCGCGTTTACCTTGGCGCTACACGCCTCTGATTGGGTGTTGCGCCCCTAAAATTTTTCATCTATTGATTTTATGAAGGCGTTGCATGCTTGGAAGTGGGCATTGTGCCCTTGACAGAGCGTTGCGCTCTTTCCTGACATGACCCAGCAAAGATTTCCTTGGCACTGCGCGCTCAGCCTTGGAGTTGTGCCCTCAGCACTGGCGCTGCACGTTTGGACAAAAAGGGTTTCTAAGCCCTTCAACCATTCAAATCACATAAAAACTCCTTCAAATATTTTCTCAAGTCTTCTAAGGCACTGTTAAGAGGTAAGTACATGACATGAGCTCATATTTAAGCTATTTTGGTCATCATTTAATGAATGGAATGAAACCCTAAGAAGAAACCCTAAGTCTTAAGATTGAAATCATTTTCTCATCATTACTTCATCTTTCTATAAAGAGTATTAGTGAAAATAAAGGGTTATTACAGTTCTCAAAGTTTTTAATTCATCTAATCCTACCCCTACACCCATCCCCTTCATTCTCATTCATTCCATTCACTTGAAAAACTGCCATTTCATTACCTTCCCTTCATCTCCTTTTACATTAGCCATAGGGTTTTCAAAAATAGAGTTTTTAACATGTCTGAGGGAGAGGACAGTGGCAGTGGTGGTGAGGTCGAAATGCCAAGGAGGAATGATCACAAGGGAGGGAAGATAAAAATATTTGAACTCCTCAATACAAAGGAGCTCATGGCATCTCCTCTTACTGTTTCTTGCTTCAAACACATGGGATGATTTGAATTTTGTGAGAAGGTGAAGAAAGTACAAAATCACCCTGAGCTAACAAGACTTTTCGTTATCAATTTGCATGAAAAACAAGTTAAAATTGTTGGAGTTACCTTTGAGTTGTCTACAGATGCCATTACAAATTCTACTGGGATACCTAGTGTGGGGGAGAAGTGGTTCAAGCAAGCAATCCTTGACATGACTTACTTTGAACCCTAGCTAAAACCTAGGTATAAATATCACCACAAGTAAATCTTCATTTTTTCACATCTCCTTGATAGATATGCAACCATGATTAGGATAATCATGAAGTATTTCACATGTGAGGGAAGATTCTCCCACCTCTACTCATACAACATCTAGCTTCTTATGCATTTCACCAGAGTGAGGATGTTGCTTATACCATATTACCTTTTCCAAAGCATTGATAAAATAGCCTACATAGTGCAAAAGAGATATTATCCTCAGCAATGTAGAGCCTATTCCATCACTAACTCATCAAGATGGTTTTTATGCACCAAATACAACAAAAAGGCATGCCATGGGATACCTTCATTGCCAATGAGGTTTTTACTACTCCACAAGGCCATCATCAGCAAGATATACCTTCCTCATCTCATCCTCGCATCCCTACTTCTCCATCACTTCCTATTGTTCCTACATCTCCACTCACTCACATTCCTTCAACCCATGATGACCCTTCCACACTACCATCCACTCACATTCCTTCACCTCATGATGGTCCTCCTTCATCACCCTTCCACTATCCTTCACCCTCATCTCATGATACCACAACATCAAACAATGAAGTGAGAAGTGAGACAGATGACACTAATATGGTTGAAATAGAGCCTTTTCCTTTGACTTATCAAAGAGGTCATAGGCAGGTGTTTGATCCATATATTGCGGAAGGTGACCTGCCTTCATCATCAACAAAAAAACTTGATAAGGGTAAGGAGAAGGTTGAAGAGTAGGTCATTGTTGAAAAAGAGGATGAGCATGAAACTGAACAAGTGTTTCAAATTATTGACCTTGAGAGTGAGGATGAGGAGAGGATTACAAACATGTTGATCAAGAGCAAGGATTCCCAGATTAGGGATCTACAAGCCAATTTTGGCAGGACAAAGAATGTGATCAACTTCCTTGAGGTAGAAAACCAGCAGTTAGAGACAGAGAAAGCCATTAATGAGTTCAGAGCTATCAGAGCTAGGAAAGAGGCTGTAAAGGTGAAGGCTAAGCTATATGAGACCTTGGGCACTCTTGATGACAATTAGGATGAGGAAGAACAAATTCCTAGGAAGAGGCCAAGGACAATTTGGTTGAAGAAGGCTCTAGCCCGAGAAAGAGAGAAAGAGACATAATTGGCAAAGCAGCTCACTCCAAGTGAGTTTCTTGCCATGGAAATCAAATATGATAGAGAATCTTGGCTAGATAGGGAAAATTTTCACTTAGAGGGTCAGCTAGATAAGGCCAAGAGAGACATTGACATGCAAAAGAATATGGAAAAGCATTATTCCATGAGGAACAGAATTGCAAGGGCTGAGGTCAAAAGAGCCCTTGCAATTATTCAAGCCCTAAATAAGGAAAAGGAGAATGAGAAACTTGAAATCCTTGCTTATGTATCCATCCAAGCCTCTCAAACATGATCAGCAAAGTCAAATCCCAATTTTGGCACATTTTTGTAAATTTTGAGTTTTTTACAGATGGCTAGTAGAAAAAAGGGAAAAACGCGCAGTGCCACTTGCATTGTGCTCTTTTTTTGGGCACTCAAATGGGAAAATGTTTATATATTCATGTTTCTAATTCAAAGGAAACCATCCTTAGAATATTTCAGGTCATTTGGAGCATAAATGGTCCCTCAAAAGGGCCAAAAACCACCTAAAAAACACCTTTCGGCCCTCTTTTTAGCACTAGCGCTGCGCCTTGATCACTCTTGGGAGAAATGGTTTTTTACTAGGAAAATGGGAACCAAACTAGCAACTAAAGGCATATCTAGAAACTAGACTAAACAGGCTTTGAAATGAGCTATCATGTAGCTCATTTGGACATCGGGAAGGCCTCCACAACTCAGCTGCAAAAAGGACACTTTTTCAAGTTTTGGCACTGTGCCCTTGGCCTGGCATTGTGCCCTTGCCTGAAAGTCAAAAAAACACATCAAAAGTTATTGAAAAAGATATTTTGAAGGCCTTAAGGGAAGATAGCTCCAAATTTATCTTAGAAGTTATGTTAGAAGTTATTTTTGCATTTAATAAGTTTGGGATATTTGTGCCTTGGGCCTTGCATGGTCTCAAAGGTCAAATGCATTTAATATGCAATTAATGACTTCTAAAACCCTACCTAGGGTTTACTTCATCATTTTTCATTTAAATACTGCATGTGAGCTTCATTATGTTTTTGGTTGATTGTTGAGATGAAAATCACATAGACTTTGATTGGTGAAGAGTTTTTTAGCTTTGGAGCTTTGTAACTGTCTTGGACTAAATGATAGTGGAGTAAGCACATTTACAGGATTCATGGACTTTTGAAAATGGTGATTTTATTCCAATTTAGTTATTGTTTTCTTATGTTTTCATATTTTTCATCTTTCCCTTATGATAGAGTAGAAAATTTAGATTAAGATATGTTGATGAGAGGCACCTTAATTCTGTCTACCTTCTGTTGTTTACATGTTTTCTTCTGCTAGGTCTAATTGAAGAATTTTTAATTTCTATTTGATTCCACTTATGCTTGTTGTCTTTAAAATGATCTAATAGAGCCAAGCCAAAGAAGTTTATGGTATGCCCTGTCCTTTGGTGTAGCTTAAAACATTGTTTTGAAGGCCTTTTCTTTGAAGTTTGCTAACTAGGGTTTGACTGATGAAGTTTATGGTTTGCCCTGTCCTTTAGTCCATCTTAAGTAGTTAATTTGAAGTTTTTTATAGTATTATTGAAGAGACTTAGGAGTTACATGCTCTTTAATCATTACTTATGTGTTATCTTGAATGTTTTCTTTCTCTGAAGGTGAATAACTAGATAATTTAGGAGTTTCCTGCTCTTTAGGGTTTTCTCAATTGTTGTTTTAAAGTTTACTTGGTGAAGCTAGGTCAAAGAAGTTTATGGTGCACCCTGTCCTTTGATTATTTCTTAAGCATAGTGTTCTTAAAGACTCTTCTTGTTATAGTATATGTTAAAGGATTCTTAACTACCCTTTAAACCTACTAATCTCACAACTTAATGTTCATTTCACTCACATAAGCTTTTAAGATTCATTTGGCTTTGTCAAATTTCCCTATGAAATACCCTTGATTCATTATTTTTAATTTTCAATTATTTCATAGACTCCATAGCCCAATGGTTTTAATCTCTCTTAATCCATTTGTTCTTGTTAACAACCTACCCAACCAAACCAAGCAAAACAAAAAAACCCTATCATTATAACTAGATTAAAATCAAAATCCTAAATCAATCAAGTCATATCTTTATCAAATATAGAGAGAGCCCTATCTGAGTCCAGGAAGTCTAGGTCCTAGGACTCCAAAGTTGGTTTGATGTTACCCTTGTCTATTTTTTGTTGCTAATCTGACAAATTACAAGGACCTAACATAATGGCGATCACAGTGGGACCGAGTAAGTAACAACTTAAATATTCCTTCAAAACTCAAAAATCCCCTATCAAACTTAGATAAATCAAGTGTTAGCTAGGAACAATATCTATTTTATTTTCCATAATAACATAATGGCGACTCCACTCGGGAACACTTATTGAAAATCTTAGTGCTACATAAAGAACTCAGAAAAACCCAAAAACATCTCAAGATTGGTATCTGTTTGTCAATGGTGGACAACAAACGAATCCTCAAAAGAAATTAGCATCCTCCACCTGGTGACTCCACTAGTCTTCAGTAGGCCTGTTGACTCCACTGTTTCTCACAGACTCCCCTGGGAATGTATTAATCAATCCTAATAGTATAAAGCCCAGTCACATACTGAGTGAATTCAATATTTTTACAGATAGATATGTGTTTCAAAAATGTTATAAAATGTCAACCTTCTCTGATATATTGGGTCCAATGCTAGCTTCTAATGTTTCAATTATTAGCCAAGACTGGTATATGTTTGTTGATGGTGGACAACAAACAAATCCTAAAAAAAAAATCATCCACTTGGCGACTTCACAACTCTGAGTAGGCCTAAAGACTCCACTGGTAGAAGAATCTAGATTGGTTATAAAGATGCAGTAACCCTTTCCCCTTACTAATTGAAAAATATGAATCCAAGGATACAATGCAGGTATGCCCCAATGAACAAAGATCACATTCCTGGATTCCCCCAAAAAATGCCTCAAATAAATTGGAGCACAAACCTGCCTATGTTTCAAGATGAAAAGTTTGATGACCCCTTGTTACATCTCATCACATTTCATATACATACATGGAGGTCAAAATTTGAATGGCATGAGGAATGCCTCATGAAAATGTTCAAGGGGACATTAGAAGGTAAATCAAGGGAATGGTATGAAGGCCTAGACCCTGGTAGTTTGTTTTCTTTAAAGGATTTCCACAAGGAATTTTATGAGCATTATAGAGAAAATTGTTGACATTTATCATTGGCTAAAAATTGTTATGATCAATCTAAATATCTCATACAATACCTTGTAAACATTGATGAAGATTTGGGAAATTGACATCCTGAAGACATATTAAAGGAAATTCATGCATTTCATACTCAAGTTAACTGTCATGACAACCAAGAGGAGTTGGTTGAGGATGAAATCAATCAGGGAATGGAAGAAAATCCATAGGATCTCTCTAAAGGGACAAGTGATGTTTCACCATCTCTTCTATGTGAGGCTCAAGAAAACCTTCAACCTTATGACTAGCCTTCACAATAGAAAGAGGGAAACTGGGTTTCTGTCCAAAGGAAACAAAAATTTCCTCCTCCTTTAACAGAGGAAGAAATCAATCAGTTTCTAAACATGCAACCAACCTCTAAACTTTTTTATAAAAAAAACATTTATGTTTTTTCTACTACTGACCTATCCATTGAAACATTTCTTCAAGCAGAAGCTATAGAACATATTGATACTAATGTTTTGCTGCCTCCTCTAGAATAACTATTGCCAGATTATGCTCCTAAAGAAGACCTTTAGCCTTATGACCAGCCTTCACAAGAGAAAGAGGGAAACTGGGTTTTTGTCCAAAGAAAGAAAAAATGCATCCTATTTTAACTGAAGAAGGGGTGGAGTGCCTTTCTCAAAAGCATCCTAAGCACAACCAAATGGAACAAGAAGTATTCCTGGATGAATCCCATGGTTTAAATCTGCATAGCCAAGTATTATTCAGAGATACTTTTTCTAGTTTCTTAGAGAGATTTAAAAAGGGAGTAAGATATTCCAGGAAGAGTTTGTTGCAGGGTATAAAGAAAATTTAGAGCACTACTATTCAGAAGAAGGAAAAATGGGAGTGGCCTTTCAGCATACCTAAAAGGCTGAATAAGAATCAATCATCTAGTCACTTACTTAATTGGATGCATTGGAGAAAGGAGTTCACTTAGTGAATATATACCTCCAAGTTAGAATAGGGTAGGTAGGTATGCAAAGAAAAATGATTAGAAAAATGAAAAAACAAAAAAAAGAATAAAAAGAGTAAAGAGGGAAAATAAAAGAAAAGGTAAATCCACATACCAAAAATAATGTTTCTGAAAGTGTGCAAGTCCAAATGTCATTGCTTTTTAACAAAAATATCTTGCTCAATCATACATCCTAATCATGATTGAAATTTTTTTGAATTTTTGGTGATAAGCTAGAAAATGAAGACTTCCAAACTATCTAAACTTGGCTTATCAGTAGGAAGATATGAAAATATATTGGTTCCAGAGTTCAAAAATGAACCAAAAAGAAAAAGAGCGATGAATGACAAATGCCAGATTAGAGCCCTGATTTTTTAGTTTTACCTTTTGCAAAATAAATCTATGTGTAGCTTGTCCCAAAATGCCACAGCTCATGACAAATCAAATTTCTTAACCTTGATTTGGTCATGTTTTAAATGTTATGTTAGTATATTAGAGAATGAATATTTTTCAAACTGTTTAACCTTGACATATAAGTAGATTAGGTAGAGAATAAAAGGGCTCATCAGCCTAATTTGAGCCTTTGGATGATATAAGGGTAGAAGTAGATATTTTTTATGCTTTCAAAATAAAATATGATGTTCAGGGTTTTCCAATCCAAGTGCACCCAAATAAAAAATGTTAGGAAAAGTATAATGGGTAGGTAGAGCTGATATTGAAGCAGTCGTGTTTTTTATTTCAGATTTTAAGATCACATCTTCAAAGAACAAGAGTAAATCAGCAAGTGAAGAAAAAAGGATCTGACAAATACAAGTAAGGTATTGATCTTCAAAAATCATAGCTCTGAACTCTGAGGTTCTAGACACCTCCCGAAAATAGTTGCCCTCCCCAAGTGAGCCACTGTTAGTCACCAATATTTTTCCCTATATTTAGATGACTATAGGATGGTTATAGTTTTCAGAAAAAAAATTTCCTTGAATATTGTGAGTTTTAGAAATCTCACTTCCTTCATTATCCTCATGAATTTTTTTTTAAATTTTTCCTAAGTTTTCCATCTCAAGGTTGTTTCTCCTAAAAACTCCTTATGGGCTTATACCTCTCATTTCCATCCTCCTTCCCTGCCTATAACCTCATTGCCCCATTTTCCCCCTTTCAATAGACTCCATATTCCATATAGGGTTTCCTAGTGATGAATCATTCAAATGTCCCTTTTGGCACAATAAGCTGCAACAATACACTTTTTTCACTTGAAAACCTCCAGGTCAAATTTTAGCCAAAATGAGGTCAAAGAACCCTCCCACTAATTCATTAGGGTTTTACATTGTTTAAGGTCGTCCTTGGATGTTTCAGGCACTACTTTTCCTTTTCTATAATTTGGTTCAGATGTAATATAATTTCAAGACATGGTTATTCAAGAAAGGCCTAAAATATTTCCAAAGAAGATTACCTTTTTAGTACATAGGGTACAAGTGAGGAAAATGACAAAGTTCAATACTTCTGCAGGAGTGTTGAAAGTTGTGTCAACAAAAGTTACTAATAAGGTAGACTGTCTACTCCTGAATGAAAAAAACTTATAGCAAGAGAAAGCGGAAACACTTGTTCTTATAGATGACTAGGGTTATGAACTTGATGGTCCAGTTGAGTGCCAAAATAGTGATCACTTGCAGAAAATTACATGGAGGAAGCACAAAAGGCCAAACATGAAGAAATTCTATCAGAAAATATTGATGTAATATGGAAAAAGGTGAGGTGAACTAGACAAAAATGAATGAAATTGAAAGGGCTATATAGAACTTAGAAGAAAACCTTGATGATTGCTATAAAATAGCTATAGACACCTAGGGTTTTGAAGAAAGTGGCCAAAAGAGGTGTAAAAGATGAGTTGAACTCCATGGTGGAAGCAAAAGAGGATTTTGAAGATGCTGATATGTGACTAAATCCCAAAGGTGCCAAAATAAACTTTTCATTCCTCAATGATAAAAATTAAATCCAATTCAATGTTTTCGTCAACCTGCAAGGAAAAAGTGTAAAAGAATATCAGTGAGAAAGGGAAAAAGGTTTAAAACATTAGAAAATGGGTTTTTATAATTAAATTAAATTCCTCTTATCTATAAAAGCTAATTATACTCTTCAAGAGAGTCATTGCTATCTTTCAAAATACCACGAGCATCTAGAGTAGAAGAATTTATGAGTTTGGAAGCCAAATTTGGGCAAATTTGTTTGGCGTTGCACGCCTTGGACTGGGCTCTGCACCCTTGAAATTTTTCCTCCATTGATTTTGTGAAGGCACTACACACCTAGAAGTGGGTGTTGCGCCCTTGACACAACGTTGCACTCTTGCCCAACATGACCCAACAAAGATTACCTTGGCACTGCGTGCTCATAACTGGCACTGTGGACATAGCCTTGGTGCTGCACCCTCAACACTGGCACTATGCATTTGGATAGAAAGGGTTTCTAAGCCCTTCAACCATTCAAATCACATAATTTTTTTTTCAAATATCTACTCAAGTCTTCTAAGGCACTGTTCAGAGGTAATTACATGACATTTTCTCATCTTTAAGCTATTTTGGTCATCATTTAATGAATAGAATGAAACCCTAAGAAGAAACCCTAAGTCTTGAGATTGAAATCAATATCTCATCATTAATTCATCTTCCTATAAAGAGTATTAGTCAAAAAAAATGGCTATTATAGTTCTCAAGAGTTTTCATTCATATAAGCTTTCCCCTACACCCATCCCCTTCATTCTCACTCATCCATTCACTTGTGAAACTTCCATTTCATTACCCTCCCTTCATCTCCTTTCACATCAGCCCTATGGTTTTTTAAAACAAAATTTTCAACATCTCTGAGGGAGATGACAGTGGCAGTGGTGGTGAGGCCCAAATGCCAAGGAGGCATCATCACAAGGAAGTGAAGATAAACAGATTTGAACCCCTATATACAAAGGAGCTCATGGCATCTCCTCTTACTATTTCTTGATTCAAACACATGGGATGCTTTGAATTTTGTGAGAAGGTGAAGCACGTACAAAACCACCCTGAGCTAACAAGACCTTTCATTATCAATTTGCATGAAAAACAAGTTAAGCTTGCTAGAGTTACGTTTGATTTATCTATAGATGCCATTCCAAATGCTACTGGGATACCTAGTGTAGGGGAGAAGTCGTTCAAGAAAGAAAACCTGGACATGAGTTACTTTGAACCCTATCTAAAACCTAGGTATAAATATCACCACAAGTCCATCTTCCCTTTTTCACATCTTCTTGATAGATATGCACCCATGATGAGGATAATCATGAAGTATCTCACATGTGAGGGAATATTCTCCCACCTCTACTCATACCACATCCGGCTTCTTATGTATTTTACCAGAGTGAAGATGTTGCATATACCATATTACCTTTTCTGGAGCATTGATAAAATGACCTACATAGTGCAAAAGAGAGATTATCCTCAACAAATTCATAGCATATTCCATCACTCATGTTATCGTCCCATGATTTAGCAGATCGGTAGACTAAATGCACATGGTAACATCATTAGAACAATTTTTGGAGTCCTAGGACCTAGCCTTCCTGGAATCAGAGAGGGCTCTGTCTATTTGTATGCAAAGGATGTGATTTTTTTCTTCTAGATGATTGATTTTAGGCTAGTTGTTAAGTACAGGGTTTGTTGTCTATTTTGGTTGGGAAAGATGGTCAATAAGAATATATGGAATGAGGAAATATTCAAGTCATTGGGCAATGGAGTTAATATAAAAGTCATGAAGGATTCATCAATGGATCGGTGAGCATCACAGGGAAAATCTAACTTGGTTAGTGGATCTTCAATGTTTGTAAGGGGAATGAGATGGACATCAATTGTGAAAATAAAAGTAGGACAAAGGGAAATCAAGAATCCTTTATTGTGTACCTTTAACAAGAACGAACTTAAATATCATAAGCATAAAGAGGAAATTAATAGACAGGGAAAACCATAAATTTTTTGATTCAACTTAAGTAGATAATTATTCAAGACAAACATTCCAATGAAATATAGAAGGTGAGAAATTCATTTAACTTCTAGTGATTTCACCTTCAAGGGTAGAAAACATTTAAGACATACATATAACTGTGATAAGAGAAGAGGGAACTCCTAAACATCTTTGATCATAGATATGAGGATCTCTAAAACAATTATTTAAGCAAGTATAAAGGGTATGATCGAAACAAAACCTCTTTGGAAGACCTAAGTAATGGTACTTTAGAGAGAGACTTGAAAAACAATGTTTTAGTGCAATCAAATAAGTAGGGCTAGCCATAAATCATTTTTTATTCCTATTGTATTAAACCATTCATGAAATAAACAAGATTAGGGGGTCTAGGGAGCAATTAAGAATTCTCTAAAATGTCCTAGCAGAGGAAAACATAAAGGCGGTGAAGAACAAACAGAACTAAGGTTCCTTTGAAAACATTTCTTAGCACAAATCCTTTGTTCTACTACAATATAGAAAGGTGGAAACATAATGAAACATGAAATAACAATAACATAATAGAAGCACTTCACCATGAACCAATCTCAAGGATCCTGCAAGCAAGCCTCATCCATCAACAAACAAATCAAGGCATTCACAAGCTCCATGACATCAATTTCTTTTCAACCTCCAAGAGACTATGTATTACTTCAAAGAGTCATCAAATGCCAACAAGATAATGAGCTCAAATGCAGTATTTATCTGCAAATGAGGAGGTGAAGCTAATTTTAGGGTTTGGGTGTCATTTATTATAGAGTTAATGAATTCCTTACCTTGAAGACCATGCAAGGCTCAAGGAAGGAATATCTGAAGATACTTCTCTAAATAATAACTTCTATATTAACTTCTGAGGGAATATAGGTGATATGTTTGACTTTAAGGCCTATTAATAAATTTACAGTAATTTCTTGGTAGATAGAAAATATCTCTGACAGGGTTCAATAACTGTTTGATCCTTTATTGAAGGAAACAAACAATAGGTAGCAGAAATATCTTTGAAAGGAGTAACTGTGTGCAGGTGCAGTTAATTTGAATTTGCGTTGGGTTAATCTGCCTCTTGTTTTATCTTTAATCTCTTTATTTAGGCCTTTAAACTTTGTCTTTACACTCTGACTGTCTGTTTATATTGTTTTTTTCTTTAATATCCTTTATCTCTGCTTGTTTATTCATCCTTTTTTATTAATATTTTCGATCTTCTGTCTTGATTATTTAACCTTTTAACTATCTTCCTTTATCCTTTAACTTCTTCCTTAGCTAGATAATCCTTTCTTCTTTATTTTGATTAAGGATTAGCCCTTTAATCTTTAATTTTATTCTCTTCACTGTTTTCTTTGACTGTGCTTTTTTGTTGCGTGCAGGGGATGCTTCCTTTCGTGGCAGGAGGGTTTCTTGACCATCGATGGTCACGTTTCATCGATGGTTTTTTTTCTATACAATGCCTCTAGCCACCATTGATTTGAATTAACCTTCCGGATCATCACCCAGAGGTTTATTTGGTCGTTTTTGGGCCATTAGAATGCCCCTTAGGCATTCCGCCATTAAACCTGCACACAAAAACAATTCGCTAGTTTGAAAACCTGTGGGGAGGGCCTGACTATATTTTTCTATGGTTTGGCCACATCGGAAGGGTTTGTAGATGAGGAAATGGAAGGGGAGGTAGGGTTCCCAATATAGAATGAGACAAAAGTTTGAACAGGGGCTAGAGGGTTTGGAAAATAGCACAGAGGGATAAGTGGTTTTGAAAACCAGAAGTGGTTTATCGCATGGCAAGAAGGCAGTAAGTGGTTTTTGGGAGGGGGCACGCTATATGGCCTATAGTGCGATGCATGGCAATGTAAAACCTCCTATTTCATGTGGGTCATAGGACACTAGCCCCGGTGCAATTATATATGCGATATGCATCGGGGACCGTCGGATCTCGGGGAAGGAGATCGACAGCTGTCGCATGCTCTGGGAGTGCTGAGCGGGCGGTCAAGTCAGCGAAGTGGAGGATAGGTGGTGCGGTTATATTAGACTGCGGGGTTTGATGGAGAATGGGCTCGGGGCCTAAATAAATTAACAGAAATATGTTACTTTATAAGGTTTGGAAGGGGCACTAGGCATGGTGGAAGGCGGGGCCCAGTTTTAATATAATAAGGTTTGGGAAGCCTTTTTATAAGGTTTATGGGGGTTTATAAATCGAAAGGGTGGAAAGGGATTTATTTAGGGGAAGGGGCTTATGGATAGGTGGAGGTCTGGATCACATGAGTGTAAGGGGGCTGAGGTTTAGAGAAAAATGGGCTTTGGCCTATATACCATAGGGGCAGGCTTTTTAATATAAAAAACAAAGTTTTTTTATATATAAAAATAAATAGACCCAAAAGGCTTAATTTTTGGCTTTAAACAATGTAAAAGGGGAGTTTTACATTGTTTAATATATTCAAAGGAAAATGATTAATGAAGGTTTCATTTATGAAGGTTTGTGAAGGGAAAAATTGGTTTTTCAGAGGGAAAAAGAGAGTGAATGAGAGTGTGGGTAGGGGAGTGAAAAATGAGATCAATAAGCCCAGAAATGAAGTCCTTTTGGAGCAGTGAGGTAAAATTCAGAAGGTAGAGAGGGAAAAATATAGTCAAATGGTTTGATTTAGGATAATGAAGGAAGCGATATTTCTAAAACTCACAATATTTCACAAATATTGTTTTTAGAGATCTATGCCCATTAATTAGTCATCTTCAGAACAACAAAAAATTATTCATGACTAATAGTGGCCCCACTTGAGGAGGGAAGATCCCTTTCTGGAGGTGTCAAGAACTTTCAGATATAAAATCTCTGAGTTTATCAGGACCAGTGCCTTATCCATTAGGCAAATTTTTCCTTTTTTTCATTTGCTGATATTTCTTTGAAGTGGTGATCTCAATAATCTGAAACAAATGATTTCTTCAACTTTATTTCTACCTACCCAACCTACTTGGCCTAACATTTTTTCTTCCTTGAGTGCATTTGAACTGGAAAACTCTTGACATTTTTATTTTGAAAACAAAAAAAAAAATATCTACTTCTATCCTTATTGCTTCCAAGAGTTCAGATTAAGCTAGTGAACTCTTTTATTCTCCACCTAGACTATTTGAATGCCAAGATTAAGCTGTTTGGTAGATTTTATTCTCTAATCTATTGACATGAAATTGAAAACATGGTTTAAATTAGGATTAGGCAATCTGATTACCATGGTTTGTGGCATTGGAACAAGCTGCATACACAAATTATTTTTCACAAATAGTAATTTAGAAAAATAAGGGTTGTGATCTATCATTTGCTATGCATTCCCATCTTTCTCTTTGGTTGTGTTTTGAGCATGTGTAACTAGTATATTTTCATTCCTAATCTATCTTTTCTGATAATTCAAGCTTGAATAACTCTGACAATCATTTTTACACTAACTTATCAACATAAATTTAAAACATGTTTAGCCATGATTAGGCTAAATGACTGAACAAGATCTTATTTTTGAACAACTAGTGGCATTTAGGCTTGCACACTTTCAGCAGTACTGTTTTTTGGGTATGGGGTTGTACCTATTTTCAAATCTGCCCTCTTTTCCTTTTTCTGTTTTTCTGAATTTTTTGTTTTTTATGATCTCTTATCATGCAGTGTTATGTATAATGAATGAAAACTTTGAATGTAGGATTCTTGACAAAAATAGTGTTTGAGCATCCTGCCATTGAAAGTTCCTCCAAAAAACTCTTCTCCATTCAGCCCTTGTAAAAATAAGCATTCTGACCCCTAATTGAATGAATGATATAAGGCCCTTTCCACAAATTCTCAAATTTACCATGTTTACCATTGTCTTCCCTCCTAGAATCCCATTTCAAAACTGTGTCTCCAACTTGGAAATTATTGGCTTTAGTCATTATATCAAAGATCTTCTTGATGCTCTCTTGCACTGCGTGTGTTCTTTTGTAAACCTCCTCTCTTAACTGTTGTAAATGAATGGTTTGGTTCAGCCTTCTCTGCATGTCATTTTCTTCTTATTGCACTTCTTAGAGGAGTTTCATGACTAGAACTCCCAAGGATGTTGGGAAGACTGGATCCATGCCATATACTAACTGATAGGGAGACATACTGATTGATTTCTTGGTGGTTTGTCTATCAGTCCATAATGCATGAACTAGCTTACTATGGCATGATTTTTGGTTCTGTTCCAATAGTCTCTTGATAATGTTGATCATACTTTTGTTGGAGGATTCAGCTAGCCCATTACCTTGGGGGTAGTAAACTGTGGAGTGCCCCAATGTGATATGATATTTATAGCAGCAATCAACCGTTCTTTTGGATTTAAAGGTAGAAAAATTATCTGTAATGATCTTTCTAGGAAAACCAAATCGGGATAAGATGTTGGTCTCAAGGAATTTGATAATGACTGAGTTAGTGGCATTCCTAGAAGGAATGGCCTCTATCCATTTGGTGAAAATTTCAGTGTCAGTAAGGATCCACTTGTATTGGGCAGATGAGGTGGGGTGAATTTCTCCAATAAATTCCAAACCCCATTGTTGAAAAGGAGCTTCAACACTGATGGGATGCAAAGGTAAGGGTAGGAGCTTTCTCTTGCCATCAAGAATTTGGCACTTATGGCAAGTCATGACTAGTTTTTGAGTGTCAAGGAAAAGGGTGGGCCAATAATAGCTAGCTCTAATAATCTTGTTTGTTGTGGTTTTCTAGTAAAGGTGACATCCACACTCTCCGTCATGCAGCTCATGCATGATTTTTCCTGTATCATTCTCAAGAAAACATTTAAGAAATATGCCAACAAAACTTTTCCAATACAGAACTCCATCTAAAATGCAGTAATTTAAAGATTTTTCTTTCAATAATCTAGCTTTGGTCTTTGATAAAGAAGGATGAGTATTAATATAAATAAGCACATATATGATACCAGCATACCAAGATGAATTTAGAAATATTTATTCAATGTATGGATTTGTGAATTCTTCTTGTTCTTCTAATACATCAATCATATTCATGTCTAATTCTTGGAAATTTGATTCAGCCATGATTTTTGCTAAACCTTGTCCTGTAATCAGCTTGGTGGGTCTGATTTCTAAATCATACTCTAAGATAATAGCAATCCATTTTCCCCTTTTACCATCAGGGTCTTGATTTATAATGTCCTTGACAACTATATGTGGGACAAAAGCAATGATATGAGAGTGCAAAATGTAGACCCGGAAATATTTCAATGATTTTATCAAGGCTAAGGCTTGTTTCTCCATGATGTTATACTTGAGTGGAGCATCCCTTAATGCTTTACTAAAAAATGCTATGGGTTTTTCTTGCCCCATATTATTCTTTTGCAACAACACTGTAACAATGGTATGTTCATATGCAAATGAAAAAATGTAGAAATCCTTGGTGAAATTAGGACTGATAAGAACTGGTGCTTGAGTGAGAGCTTGTTTCACTAGTTCAAATGATTGTTTGGCCTTAAAAGTCCATTTAACTCCTATCTCCCTTTTAAGCATGTTTGTGATATTTCTCAAAATTTCTCAAAAAGTCAATCCTTTTGGGGTCCACTTTGATTCCTTATTCATAGATTATGTGGCTTAGGAGTTTTCCTTCCTGGAGACCAAAGAGTGTTTTCTTTGGATTCAAAGCGAGACCATATTTCCTACATTTCTCAAATGGACTAAGTGCTTTTTATCTGTTTTAGAGTAAACAGTGATGTCATCAAGGTAAATGATTATAAGTAGCCTATGTCTTCTGAAAAAGATATGTCCATGGCTCTTTAGAATGTGGCCCCTGCATTCATCAAACCAAATGGCATTTTAACATACATGAATGTACCCCAAGGTGTGGTGAAGGAAGTTTTGTGTTGATCACTTAGGAGTACTAGAACTTGATTGTAGCCTGAAAAACCATCCAGTAGTGATATTCTCTTACATCTAACCACCTTTTGGAGCATGTGATCCATCTTAGGCAAGGGATAATTATCTTTCAGGGGTTCTTTGTTCAGATTTATAAAGTCAATGCAAAGCCTAATCTCCTCGATCTTCTTCCTAACTGACACAAGGTTGGAAACCCACTCTGAGTACCTAAGGGGGACTATGATCCCAACATCATACAACTTTTTTCTCTCTTTCTCAACTAAAGGTAGTAAAACATGGTTTATTCTTCTTAGTTTTGGTTTGAAAGGTTTGTGATTTTCCTTAAGAGGAACTTTATGTTGAATAATGCTAGTATCATATGATTTCAGATCCTTATACCCCCATGCAAACACATCTCCAAACTCTTTGAAAATTTCAATATACTCTTGTTTTATGTGAGGAGGAAGAGTTTTATATATCTTGAACATTTTGGGTTCATTCATGTTTCCTATGTTATGTTCTTCTACATTAGTTTCTCTAGGCTCCATCTTTGGTTTTTTAGCTACATCATTGAAATCAAAAAGCTCCTCTAATGGTGTAAGGCCCCTTGCTATTGTATTATCTTTACATTGTAAAAACTCAAGGCCCTTTTGGTCTAGATTGTCATGTAATTATGCCTTATAAATATTTTCAAACTCGTTTATATCAGCAGTAGAGGACAACTCTATTTTATGGGCTTGTTTTTCAGCAAAACGATCTTCTTCATGGCTTGAACTAGGGTGTTGGTACAGAAAAATCATTTTTAGGTTGTAGAAAATCATCAATGTGCTTATCACCCTCAAACACTTGCCAATAGTTTTCATTTTCAGGTACTGTAGGCCAATTTTTTACTTTGACAGTGAATTGTTCATTTTCATGGGGTATTTAGTAATTGCTGGCAGCAACAACAAGCTCATTTGCAAGGCTATTTTGAGCTCTAGGGATGAAAGTGAGTTCATATTTTTCAAAGGTTTTCAGGAGGTCTAGAGCAGCATTCCTATATTCTCTTAATATTGGATTTTTGGCTGAATACTCCCCTTTTATTTTCCTAATGATCAGCTAGGAATCTCCTTGGACTAAGATTTTCTTGGCTCCTATGTTTTTAAGCAAATGTAAGCCAAAGAGGAGAGCTTCATATTCTGTAATGTTATTAGTGCATTGGAAATCAAGTTTGTAGGAATGTCCTTTGTTTGTATTATGTATCCATATACCAACTCCAGAACCAGCTTTGCCACAAGAGCCATCAAAGCTCATGTTCCAAAGTGTTTCTATCTCATACTCACTATCATTTTTTTGTTCAAGGCTGCTAAAGTTTAAATTGTTATGTTCTTCATTTGAGGACAAATTTGACTGTTATGGTGGGCTTAACTCTTTCTCAATTTCATTTTCTTGTTCATTGATTTCATCTTCATTGTACAAGATAAATGAATCAAGGTCTGAATGGATGGAATAAACAGGAGTGTTGTTTGGCCTATCTAGGCTGCTTACCATATATCTAATATGAGATTCCCGGTACAATCTCCTTGTTTGGTTAAAGAGTGGGATGTTAGCATAAGACATATCCATTTGAAGTCTCCCTTGAATTTTTCTCCCCATGATCTGGATAAAAGCATGCCATATTTTGGGGGAATGTCAGCAACTACTATGTCCATGACTATACCCTTAGTAGGAATTTATGCCAGATTGAGACATAAATCCTTGAGTAGCCCCAAACATTGGACTCTGATTGAATCAAAAGAATAAAGGTCTTTGTAAGGTTTAGTAATTTCTAGGCCTAATCTTTCCATCACTACTTTTGGCATGAGATTGTGAGAGGCACCAGAGTCTAGCATGGCATTGTGCAAGATTTTATCATGTATGTTCAAGCTAACATAGAATGGAGGGATAGCTCCTTCTTAGTATTTTCCTTCTACTTCAGGACTAAACAATAGTTTTTGTTTATCATCAGTCAAGTTTAGAGTATCATTATCATTTCCTATATTCAAAGATTTCAAGACTTGATTTTTATATACATCCTGGGTTACTAGTTCAGCACGGGGTATGCTAACTTTGATCTTGGAAATTTCTCCCTCAAGGCTGAAAGGTGCTAGTGTTTTTGACATATTTAGATCTGTTTTTTCACACATAGTCTTTTCAGCAGTTTTTATTTGTTAAGTTTTATTAGGACTTTCATTTTGAATATATTTTCCAGGGCCATTAGCAGAAGTACTAGGGAAGCTTGGTTCAACACTTTGCTGGCTGGTTTTGTCTTTGTTTAGATCAGCTTTCTTAGCCATAGTGTTGATATTATTTTTTGTCTTTTAGGAAAATTTTTTGAAGTTTTCCTAACAACAGTGTCTTTGTTATTTATTCTTAGAATTATCTTGGTTCTTTTTGCTCCTAAGGTCATATTTCCTGTGGACCTCCATTATGGCATTTTCAAATCCTAATTCGTAATCTTCATAATCCTCATGGTTGGTTTCAGTTTGGTCTGAGGAAAATAATCCTTGTTCTTCTTTAGTGAGATAAACATCGCCCTCACTGTTAGATCCTATCAGATGTACATGATTTTCTTCCAACCTTTCGGTCTCTCTTTCCTCTTCATCTACATAGTTGTCTTGGAAAGGAGGCCTAATTTGTTGGTCATTATCCATTTGTCTATTTTGAATAGGATCTCTTCTGAAATTTGGATTCTTGTTTCTGTTTTGAGGATTTGTTTGGTTCTCCCTAGGAGGCGCTCTTTCAGTTAAGTTTATCCTTTCCATCATTCTTTCCATTACCCTCACTAAGTTATCAATTTTGGCATCAAATGATGAGGTTGATGACATTGTCTCATCATTGTATGTAACTCTTTTTTCTAACTTTAACCTAGTTCTTTTTTCAATCAGATTTTCTTCTACATTTATAGCTCCCCTCTACGTGTCTTCTAAAGTTAAGGGGTCTCTTTCTCTTAGCTGATAGGCCATATCTGGGTCAAAACCTTCTGGAAATTTTGCTAAGGCTAAGCCTAGTGGCGGTTTCATGTTATGTTTGGTGGATGTACATTGAAAACACTATTGAATATGGTGCAGTAATCTTGGACACTTTCCCTAGAATTTCTTTTAAGGTTTCTATATTCTGAAAGGATTTGGAGAGGGTTCTTTTTAGTTTCCCATTTGTTTATGAATTTTTGGTATAGAGAAGGGAGATCATGTATCTTGTGTAACCAGCTTCAAAAATAGAATAAAAGAGATATCAACGCCTTAGAAATAAGCCACTTCGAGGGGGCAACCTCCAATACATTACATAAATTCACAATTCGTGGATGATACAATTTACAAAACCTCCTTTCTATATATAGGAGTCCATGGGGCCATAATGTAATCCTAGTGGGCCACAATGTAATCCTAGCCGACCTAACAATAATAATTTAAGGGCACAATAATATCAATATGGGGGTTACAAGGGTACAATAATAACAATAAGGGGGTTACACTAACAACAATAAGGGACTATACTAGTAATATAGGGACCTAACATGCCCCTCTCCTTCAAAAAAGTGTTGTCCTCAATGCTTGAGTAGCTCTGGGTGCTTCTGTATAAAATTCTCATCCTCCCATGTAGAATCTTCGGTGGGTAAGTTCTTCCACTTGATGAGATACTCTGAAATTGATCGATTCCGTAGCTGTCGAGTTCTTGTTTCCATGACCGCTTCAGGTTCCAATATGATTTTTCCTTCCTCATCAAGTTCTGGAAATATTGTTTGAGCTGGAATATTTTCACCTATAACCTTCTTTAAGCATGAAACATGGAAAACTGGATGCACTCGTGAAGAAGCAGGAAGCTCCAATTTGTATGCCATAGTACCAATCTTTTGCAACACCTTGTAAGGACCATAGTACTTTGGCGATAATTTATTATCCTTCTTAGCTTCCTTGAGGGACATTTGTTTGTATGGTTGTAGCCGTAAAAATACCCAATCTCCTACATCAAAACTTCTCTCGCTGCGATGTTGATCTGCCTGTTGTTTCATTCGATTTTGTGCCAAATTCGGGTTATCCTTTAAGAGTTGGAGAACTTCTTGCTGATGCTCGATGTGATCTTCCACTGCTTGAACCTTCGAATTTTCCCTTAAAGATGATGTGATGGATGGTGGATGATATCCATAAAGTGCCATAAATGGGGTCTTTTTGCTGCAGTATGGAAGGAAGTGTTATACCACCATTCAGCAAGAGGTAACCACTTGACCCATTGTGTTTGTTTATCAGATACAAAACAACGAAGATATCCTTCCAAAAAATTATTTACGATCTTAGTTTGACCATCAAATTGAGGATGATAAGATGAGCTATGAGCTAATTGAGTACCCAAACAAGAAAATAACTCCGTCCAAAAATTTTCATTAAAAATGGGATCTCTGTCGCTCACAATAACCGTTGGGCTTCCATGTAGCTTTTGAATTCTATCCATAAATGTAGTAGCAACTGTACTTGCTTTAAATGGATGAGATAATACACAAAAGTGTGCATACTTGGTAAGTCTATCAACTACCACCATGATGACACTCTTTCCTTCGGGCTTAGGTAAACCTGTGATAAAATCCATTGAAATCTCCTCCCAACGTTGAATTGGAATGGATAAAGGTTGTAGAAGTCTCGGGGTCTTAATTGTTTCCACTTTATTCTGTTGGCAAACCAAACATTTTGCCACAAAATTTTGAATATCAGATTTAAGGCCATCCCAAAAAAATTCTTCTTCACCCTGTGGTATGTTTTTAAAAATCCCAAGTGTCCTCCTAAAGAAGAAGTGTGCAATTCCAGAAGAATATTTTGTTTTAGATGGGAATTCTTACAAAGATATAAGCGATATTTGTACCATAAGGAATCATTTTTCCAACTAAATGTATCAGATGTACTAGGATATTGCTGCAACTTTTGGATGAGTGTCCATACATCTTTGTCCTTCTTCCATTCATCTCTTGCTTTAGTTATCCAATCTGGTTGGATAATAGAAATGGCACAAAGCAATGCCTCCACCTCTTCATTATTTCTTGAGAGTGCATCTGCAACAACATTAAGCTTTCCTTTTTTGTAGATTATTTCAAAGTCATAACCCAACCTCTGAGTGACCCATTTTTGCTGCTCTTCTGATGATAGTCTTTGTTCCAAAAAGTTTTTAATACTATCATGATCAGTTTTTACCTTGAAGTGTCTTCCCATTAGGTAAGTTCGCCATTGCTTTAGTGCATGCAGTATTGCTAACATTTCCTTCTCATAAATAGGTTTCTGTAAATACTTTCCTTTAATTGGACGACTTTCAAAAGAAATGGGTCTTCCTTCCTGCATTAAAACCGCACCAATTCCATTTCCTGAGGCATCACATTATACAATAAAGGTTTTTCGTGAAGTTTGGCATAGCTAAGACCGGTGCTAGGCACATTGCCTCTTTAAGACGTTCAAAGGCCTTAGTTTCTTCTTAACAAACTTGTGATAATACCCTGTTAACCCAAGAATTCCTCACAAATTCTTTATGGTTGTGGGGACTTTCCATTCCTTAATGGCTTTAATTTTGTTAGGGTCTACTTTACCACCCTCATGAGATACAATATGACCCAGATATTCCACCTCTTGTACTCCAAAGAAACATTTGGACTTTTTTGCATATAATTGTTTCTCCTGCAATAGTTTGAGCACCCTGTCAACATGTTCAACATGATCCTTCGAAGACCTGTTGTAGATTAGTATATCATCAAAAAATACTAGCACAAATTTTCTAAGGAAGGGATTGAAAATGGAATTCATCAACCCTTGAAATGTAGAAGGTGCATCGGTAAAGCCAAAATGCATGACTAAAAATTCATAATGACCCTCATGAGTTCGAAATGTTGTTTTTGGAATATCTTCAGTCTTCATTCTAATTTGATGATATCCTGAACGAAGATCCAACTTGGTAAAATAAATTGCTCCATGTAATTCATCCAATAATTCATCAATCACAGGAATGGTAAATTTGTCTTTAATGGTGAGCTTATTGAGCTCCCTATAATCCAAACACATTCGCCATGATCCATCCTTATTGTGTACCAATACTACAGAAGAAGAGAAAGAACTTTGACTAGGTTGAATTATACCCGCCTCTAACATTTCTGCAATCATACGTTCAATTTCTCTCTTTTGGAAGTAAGGATATCTATAAGGCCTGATGTTTGGAGGAACACTTCCTGGAATCAAATGAATAGCATGATCATGATCACGAATAGGTGGGAGTCTTTTGGGAGTTTCAAACACCTTGGAATGATTGTCCAAGACTTGTTGGAGATCTGCAAAAATAGATGATTTTAATGTCGGAACTTCTAGAGAGCATACTTGTGCAATTACGCCTCGTTGTTCTTTCTTTAGAAGCTTTGTCATGACATTAGAGTTTATTATCCTTCTTGGCTTCCCTTAAATGCCCCGCAATTCGACTTCCTTTCCTTCTAAAAAAAATTTCAAGAAACTTTCTTGAAAATTAAAAGCTATCGTGCCCAAATATTGTAACCATTGTACTCCTAGTACAACATCAGCACCTCCCATAGGAATGGAAAGCATTGGAATATTCAATACATATTCCCCCATGGTTAGCTTAATATTATGGCATTTCCCAGAGCAATTTATAGTTCCTCCATTTGTAACCATGACTTGGCATTCTGGTGCTGGGTATAGGAAACAATTTAATTCCTTGGCTACCTTACAATGAATAAAATTATGGGTGCTACCTGAATCAATCAACACTATTACCTTTTTCTTCTTGTTCTGTCCTGCTATCTTGAGAGTTTGAGGAGTGGTAATTCCTGCCAGTGCATTACATGATATGGTCGGATTCATTTCTTCCTCTTCTATGGTTGGTTCCTCGTGTGTATCCTCTTCTTGTTCATTTTCTTCTTCTTCTTCACAATCTATGTAAAATAATTTCTTTTCAGCACACTTATGACCTTTGGTGTATTTTCTATCACAACTGTAGCAAAGCCCTTTTGCTCTTTTTCCTTCCAATTGTTGTGGTGTCAACCTTGTAGGTTGTGGAAATCTAGGCGTAGCAACACTTCCTTCTTTATAGAATTGAGTGGTAGGCTTCCTTGTCGCCATAATTTTACATTCAACTTTTCTTGCCAACCTGAATGCCTTCTCTAATGAATCGGGTTCCAACACACGAACTTCATGTTGGATGTTATCCTTTAGAGTACCTATGAAGAGATCAATCCTGTGTTCCTCTGGAATATCAGTTACCCTTATATTCAATTTTTGGAAGTCCTCAATGTGCCGCCCCACTAAACCCTTTTGTTTGAGATTTATCAATTGGCTAAAGAAGGTGTTGCTCTTTGTATCCTCATAATGTGCTATCATTTCCTCCATAAAAAATTGACCAAGTGACAATTTTTTTACGGGAGCAAAGCCATCGATACCATACAAATGTATTTTGTTCTAAATGTAAAGTTGCAATGCGTACCTTTTGTGTGTTTTGCACGTTATGGATATCAAAATATTGCTCCATCTGTAGTATCCATGTTACAGGATCCTTTCCATCAAACTTCCTCATATCCATCTTTGGAATATGGTGGTTCTTCCCACCAACATTAGATTTTATGAAATCACAATTAACATTTATTTTGTTCTCATCATGAGGTTCTTCTACTATCTTTTCACCATTAGGAAATCTTTCTTGTATCAACTTTGTCAAACCTTCCATGTCTTCTTTTAGAAAATTCTTCATGTTTTCCATTTTCTCATCGATATTAGCTTCCATGTCATCCATCTTAGATTCCATGCCAGCCTCCATGCCATCTATCTTAGATTCCACGCCTTTCTTCAAACCATCCATCTTAGTTTCCACGCCTTTCTTCAAAACTTCCATGTCATTTTTTGTTGCTCTTTTCGAGAGTGAAATTTGTTGCACTTGCTCTTGTAATTTTGATAGATCATGTTGCAATTCTTCATCTTCATGAGTCATAGTAGAGCTTTCCAAAGGCTTAATGGGTGTTGAATACTTTTTTGGGGCCAATTTATAATCCAATATTGATATATATTATACAATATGCCCTTGCAATCAATTCAACTTAATTCTTCAAACAAGAGTTATGCAATTCGGAAAAAAAAATACACACCTTTTACTTGCTTTTAAGGAGCTCAATATTGAAATTGTATTATCTCTGTGATTTCGGCTCTTCTATATCTGAAATTCAGCACTGAAGTAGCCCTTTGAATTCTCTTTTGAATGCCATAGGTCTTACCTGATTTGGATTCTCCAAGACAAAGTTGTGTCTAATCTCCCACAATGACCTAATTATGGACTGGTTCAGTAGAGCGAAATTGTACGACTTTCCACGTGTCAATTTTTTGTCCTTTGTCTCTGAAATTGATAGCCAAGAAACTACCATCTATGTACTTGTGAGTACTTTTTACGGCACTCCAATCCAGTTCCCAGAGAGAGAGTTATTGAACTTTTTCCACGATCACCTCTTTGAGATGAAATTCAGGAGCCTGAAAAAGCACTACCTTCCACAGATCATATCTCCAACAATGTTGCGAACCAAGATCTGAAATTTTTTGAAAAATTTCCTTAGGATTTCATCTTCGCACCATATGAATTTTAGGTTCAAAATCTTCGTAGAAAAAAATTTATAGCGCGAATTCCACGATGACCTGTTTAGGAGCCTAAAAAAAGACCTAACTTCCACAGATCATATCTCCGAAAATATTGTGAACCAAGCTCTGAAATTTTTAGAAAATCTTCCTCGGGATTTCAGCTTCACACCCTAAAAATTTCAGCTTCTGAAACTTCGTAGAAAAAAAGTGAAAATTCCACAATGACCTATTTGGAGCAGCGAAACCCTAGAATCCAAAGCTCTGATACCAAATGTTGTGTAACCAGCTTCAAAACTAGAAGAAAAGAGATATCAAGACCTTAGAAATAAGCCACTTCGAGGGGGAAACCTCCAATACATTACATAAATGCACAATTCTTGGATGATACAATTTACAAAACCTCCTTTCTATATATAGGAGTCCATGGGGCCATAATGTAATCCTAGTGGGCCACAATGTAATCCTAGCCGACCTAACAATAATAATTTAAGGGCACAATAATAACAAAATGGGAGTTACAAGGGTACAATAATAATAATAAGGAGGTTACACTAACAATAATAAGGGACTATACTAGTGATACAGGGACCTAACAATGTATGTTGTTAGGAGTTTATCTTTTAAACCATTTTTTGGCTTCTCCTCCTAATCTTTGGGCAAAGATCCTAATATTAATGGTCTCTTATTCTATTTCCATGTAGTCAAGGCATCATTAATTTTATCTACATGTTGTTGGGAAGTGGTATATTTAGTTCCGGTAAAGTGGGGAATTCTGGATTGATAACAATTTGGTAAAGGAACCAGAGGTTGTGGTAACACTAGGGGGGCATACCATGCTGCCATGATTGGAGAAAATTGAAGATTTACAAGAGGAGGGTTTGTGAGAAGGAAAGTGGGATGGAAGGGAGTGTTCTAAACAGTGGAAGTGTGGATGGGTGTGGTGGAATTACTTGGACCAACAAACTGATTATGAGCAGATTTGGTTTGAAAAGAGCTATTACGATGGAGAAGCTGAAAATTAGGAGTGGAAGGAGAGGTTTCTCTATTGTAACTTTGCTGCAAATATATAAGCTCAAGGTCAGTTTTTTCAATCTTATTATATGACTTGATTTTAAATAGGTTCTTTAAATGGTGCAAGTCAAACTGAGGATCTTGCAAGGCTGTAAGGTGTTCAGGGACAGATCTTGCTCTATGAATGGTCCTAATAGTAGTTAAGTTCCTAGCTCTAGAATTTTGCCACAAAATATGTTTTGGGTCATCAACTATAGTAGGAGGATTTGGGTCTGGATGAGATCTGGTATTTATCCTTTGTGAAGCCAGATTTCAAACTCAAAATTTAGAGAGGCTGAAAGTGTAGGACTGTTTTCAGAAGGTTTACCTCTCTTAGTGCTTAGTAAACTTATATAATACGGGACTAGGCTCCTAAACATATTAGGTCTGATTTGACACAATCCTAAGGAATTCTAATGACAACTAGTGAAGTAATAGGCCTACTGGAGGCTAGTGGAGTCGCCAGGTGGATATTTTTGGTTATTTTGAAGATATATGTGTATGTTCCATCACCAATAACTGATGAAAAACCAATCTAGAAATGTTTTTGGGGTTGTCTGAGTTTCTTTATGATTTGATAAGAGTTTATCAATTCCTAAGGGATACTTAGATTGTCACTAACTCAAAGGTCCCACCGTGATCGCCATTATGTTAGCATCTCGTGATTTAGCAGATTGGTAGACCAAATACATAGGGTAACATCAAACCAGTATTTGGAGTCATAGGACCTAGCCTTCCTGGACTCAGAGAGGGCTCTCTCTATTTGTATGAAAAGGATGTGAGCTTGTTTTCTTTTATATAGGGTTTGTTGTTTGTTTTGGTTGCGCAAGATGGTCAAGCAGAATAGATGGAATGAGGAAATATTCAAGTCATTAGGCAATGGAGTCTATAAAATTCATGAAGGATTCATCAATGGATCGGGGAGCATCACAAGGAAAATCTGACTTGGTCAGTGGATCTTCAAAGTTTGTAAGGGAATGAGATGGACATCAATTGTGAGAATAAAATTAGGACAAAGGGAAATCAAGAATCCTTTATCATGTACCTTTAACAAGAAGGGACTTAAATATCATAAGCATAAAGAGGAAATCAATAGACAGGGAAAAGAATAAATTTTTTGATTCAACTTAAGTATATAATTGTTCAAGACAAACATTCCAATGAAATATAGAAGGCGATAAATTCATTTAACTTCTAGTGATTTCACCTTCAAGGATAGAAAATGTTTAAGACATACATATAACTGTGATCAGAGAAGAGGGAATGCATAAACATATTTGCTCATAGCTATGAAGATCTGTAAAAAAATTATTTAAGAATGTACAAAGGGTATGATCAAAACAAAACCTCTTTGGAAGACCTAAGTAATGGTACTTTAGAGAGAGACTTCAAAAACAATGCTTTAGTGACATCAAATAAGCAAGGCTAGCCATAAATAATTTTTGATGCCTACTGTATTAAACCATTCATGAAATAAATAAGCTTAGAGGGACTAGAGAGCAATCAAGAATTCTCTAAAATGTCCTAGCAGAGGAAAACATAAATACAGTGAAGAAAAAATAGAACTAAGGTGCCTTTGAAAAAATTTCTTAGCCTAAATCCTTTATTCTACTGCAATATAGAAAGGTGGAAACATAATGAAACATGAAATAACAATAACATAATTGAAGCACATCACCATGAACCAAGCTCAGTGATCCTGCAAGCAAGCCTCCTCCATCAACAAACAAATCAAGGCATTCACAAGCTCCAAGACATCAATTTCTTTTCAACCTCCAAGAGACTATTTATTACTTAAAAAAGACATCAAATGCCAACAAAATAATGAGCTCAAATGAGGTATTTATATGCAAATGAGGAGGTGAAGCTATATTTAGGGTTTGGTTGTCATTTATTACAGAGTTAATGAATTCCTTACCTTCAAGACCATGCAAGGCTCAAGGCAAGAATATCTGAAGATACTTCTCTGAATATAACTCCTATCTTAACTTCTGAGGGAATTTCGGTGAAATGTTTAACTTTAATTCCTATTAATAACTTTACAATAATTTCTCGGTAGATAGAAAATATATCTGACTGGGTTCAATAATTTTTTGGTGCTTTATTGAATGAAACAAACATTAGGTGGCAAAAAAATCTTTGAAAGGAGTAACTGCCTGCAGGTGGAGTTAATTCGAATATTCTTTGGGTTAATCTACCTCTTGTTTTATCTTTAATCTCTGTATTTAGGCATTTAAACTCTATATTTACACTCTGACTATCTGTTTATACTATGTTTTTCTTTAATATGCTTTATCTCTTCTTGTTTTGTAATCCTTTTTTATTAATCTTTCGGATCTTCTATCTTGATTATTTAACCTTTTAACTATCTGCCTTTATCCTTTAAATTGTGCCTTAGCTGGCTAATCCTTTGTTTTTTCTTTTGATTAAGGATTATCCCTTTAATCTTTAATATTCCTCTCTTCATTGTTTTCTTTTACTGTGTTTGTTGGCTACGTGCAGGGGATGCTTCCTTTCATGATAGGAGGGTTTCTTGATTATCAACGGTCATGTTTCATTGATGGTTTGTTTTTGATACAATTCCTCTGGCCACCATTTATTTGAATTAACCTTTCGGATCATTACCGAGAGGTTTATTTTTTCATTTTTGGACCATCAGAATGCCCCTCAAGCATTCCACCATTAAACCTGCACACAAAAACAATTCTTTAGTTTGAAAACCTTTTGGGAGGGCCTAACTATATTTTTCTATGGTTTGGGCTCATTAGAAGGGTTTGCAGAGGAAGAAATGGCAAGGGAGGCAAGTTTCCGAAGGCGGATCTAGGAAAAAGTTTTAATGGAGGGGGGAGAGTTTGAAAAATGTCGTAAAGGGATAAGTAGTTTTGAAAACTGTAAGTGGTTTATCGCATAGCAAGAAGGCAGTATGTGGTTTTTGGGAGGGGGCACGCAATATGGCCCAGAGTGCGATGCGTGGTACGGTAAAACCACCTATTTCAAGTGGGTCGCAGAATGCTAACCCTAGTGCAATTATATATGCAATATGTGTCAGGGACCGTCAGATCTCGAGGAAGGATATTGATGGTTGTCACATGCTCTGGGGATGGTGAGCAGGCAGTCAAGTCAGTGAAGTGGAGGACAGGTGGCCTAGTTATATTGGACTATGGGGTTTGATGGAGAATGGGCGTGGGGCCTAAATTAATTAATGGAAATATGTTCATTTATAAGGTTTGGAAGGGGCACTGGGCATGGTGGAAGGCAGGGCCCAGTTTTAATATAATAAAGTTCGTGAGGCTTTTCTATAAGGTTTATGGGTGTTTATAAATCGAAAGGGTGAAAAGGGATTTATTTAGGGGAATGGGCTTATGGATAGGTGTAGGCCAGGATCACATTAGAGCAAGGGGGCTGGGGTTTATAGAAAAAGGGGCCTAGGCCTATATACCATAAGGGCGGGTTTTTTAATATAAAAAATAGAGTTTTTTATATATAAAAATAAGGAGGCCTGACAGGCTTAAGTTTTGGATTTAAACAATGTAAAAGTGGACGTTTAAATTGTTTAATATATTCAAAGGAAAATGATGAATGAAGGTTTCCTTTATGAAGTTTTATGAAGGGAAAATTGGGTTTTTCATAGGGAAAAAGGGAGTGAATGAGAGTGTGGGTAGGGGAGTGAAAAATTATATCAATAAGCCCAAAAATGAATTCCTTTTGGATCAGTGAGGTAAACTTCAGAAGGCAGAGAGGGAAAAATATATTGAAACAGTTTGATTTAGGATAATGAAGGCAGTGAGATCTCTAAAACTCATAATATTTCAAAAATATTATTTTTAGTGATTTATGAACATTACTTAGTCATCTTCAGAACAACAAAAAATTATTGATGACTGACAACTCACTCATCAAGATGGTTGTTATGCACCAACTACATTAAAAAGGCATTCCATGGGAGACCTTCATTGCTAATGATATTTTTACTACTCCACTAGCCCATAATCAGCATGATATACCTTCCTCATCCCATCCTCCCATCCCTACTTATCCATCACTTCATGTTGTTCCTACATCTCCACTGACTCACATTCCTTCACCCCATGATGACCCTTCCACATCACCATCCACTCACATTCCTTCACCTCATGATGATCCTCCTTCATCACCCTTCCACCATCCTTAACCCTCATCTCATGATACCACAACATCGAACAGTGAAGACAGAAGTGATATAGATGACACTGAGATGGTTGACATAGAGCCTTTTCCTTTGACTTATCAAAGATGTCATAGGCAGGTGTTTGCTCCACAGATTGTGGAAGGCGCCTTTCCTTCATCATCAATAAAACAACTTGATAAGGGTAAGGAAAAGGTTGCAGAGTAGGTAATTTTTGAAAATGAGGATGAGCATGAAACTGAACAAGAGTTTCAACTTATTGACCTTGAGAGTGAGGATGAGGAGAGGATAACAAATATGTTTATCAAGAGCAAGGATGCCCATATTAGGGAGCTATAAGGCAATCTTGGCAGGGAAAATAATGTGATCAATTTCTTTAAGGTAGAAAACTAGAAATTAGAGACAGAGAAAGTTGATTTATCCCTATAATCCTCCCAAACATGATCAGTAAAGAAAAATCCAAATTTTGGCTCATTTTTATAACTTTTGAGTTTTTCACAGTTGGCCAGCAGAGAAAAGGGCCAAACACGCAACACCACTCGTGATACACTCTTTTTTGGGACACTCAAATGGGAAAAGGTTTAAAAATTCATGTTTCTCATGCCAAGTACATCATCCTTAGAAATTATTAGGTCATGTGGAGCAAAACAGATCCCTCAAAAGGGCCAAAAACCACCTTAAAAACACCTTTCTGCCCTCTTTTTAGCACTGGCACTGAGCCCTAAGCAGACTTGGGAGAAATTTGGTTTTACTAATAAAATTGGCACAAAAATGGAAACTAAAGGAAGATCTGTAAAGTAGATAGGACAGGCTTTCCAATGAGATATCATGGACCTCATTTGGATACTGGAAAGGCCTCCAAAACTTAGCTGTAAAAAGGATAATTTTTCTAGTTTTGGTGTTGCGCTCTTGGCCTGGCATTGTGCCCTTGGCCTGGCACTATGCCCTTGTACCTTGGAACTGCACCCTTGCCTGAAAATAAAAAAAAACACATCAAAATTGATTGAAAAGGATATTTTGAAGGCGTTAAGGCCAAATAGCTCCAAAGTTAGCTTATAAGTTATGTTAGAAGTTATTTTTGCATTTAATGAGTTTGGGATGTTTTTGCCTTGTGCCTTGCATGGTCTCAAAGGTCAAATGAATTTAATATGTAATTAATGACTTATAAAACCCTAGATAGGAATTACTTCATCATTTTTCAGTTAAATACTACATGTGAGCTTCATTATGTTGTTGGTTGATTTTTGAGATGAAAATCATATAGACTTTGAGTGGTGAAGAGTTTTTTGGCTTTGGAGCTTTGTAATTGTCTTGGACTAAATGATAATGGAGCAAGCACATTTGCAGGATTCATGGACTTTGTCAAATGGTGATGTTATATCAATTTATTTATTTTTTTCTTATGTTTTCATATTGTTCATCTTTCCCTTATGGCAGAGTAGAAAATTTAGATTGAGATTTTCTATTGAGATGCACCTTAATTTTGTCTACCTTCTGTTTTTTATATGTTTTCCTCTACTAAGTCTGATTGAAGAATTCTTAATTTCTCTTTGATTCCACTTGTGCTTGTTGTGTTGAAAATGATCTAATAAATCCAATTCAAAGAAGTTTATGGTATTCCATGTCCTTTGGTGTAGCTTAAAACATTGTTTTGAAGGCCTTTTCTTTGAAGTTTTCTAATTAGGGTTTGACTGAAGAAGTTTATGGTTTTCCCTATCCTTTATTCCATCTTAAGTAGTTAATTTGAAGGCATTTATAGTCTGATTGAAGAGACTTAGGATTTCCCTGCTCTTCAATCATTACTTATGTGTTACCTTGAATGTTTACTTTCTCTGAAAGTGAATAACTAGAGAATTTAGGAGTTCCTTGCTCTCTAGGGTTTGTTCGATTGGTGTTTTAAAGTTTACTTGGTGAAGCTAGGTCAAAGAAGTTTATGGTGAACCTTGTCCTTTGATTCTTTCTTAAGCATAGCGTTCTTAAATAATCTTGTTGTTATAGTATATGCTAAAGGATTCTTAACTTCCCTTTAAACCTACTAATCTCACAACTTAATGTTCATTTCACTCACATAAGCTTTTAAGATCCATTTGGCTTTGTTAACTTGCACTATGAAACACCCTTGATTCATTATTTGTACTTTTCAAGCCTTTCATAGACTCCATAGCCCAATGGTTTGAATATCTCTTACTCCATCTATTCTTCTTAACAACCTACCCAACCAAACAAAACAAAACAAACAAACCCTACCATTATAACTAGCCTAAAATCAGCATCCTAAATCAATCAAGTCATATCTTTATCAAATATAGAGAGAGCCCTCTCTGATTCTATGAATGCTAGGTCCTAAGAATCCAAATATGGTTTGATGTTACCCTTGTCTATTTTTTCTTTCCAATATGAAAAATTACACAGACCTAATAGAAAGTAGCAACGAATGTGAAGGAAAAGTACACGGTGGGACAGGATAAGCTAGGATTTGTGGTCCAGACCATTGCTGACTGTTATAGGTCAAAATACCTCCTCATCAGCTCAGAGGGGAAGACAAATATGGAAGAAGTACAAAGACGTAAATTAAACCTATTTCTGCCAGGGTAACGCATATATAGAACAGAACAAGAGCGTTATAACGCAGTTAAGCAATACATTGGCCGCGTTAGTGGCTAGGGCAATGCTCTGTTTACACTGAAGGGATGCGTTACCCATGTTTTAAGTTTGAATTTGGAAAAGAGCGCGGAGAAATATTTGAATCTCCGACTTTCCCTCACAAAGGAGTCAGTGCACAAAGGAAACTGCAGAAGCACCAGTTCATTATTGGTCATTTCCATAGAAGACTGAACTCCAAGAGAGGCAAAAGCATGGAGATCAAAGAAACATCTAAGCCTTTTCCATTCCAAACTAGTGGAAAGATAAGGGCAACAATGGCCTTCTCCCTCTCCTATAAGAAGGAGCTGAAGGCTCTTAATTGCAGGTCTAAGGATTGCTCAAGGTTCTTGTATACTTGTGGAATAGAGAATAGTGTGACATTCTGAAGGCCAAGAGTCAAAGAGGCTCCTAGAGAGTTTGTTGGCTTGGACTTCTTCACTTGATAGAGAAGAGAGATTGGGAGACTAAGGAGGGCTTGGTACAACCGATGGTTGTAATCCTCCTTCTTTCAAAATCAATAGAACTATGTTTGTTTTGTCCATTCGATGCTTAATGTTATATTGTTGTTTCAATATTTGTTTAGTATGATATGAATGGCTCAGATGTGTATAATCTAGATGTTTATTGTTGATTTAATTGATAGAATACTTGTTATATTAGAAGTTACACGGGTGCTTTGACTGATTGCAGGTCTCAGATTTGGAGCCGGCGAAGAAGGACTCTTACTTTGCTGCTCAGCGCTCTCCAAGAGATTCCAAAACCGTCAAAGAGGTAATTCTCTATTGTATTCCTTCAAGTTATTTCAAGCTAATATGAACATGCTCATGCCATCTTTGTGAACAACATAGCTAATCTGACTGTCTGCCTCGGGCACCGGAAAGCCCTGAGAGGGATATACAAAAACCAACCACCCAAGCAGTTTACCCTAAAGCAGAATTGGCGACTTCGCTGGGGAGTGTCCCCATAGTTTCCGGACTATTTCTTCCTTCATTTCTTCTCTCCTCTGTTCAGTATCCTTCCGACCATTTTTTGATGCCCAGTAGACATACCAAACGCTTGCAGAGTTCAATCCTGTTCCTGTCTGGCCAACTGAAGAGCTTTTCCCTGGTTAACGCGACCTATGCAGTTCATCCAGTGTGTTATAACGCAGTCTAGGCTTAAATACAGTGCGTTATAACGCTGTATTTTCTCACAGACAGAGCGTTACTCAGCCAAAAACCCTGCTGTTCACTACTGTGACTGTGTTTTAGCTGTAGAGTTTTTTGGCCACCAGTACCTTTCACAGACCGAATCCCTGTGCTTGTCTGCTAAAGCTGGCATTGAGTATTTGTTTCTCTTATTTAGTTAGTGTGCAAAGCATTTACTTTTTTAAAGAGAATTTTTTTTTTTAATTTTTTTTCTGCATTTAGCTGAGTTTATTCTGAAAGTTTAGTTCACAGACTGTAAAGAGGTAGATAGAAGTCAGAATCTTGAAAGTTGAGCTGTGTTATTTACATGTTGGTACATGGATGATTGATAAAGAAACCTCTCCTTGTGAAACACTGTTCATTGAAGTCAATATTTAGAGCATGTTTTGCATGGTTTCTTGAGTCCGCATCTCACTATACTTCATACGTCCATTTCCCCTCCGCAAGACTAATAAAAAAGTACACTAAAAACAAAGCGATAATAAAATCAATCTAATAAATCTTTTTGAGCTCACACAAACAGTAGTTCAGGCTAGGATCTTGGGTTAGGAAAGTGAGAAAACTACCCAAGATCTCAAAACTTGAAAACTAGAGTCATTAATGAGTGAAATCCTACTGCACTCACATTATCGAGACCGTTCCTTTACCAGAGCTCAGCGCGAGACAACACTTGGGTGCACTAGAAGGTAGCCCGCCTTCGACTGCATCCTGTGGGTGTGTTATATATTGGGGTTCCCCTCGGGGATGTCGAAACTAGATCGGGGATCTAGGTATTCTGCCCATATAGCACACTGTCCTTGACCGTGGACCCCCCTGATAGTGTCTGTGATTTGAGGTATCCTTAGTGGCCATACTTTTAGGGACTTACACAAGGTGACTGGGACGGGCTATCCTGGTACCTGAAACAGACGGACCTACTCTGTCTTCAGTCTTTAGGAGGGTACTCGTCTTCATGAGAGTGCTTACACCTATCGTCTGGGGTTTGGGTGAAGCTCTAGAGTAACCGTAACTGTACTTTCGACCAACCCTCTCTATATGCTATTGTGAGACTGGATTTCATCACCAGTGAATAGTAGTACTCAGATAGGGCACCCTTTTCTGGCTTCTTGCTGATTGATTTTAGAGAGTCTTTTCTTTTTTAGTAAGTGTGTGGTTACTGTCACTTGAGACTTCATAATATATCACATTTTAAATAAAATTTGTTAAAATTAAACCGGTCACCGTGGTGTCCCCTGACCCATACCATCTGTCTCGACGACAGCAAGGTCTACCTCCTCTCACCCTAGAGGAAAGATTGAACCTTGGTGAACCCGGGCCTTCTACGGAAGAGCAGTCTCCTCTGACTCATCTGGATTACCACATAGACCCTTATCAGCCGGAACTCCCGGAGGACCCTTTCACTGAAGGCGTTGTACCTAATTACAATCCTCCGCTCACTGATCCATTAGGACCGGTGATAATCCAGATTCCACCGCGCCAAGATATGTCTGCGGCAACACCAACATCTATTTCTCCACCGGTATCCACAGGGTTGATACCAATGACAACCATTCCTGGTTCGCCATCATCCTCCCCGCCGGTGGTCAGTTCTATGTCATTAATGGGTAACCCCAGAAGTCAACATATGCCTACCCCCAACCCTATGGTCAACACAACTGTCAATAGTTTACCGAACCCTTCGGCATCTACTCTTTCCGTGACCATGTTGGGGACCACGGTAGCTCCTCCCACGAGCACGACTACTTCGGTGCCCTTTAACAACCCTTTCGGTTGGAACCCTCTGTTGAGTTCAAACCCCCTGGCCACTATACTAGGGGGCAGTGTTATCAGTACACAGGTAGCAGGGAATATTTCTCTTCCTATGCAATCCTTAGGACAAATGTGACAACCCATTGTAAATACTATCCCCTTAAGTGGTTCAAACATAGGTGTAGGATCTATA
Organism: Pinus albicaulis; assembly: GCA_034641835.2. Taxonomy (NCBI): domain Eukaryota; kingdom Viridiplantae; phylum Streptophyta; class Pinopsida; order Pinales; family Pinaceae; genus Pinus; species Pinus albicaulis. Next base: position 112,392,475 of record CM076576.1, read on the forward strand.
CCGTTGCCAAATTATGCAAGTACTAGTATGCCCCCGGGAAACTCTATTGCATCCATTTGGACTAACCAACCCCAACCTCTGTCTGGAGTGGGAGGGCACTTTTACGCTGGGGGCAACCAACCATTTTCCCCTCAATACACTATGCCTTATGGACAGCAACCGTATGTTCCTACTCCTCCACCTATGGGAGGTTTTTATCAAAGTCCCACTTACCCTTTTGGTAACACATGGATGGGAGGACCCTATGGTCCCAATATTCAGCCCATACTGCCTTGGTTAGACTCGGGGGAAAATCCACAATTGCCTTTCTTGGCAGCTTTGGACATACCCGACATCCATAAGCTGACGAACGACCCCATCAACCACAACTCGCTTTGGCCTCCAATTCCTCATAAGATTCCGTCCAATATCCCGAAGTTCGACGGGAAGCATGGGGACGACCTGGCCGCACACATCACTACCTTCCATTTGTGGTCCATATCCAATTCCATGGTAGATGATAGTGTCCGCCTCTGACTGTTTTCTCGCACCCTTACAGGCAATGCCGCCAAGTGGTACATTGAATTACCATGCGCCGCCATCAAAACATTTGGCACTTTAGCGACAGAGTTCTTAAAGAACTTTCAACTACCAACTAGAGTGGAAACCGGCACTGAATTGTTAACATCACTGCGCCAAGACACTTCCATCCACATCTCCGACCATATTCATGAATGGAGACGTAGGAGGAGGCTTGTCAAAGCGCCAATACCGGACCATCTCTTAGCCAATTGGTTTTGCAAGTCTCTTTTACCCCATATCTCTAAATACATTGGCCTTTCTGGTGCGGTGACAGAAGATCAATGTATCCATCGTGCCCAGCACCTGGATTTAATCTATTCACAATCCGGCATGCTTTACGATCTTCTCCCCCATGCCCCTGGTAACCCGAACCCTCCGGCTACTAAGAAAATCGGAGCTCATGCCGATGGTCTCGTTGGCGCGATCTCTGGTGTAGCCACCAATCAGTCTCGGGGGCAAACCTCCCAGCCATCCTCGGCTGCCACCACCCCCCATCAAACGACTCCTCTCCCTTCCGCTGAGGTAAATTCGGTGCAAACCTCACAAAAACCCAACGGGAAAAATAGGAAGAATAAGAAGAAAACATCTTCTTCGGAAGAGCAGTCGAATAATCAGAATAGCTCGAATCAGAGAAATGCTGCTAACAAAAAAGGAAAGGATAAACCCATGAGATTTCCTTGTAAAATCTGTGCGGAGGACCACTTGACATACAAATGTCCTCGGTTGCAGGAATGCACTGATTTTATTGCTAACAAGGATTTTGGGAGAACACCTGTTGTTCTTCACAATCCTTTCCCCAATCAACAACAAAAACATCAACATATGGTTGACAACCCGCCACAACCCCATCAACGGGGAAATGGTGGTTCGTATCCTTCCGGTGAAGGACCATCTGCCATTTATGGCATCAAGAGTATTGACCTTCAAACTCGCGTCAGGCTTTATGGAACTCCTACCATAGATGCTCAGGAACCTGGAACTAGTTATAATCCGCCGCTGCCCAACGATTTGCATATCGAAAGGCCTACTGTTGAACCTGTAATTCGTCCCCCTAAAGGGACACTTTGACGCATGACTCATAACACCTCTGCACGTGTAGCCCAAAACTACAATATTGTAGAAGATTTGGCGTAGGCACCATCAGCTATGTCTACACTTGAAGTATTACAAACCTGTCCAGCACAAAGGAAAGCCTTGCTTTCAAACATTGGTGGAATAGATCCCCAGGATTCCATGTTAGCAGTCTTTGATATGGAAAAGGCTAAACCTCACCTCTCGCATCAACTCGCATTCTAGGTGTAGGTTGTGTCGAAAGGGAGACCCATCCATCGCACTGTCATAGACGAAGGTGCTTCGACCTGCGTTATGTCACAAGCTTGCTGGCTGAATTTAGGTTCTCCTACTCTAACCCCGCCATTAAATTCCCTTAAAGCTTTCAATGGCCACACGTTCCTACCCAAATGATACCTTGCTAGCTTTCCCATCACTCTGAGTGGGTCGCAGTTGGTCTTATGCTATGACCGCCATCGTGTCTTCGGTCTTCCAACTCATCCTATTTCCATTGGATGGGAAAATATTCATGGTCGATCAGCTATCCTTCTGCACCCCTGATTATTCCACTTTACCAAGTAGCTCTGTACCCTTAATAGGAGGTGTCCCTGACTCTTACGTCAGTACCGGTACCGGTCTTTTGAAGGCATCTTCCCTACTGGGTTGTTTTCCTCTACCGCCGCCTCAGATCCCAAACACGATTGCAATGATATCCACCTTTTTGGATGGCTCTATCGACCCATGGATCATCCCGGTGCCTTTAGATATTGATTCCTACGGAGATCAGATGCTGCTTTCACCAGTTGAGTTGGCTTACCAAGCCATCCAAACCGCATCTGAACCTTCCACTGATATGGTTTCGACCACAGGTACGAACCTCTCTCCCATAACAGTTCTCTCTAAGGATCTCCTCAATGAAGTCTGGCCTACAGACGAAGCTATTCGAGAGATCAGGTCATTAGAAGAACGACCTTGGGTCATTAGAAGAACGACCTTGGGGAGAGTTCCACCATCGCGCTTCGACGATTGATTCGGAGGCGATAAAAACTTAAATCCCGTCTTTTGACCAACCTGAGATAATTCCCTCCTCTTATACGACTGTCCACACTATCGATTCAGAAGGGAACATGGGTAATATTTCCAAGACACTGCTCATTGATATCTCGGTCAAGACAGGTATCATGGAAAATATTCAGTATTGCTTTTCAAATATCACACCTTTCCAACTTGCTTTCGGCCTGGAGGCAGTACTTCTAGTTGAGTGTGAAATCCCATCGCTTAAACTAGCGGTTGAACTCCTGCCTGGCACCACCGCCACAGAAGAGCGCTTGCTCTCGATCGATCATTTGGACGAAACTCGTCGAGATGCTACACTAGCACTCGAAGCTCACCAGCGCCGAGTTAAAGCTCAATACGAGAAATCTATCAAGCCTCGTTCTTTCCAAGAGGGTGATCTTGTTCTACTTTATGATCAAAAACACGACCTCTTGGGGGAAGGAACACTCCAACCATTGTGACTCGGTCCTTACATCGTTACTAAAGCCCTCTCAAAAGGAGCTTATGAACTACAGGACTGTAATGGAATTCCACTCGAGGAGCCCCGCAATGGGCTCTATCTGAAGAAGTATTTTGCCTAGTTTCACACTAGGCATATTCTTTGTAATTTTATGTATATAAGTTTTGCCTATTTTTATTTTGATGCTTCTGGAGTATTTGTTTGGTTTAAAGTGTTTTTATCATGTAATCTTTTTCTTCCACACAGATGTCATCGCATTCGTTATCATACGTCGAGTATGTAGACGGTGCTAGTCATCACACTAGACACGTTGCTTCAGCTGCTTGGGTTCTCTATACTCCTGAGTCAGACCTTCTTGGTTCCGAGGGAATCTTCCTGGGTAACCCCACCAACAATGTGGCAGAGTACATGTCAGTAATCCAACTCCTCACGGAAGCGGCATCTCGTGACATCTCCGATTTAGTGGTCAGGTTAGATTCCCAACTCATTATTATGCAGTTAAACAATCATTACCGTGTCTGCCACCCTGTATTGTTACGTTTTTTTTTACGAGTGTGACTTTTAGAACGTCAATTTCAAACAATCACATTTGAGCACGTTCCTAGGGAATTTAATGCATTAGATGATTCTTTGGCAAATTATTTGTTAGATTGGCATTTTTCACATTTATTGTAAAAGATTTACTCATGAGTACATATATTTTTATCACATCAAAAAATGCATAAAAATTTAAAAACACAAAATCACCAAAAAATATATATATATATAGATATATGTCGTGTCCAGTACACAGTAAACATCAAAAAGAAAGAAAAATCTCCCAAAACTTCGGGTGTTTTACTAAATTTGGCTACACTAAGCCATGCTCTAACACTAATACATCTACTCCAACAGCTAAGCCTGATGCTCATAATAGCTTACAACTGCTCTAGCTATCCTCCTCAGAGGAACCAGGTATCTCTCTGGCACACCCACAGTATGCTGCTGCAGACGAACTGGAACCTCCCACATAGGAAGCGATGGTATACCCATACTTAGACCCTCCAGGTTCCTGGAGAGTTCATGTAAAATCTGGGTATCATCATCGTCGCCAGCTTCCGCCTCCTCTATAGGTGCGCCAGCCCCGGGTAGCTGCAGTCCTCGCCGTGCATGGCGAGGGGCCCCAGCTGGACAGACAGGTGCCACATCTGTATCAAGCAAGTAAAAGTTTCATGTCAAAACTTAATTTTCACCCCTTTTCAACAAAAAAAAAAAAATTACATAAACATTCAAAAGCTAAAAACAAAAACTTCTTTGAAAACAACTGATCATTTTTTCTTACCATCGGGCCCCCACTGGATGCCAGGGGGCAGGACTAGCTCGGAATTGCCTGTGAAGTTCATCCTTGCATAGGGATAATCCTCAATCATGATGATCTGAGAGTCCAGCCAATCAAAAAATCCCTCATCGAAACAGTGATGGACGGGACCCTCTCCAGTCCGTGGAAGCAAAGTGGCCCACCGAGCCTGCCTCGGCTCGCGTGGACCCAATGGCACTGTTGGCATCCCGGGCCTCATCAATGGTATCTGCTCCAGTATGAAAGAAACAATCAGTGTTCCGTACCCAAATTCTCTTTGAGTACGGGTCTTGCATGCAGTAAGCTCTGCTCGGACTCGACGGACTACACCGTCACACCAGTCGAAAACCTGAGGCTGCATACAATCCAAGGCTAGGAGCATCTGGGCCTTGGTAGCCACATGCTGACTCTTGGTGCCTGCCAAGCGAACAATCATCCATAGAATAGACCACAAGGGTCTCAAAGTCACCTGTGCAATAGGTATCCGGTTACTCACAGCCTGGGTGCCACGTATGCAGTGCGCATGGATCAAATCAGTAGTGGAACGAGGGTGAGCTCTGGACCCCGTCAAATTGGGCCTCGCCCCACGACATGACAAGCCGGTCAAAAAGTAAACATCATCTTTTTCGATGGCGAGCTCGTTGCCACCAATCCGAAAGACATGATGTCGTTCGTCCCACTACTGGATCAGCCACCTTAGGAGGTCCTCTTGACCCCTCATCAGTTCTAAACGGGCATACTTAAGCAATCCGCACCCCCGGAGAGCCATTAAACTTGCCGCATCCATCACCATCTCTCGTTATTCCCACTCATGCTCTCTCTCTCGCCAGATACTCATGATTAATAGCTGAACACCTGCAAATGAAACATTTCCAACCGATTAAAATTTGCCTGGACCACTTCAAAAATGAAAAAATTGAATTGCTAGAAAGCATGTTGCGCCTAACGTGGGCACTAATACAAAACAGAGCATTCTAACGCTTACATCCCTCACGGGTTGTGCGTTTAACGCGGATGTTGTACTCCTGACCCGCGTTAGGTGCAAATATTTTTCTAGGGCCTCAAAATTTCCTAATTTTGAACCAGCAAAAACTAAAAAATTGGCAATTAAAAGATAACAGGAGGTTCTAGCTCTTACCTGGATCTCGCGGAATAGAAAATTGTTGCTTGGATCGACCGTAATCACCAGCTGAAGTTTTCACCCCTTTTGCACTCCAGAGCTTCTTCACAGCACTCAAAACAGTGAAAATGAATGTCTTCTGACCTTCTTATAGCAAATTATGGGGTATGACTCTCTTTCGTCAGTCGGAAAAGTCGTGATTCCTCGCTGTACACATGTCGCAACTCTCGAGATTTGGTACTGATGATTCTAATAAGGGATCAGGATTTATGAGCAGACATACTCATGTTTTATCGAGCATTCTTTTTATGGTATTTTTCTTGCTCGTTAATCCGAAAAACGTCGAGTTCTCTTCTTCGGACTCGTTAAACTTACACGAAGTTGGCATCAAGCGTTCTTTTTGTGGTCTTTTCTTGCTCGTTAATTCGAAAAACCTAGAGTTTTCTTCTTCAGACTCGTTAAAACCATGGAGAAGTACTGAGCACTCTTTTTAGGAATCTTTTTCTCGCTCATAAAACTGAAAAAATCCCGAGTCACCTTTGTCAGGCTCGTTAAACTATTGAGACAAAGAACAAGGAGCCATTCTTTTCCTCTTTTTCAAAGCTCTTTAAACAGAAAAAGTATTTCGAGTTTTCTCCACGTGACTCGTTAAAATTCCACGGAGGTATCGAGTTTTCTCCACGTGACTCGTTAAAATTTCACGGAGGTATCGAGTTTTCTCCGCGTGACTTGTTAAAATTTCACGGAGGTACCGAGTTTTCTTTGTTGGACTCGTTAAAATTTCACAAAGAAAATTGAGTTTACTTCGTCTCCTCGTACTCATAACAAAATGAGGTAGACGTCCATTGAACATAGATTTCTCAATTTTCCGGATTCGATGGACTAACTCACGGAAAATGAACTGTTTCGGGCTTACCATTACCCCTTTGCCGTGCCCGGTTATCAAGACATGACAAAGGTACCCCAATGGAGCCGTCTTTTACAACATTTTTCACACTCCCTAAACATGAAAAATTCACCGAGTTTTCTTGTCTGGACTCGTTAAACCTAATCAGACGGGACATGGAGTTGTCTTTTATGACATTTTTCAGACTCTCTAAACATGAAAAATTCACCGAGTTTTCTCATCTAGACTCGTTAAACCTAATCGGATGGGGCACAGAGTTGTCTTTCCTGACATTTTTCAGACTCTCTAAACATGAAAAATTCACCGATTTTGCTCATCTGGACTCGTTAAACCTAATCATATGGGGCACAGAGTTGTCTTTCCTGACATTTTTCAGACTCTCTAAACATGAAAAATTCACCGATTTTACTCGTCTGGACTCGTTAAACTTAATCAGACGGGGAAAAATTTGGACAAAATGGATATTACCTCTGTTAAATTTTCAAAAAGGTCGATTTGGCAGCAAAATTCTTGAACATGGCACTTCCCAGAAAACTCTTTCGCAGTTAGCCGAACCCTACCATATATGAGTATTAGCCTTCATTTCCCAGTGTCCCTGCACTGGTAAAATCCTAACACACTCTTTGGTGTTCAACACACTTCAGCTGCCTAGTACCCTGCTAGAGTGCCTTCTATTGTTCAAGCAGATCTCGCTATCTACTGCTCCTGTTATCAACCAAACCATTCATTATGCCAGAAATTATTTGTCGTCTGACATTCCCATTTACTCTTCCTTATCTCAAATCATAAACAAAATCAGTTGGTTTCCGTTTCGTGTTGACTGATGTAGGACGCCTCAGTGCCTACCTCTCAACAGATCACTTCCTATCGACTTCAACACCTTATCTAGAAATTTGATCCAGAAACACATCAGTACCCAGATACTTGCAGACATCAGTGGCAGGTAGTCTTGTGTTTGATCAAGGGTCTTCATCATTGGCTCTTGGTCGAATGATTCTACAAGTGTTCGACTTCAACTCCTTTTATTCACACTCGCTAGATTGTACTGGGCATCTTAGGGACCATCATCATTATCGGTGGCCACCTTTGCGTCTGTTAACAGTTTTCATTATTGACTGGTAATCAGACAATTTCTCACATGTTCGACGACAACTCCCTCATTCACATGTTGAGAAATATGCATTTTAAGTGAATCGGCGGTCAAGACCTTGGGGCAAAAGGCTACACCATTAAAGTTGTGTTCCCTTCCCCAAGCTGCGATATTGTTTATGGAGACAGCTTCTTCAGCCTGATCCTATTATGACAGACACTTCCACATTGTGCCTATTGGTGGACAGACTCTTCATATCTCTATTCTAGAGAAATCATGTTGTTTAAATATACTGAGCATGGGACATGCCCGACTCTAGGCAAATACTATATTTTCTGACATATGTTGTTGTTTCAGGTTTTCCTCAGTCTTTCAATCTCCCTCTCTCTACAAATTATAAAGTATTTCGGCCATCGTCTTCATCTCTAACCTCACACTTTAGGGGGCATCTGTTACAGGTCAAAATACCTCCTCATCAGCTCAGAGGGGAAGACAAATATGGAAGAAGTACAAAGACCTAAATTAAACCTATTTCTGCCAGGGTAACGCATATATAGAATAGAACAAGAGCGTTATAACACAGTTAAGCAATACATTGGCTACGTTAGTGGCTAGGGCAACGCTCTGTTTACACTAAAGGGACGCGTTACCCGTGTTTTAAGTTTGAATTGGGAAAATAGCGTGGAGAAAGATTTGAATCTCCGACTTTCCCTCACAAAGGAGTCAGTGCACAAAGGAAACTGCAGAAGCACCAGTTCATTATTGGTCATTGCCATAGAAGACTGAACTCCAAGAGAGGCAAAAGCATGGAGATCAAAGAAACATCTAAGCCTTTTCCATTCCAAACTAGTGGAAAGAGAAGGGTAACAATGGCCTTCTCCCTCTCCTATAAGAAGGAGCTGAAGGCTCTTAATTGAAGGTCGAAGGATTGCTCAAAAGTTCTTGTATACTTGTGGAATAGAGAATAGTGTGACATTGTGAAGGCCAAGAGTCAAAGAGGCTCCTAGAGAGCTTGTTGGCTTGGACTTCTTCACTTGGTAGAGAAGAGAGATTGGGAGACTGGGGAGGGCTTGGTACAACCGATGGTTGTAATCCTCCTTCTTTCAAAATCAATAGAACTATGTTCGTTTTGTCCATTCGATGCTTAATGTTATATTGTTGTTTCAATATTTGTTTAGTATGATATGAATGGCTCAGATGTGTATAATCTAGAAATTTATCGTTGATTTAATTGATATAATACTTGTTATATTAGAAGTTACGGGGGTGCTTTGACTGATTGCAGGTCTCAGATTTGGAGTCGGCGAAGAAGGACTCTTACTTTGCTGCTCTACATTCTCCAAGAGATTCCAAGACCGTCAAAGAGGTAATTCTCTATTGTATTCCTTCAAGTTATTTCAAGCTAATATGAACATGCTCATGCCATCTTTGTGAACAACATAGCTAATCTTACTATCTGCCTCGGGCACCGGAAAGCCCTGAGAGGGATATACGAAAACCAACCACCCAAGCAGTTTACCCTAAAGCACTGACTCAGTTGTGCACATGGGCACCCTCGTCCTCGGTTCTAAGATTATGACGAAGCACCGACCAAAAATGGTCACCATGCACATCATTTCCTTGGCGGGGCAATGTGAAAAGGGCATGATGTATAACTGGTTGCAATTTTTATGTGACAAATTTTTGGAGAATGTGCGCGAAGCACAGGAACTGGGGAAGTAGTTTTGATACTCGTGGTTTCTATTGTTAATTATGTTGGTGGCATGGGAGAACCCAGCTAATGCAGTCCTTCCTGAAATTTTGCTAGGCGTGTCTGAGGGGGCATGCTACGCGAATTTATGGGACTCATTAAATTCCCAACGAGTCGAAGAAAACAAAATATTCTGGGTACTTTTAGAAGGCACGCTAGCGCAAGATATCCACTACAGACCAAGAATCTTACCAGTAGTGCTTGAGAAATACAAAATTGTTGCAAAATTTTAGGTGATCATGCACAACATCATGATCAAGGCACGCAAGGACTTAAAATGGTACACCTTACCTTATATGGTCATGGAGGCGGAAGTTGACCATGTCATCGCAACATGGCTGAATACGTGGAATATTGGGCTTGGCTCAACAAAGAACATTACGTCATCCATATCCGGAAAAGACACAACTCCAAAAGACACAAATTAAAAAGGTAAGGCCCCAAAAGAAACGACAAATTCGCGCACGGAGACAAGCGGAAAATATGCTTCCACTGAAGCAGAAAAGCGCCCAGAGGCAGAAAAAGACAAATATGAGGAATTAGGAGGTGACCACGAGGAGGTGGACCTCAGCGGATTGGACAAGCTCGATGGATATTGTGTTGAATATCTGCATGGAGGAGAAAAATCTAAATGGTCGCGCAAGAAGAGGAAAGGGTCCAAGGCAGGAGGTGAGGAAGAGGTTACTCTAATAGAGGAGGACGTTGAAAAAATTGTAGATGCAGTCGCTTCGACATCAGAGGACCATTGGAACACCATGGAGGCCTAATACAAGGCTGTAGTGGAAATTACAATTGATTTTTTAGGTCTTAAAACTTAAAACAGATACATTTCAAGAGAGCATGGAACAAGTGAGGCTTATGCAAGTGAGCCTGCCGTCTACTTCGATCATCGCAACTACAGGAAGCAGAATCTACCCCTTCCCAGGTGTAGCAATATCCATGGATTAGGCATAATTGTGCGTCTAGGTCCAAATCTGCCCCGAGGTCAGCATTGACCTGGAAAAGCTTCCAGGTGGGAATCTCCATGCGCTACATATATTCATATCAGGAGAACCTCAGAGTAGAGAGGCTCACGCATAAGAGTAGATCAACAAGGCCAAGAAAATTGCAGCAACCAAGATGACAAAGTCTACCTAGGCTCAGAAAATGTAAAAGGCGGCCATATCTTAGCGCACAGAACTAGAGAGATTCATTGACATGATATGTGGTGAAATTACATACGTAGTCATCCCATCCTCTGTAGCGCCGCAAGCCAAAATTGAGAGGCTATTCGCAGCCCTTAAAGCTTCCAGGTCTGAAATTCAGTCCGTGAAAGAAAATTTTGAGCAACAGATTGTTACATTGCAGGTGAAGCTACAGCTTGAGACCCCTTTGAAGGTGCATGTGCAACAGACCACACTTGTAAAGAAAACATTTTCCATCATCTCTGCAAACGTTGAGAAGGGTTCAATGGTCTTAGAGAAATCCATGGGACTATGGACTTCTGTGCAGATAGATCCATTAGTCAATAAAATTAACGAGGAGATACTCGTGGAGGAGGAGGAGTTTGTTGAATTGAAGGGGGCTTTGCCTACATTCATCCTTGGTCATACAATGGCACCCCTTCAGAATAGCTAGGCACTACGGGATGAGGTGGAGGAGCTCCGACACAAAAATAAAATATTCATAGTTCATATGAATCCATGGGCAGATGAGGCCATGAAGCACTCTGAGGACCTTGATTTGGTAGTCCGAAGCCTGAATGAGACGTCGTAGAGCATCACTTTGGCCACTAAAGGGTCGACTTTAGAAAAACTGGCGGAGACTGTGCAGAGCACAACAGAACAAAGTGCAAGTCTCTTCAGAAATTTTCCCTCCTTGAGTATCCATAAAACTGTTTTTTTAAATAAAAAACAATCTTCAGAAATTTCGTAGTGAATTTCGGCCCTCAAGCCTGGACCTCGCTACGAAACTGCCTGATCTGGCTGAAAATGAACATTTGGTGATTTTCTTCAAAAAATCATCTTCTAACCCAAAATTGGTGTTACCTGCAAGCTGTAAAATTAAAAAATATATATATTTTAGATAAACTCGTCAGCCCTTGGGTACTTCATCTTCAGCAGCAACAATTTGTACCTTAGGTTCATCTACCAATCTAATTTTCAGCCCTCTTTTCTTCAGTTCTTCTTGGATCATGTCAATAAGGTCCTCCAACTCTTTGACCTGCCCTTTGAGCTTTTTTCTCTCAGACTATAACCACAGATTCATTTTTCTTGTGTTTTTTACCACCTTCCTCATAGGAAGACTTCTCTTCAGCATCTTCTTGGAATTTGGAAAAGTCTTATCATACTTGTACAACTGCTCCTACATCTCTTTCTTAAAATCTGCCATTAGTTTTTTGTCCACCTTGGCCTCCTTTAATTCCAAATTGACTTCAACTACTTCTTCCTTGGCCTCTCTTAATTGTTCTTGCATAATTTACACTTCGGTATTTTCTTCAACATGTTATTTTCCTTTCCTTTGTACAAAGACCTCTTATGATGTTTGAGATAGGTCTATGATGTTCTCTGGCTACTTACCTTCACTAATATTGTTTTCTCTTTTTCTTTCCATGGCATCCTTTGTAAGCTGTGACCTATTCATTAGCTTCCTTGGATGGGAAATGAAACCAGCATCCTCTCCTACAAAATCCAACTTCTTGACAGACTTACCTTTCTGGAGTTTTCTTCTATCTCCTTCAATGTCTTTTGCCCGTATAATTAGGGATTCTTCAATATCTATTACTTGGAGGATGTATTACAGGTTTCCCTTGGAAAATGTTTGCCTTCTTTTTACCCTCATGCTGCTCTGTTTACTAATTCTCTGTTTTTGTCTTGCAAGTGATGGTGGAGGGATATTAGTCTCTTGCAGAGGTTCAACTTCAATGTCCATTGGTTCCACAGGAGTTTTTCCTCCTTCTTCATTAATATATTATATTACAACTGGATATGGATTACACTTTGGTTCTGAAACCTTCTTCGGCGTCAGTAAGTCTACTTCATATCCAATCATGAAACAAAAAGAGGCGCAATCTCTGTTTAAACTTTTTAATTCCTCCAGTACTAACAATTTGATCATACCATGTTGAAAAACTGATGTTTCACTACGCTCAGCCTTGGCCTGGACCTTATCTGATATCTTCCCCAAACTTATAAATAAAAATAAAGGTATGTCAAGTGGTTTCTTACCAACGAAATGCAGAAGGCGTTTGAAATGATAGGAGCAAACCATGTGAAACCTCCCTTCAGAGGTAAATTTTTCCTGGACCACCAACAACTGTTTTGCATAATTTTCTTTCATATAACCCCTGGGGATGCCATTTTTCATGTCAGCTCCTCTATGCTCTTGTTTGAGAAATTATTCACAACTTTTCATTTTCAATTTTGTACCTTTGAACCATTCCTCAACACCTGTGAGTATTTCTATAGCTTGAGAGATAGCATCAGGTGCCACTGTGAGGTTCAAAACACCAACCTTTGAGGATGTCCCTATAAAATTTGCTACAAATTCTTTCAATACCTGGACATGAAAACCTTGCAGATTTTGACAAAAATGTAGGAAACCAACCCTCCTAAAGGCCTCCATAGAATTGGGATCTTCATTTAACAATTTCAAATCCATAGGTTCATACCTCACATAGTAACCTCCTTTTTTTGTTTTCCTCTTTGATGTCACTGATCCTTTATACTCTCGCTACCTCCTTGCTTATGACACCTACAAAATAAAAATAGACAACAACCTATTTTGTGTGGTGAACCAACTCTCAAACAATGACACTGGGATGCTTTACATCCAAGAATTTGGATGATGAATGAAAAATATCATCTTAGGGGCAAGGTTTAAAAATTAACTTGAAAACTCGAAGGAAAATGATGATATATGTGACCACAAGAGGCATTGATTATAAAAAATATGACCTTGCATGCTTGGGGATTATGATAACTAAATTGTTGAACTTACCTTTGTCTGCCTCTTGTTTTATCTTTAATCTATGTATTTAGGCCTTTAAACTCTGTATTTACACTCTAACTCTCTATTTATATTATGTTTTTCTTTAATCTGCTTTATCTATGCTTTTTTATTAATCTTTTGGATCTTCTCTCCTGATTATTTAACCTTTTAATTGTCTGCTTTTATCTCTTAACTTCTGCCTTAGCTGGATAATATTTTTTTTTGCTTTTGATTAAGGATTAGCCCTTTAATCTTTAATATTCTTCTCTTCACTATTTTCTTCGATTTTTTTTGTTTTTTGCATGCAAGGGATGCTTCCTTTCATGGTAGGAGGGTTTCTTGATTATTGACGATAATGTTTCATTGATGGTTTGTTTTCGATACAATGTGTCTGGCCACGATTTATTTGAATTAACCTTCTGAATCGTCACCCAGAGATTGATTTGGTCAGTTTTGGACCATGGGAATTCCCCTTAGGCATTCTGCCATGAAACCTGCACACAAAAACAATTCGATAGTTTGAAAACCTGCGAGGAGAGCCTGACTATATTTTTCTATGGTTTGGGCTCATCAGAAGGGTTTGAAGAGGAGGAAATGGCAAGGGAGGTAGGGCTCCGAAGGTGGAACCAGGTAAAATTTTGAATGGAGGTGGGAGGGTTTGAAAAAAGGCGCAGAGGGATTAGTGGTTTATCGTGTGGCAAGAAGGCAGTAAGTTGTTTTTGGGAGGGGGCACGCGATATGGCCCATAGTGCAACGCGTGGTAGGGTAAAACCACCTATTTGACATGGGCCGTAGGATGTTAACCCTAGTGCAATTATATATACGAGATGCGCCGAGGACCATCGGATCTCGGGGAAGGAGATCGATGGCTGTCACATGCTCTGGGGGTGGTGAGCAGGAAGTCAAGTCAGCGAAGTGGAGGACAGGAGGCCCGGTTATATTGGACTGTGGGGTTTGATGGAGAATGGGTGTGGGGCCTGAATAAATTAATGGAAATATGTTAATTTATAACTTTTGGAAGGGGCGTTGGGCATGGTGGAAGGTGGGGCCCAGTTTTAATATAATAAGGTTCGTGAGGCCTTTTTATAAGGTTTATGGGGGTTTATAAATCAAAAGGGAAGAAAGGGATTTATTTATGGGAAGGGGCTTATGGATAGGCAGAGCTCTGGATCACATCAGCGCAAGGGGGCTGGGGTTTAGAGAAAAAGGGACTTAGGCCTATATACCATAAGGGTGGGTTTTTTAATATAAAAAAAATAGTTTTTTATATATAAAAATAAAGAGACCCGACAGGCTTAAGTTTTGGCTTTAAAGAATGTAAAAGTGAACTTTTACATTGTTTAATATATTCAAAGGAAAATGATGAATGAAGGTTTCCTTTATGAAGTTTTATGAAGGGAAAAATGGGTTTTTCAGAGGGAAAAAGGGAGTGAATGAGAGTGTGGGTAGGGGAGTGAAAAATTAGATCAATAAGCCCAGAAATGAAGTCCTTTTGGATCAGTGAGGTAAACTTTAGAATGGAGAGAGGGAAAAATATAGTGAAATTGTTTGATTTAGGATAATCAAGGTAGCAACGTTTCTAAAACTCAAAATATTTCACAAATCTTGTTTTTAGAGATCTATGACCATTACTTAGTCATCTTTAAAACAACGAAAAATTATTGATGACTAACAACTCACTCATCAAGATGGTTGCTATGCACCAACTACAGTAGAAAGGAATTCCATGGGAGACCTTCATTGCCAATGAGGTGTTTACTACTCCACAAGCCCATCATCAGTAGGATATACCTTCCTCATCTCATCCTCCCATCCCTACTTCTCCATCACTTCCTTATGTTCCTACATCTCCACTCACTCAAATTCCTTCACCCCATGATGACCCTTCCACATCACCATCCACTTACATTCCTTCACCTCATGATGATCCTCCTTCATCACCCTTCCACCATCCTTCACCCTCATCTCATGATACCACAACATCAAACAGTGAAGAGAGTGGTGAGACAGATGACACTGAGATGGTTGACATAGAGACTTTCCATTTTACTTATCAAAGAGTTCATAGGTAGGTGTTTTCTCCATAGATTGTGGAAGATGCCTTGCCTTCATCACCAAAAAAACAAATTTATAAGGGTAAGGAAAAGATTGCAGAGTAGGTCATTTTTGAAAAAGAGGATGAGCATGAAACTGAACAAGAGTTTCAACTTATTGACCTTGAGAGTGAGGATGAGGAGAGGATTACAAGAATGTTGATCAAGAGAAATTATGCCCATATTAGGGAGCTACAAGCCAATCTTGGCAGGGAAAATAATTTGATCAACTTCCTTGAGGTAGAAAACCAACAGTTAGAGACAGAGAAAGCCATCACTGAGGTCAGAGCTATCAGAGCTTGGAAAGAGGTCAGAAATGCCAAGGCTAAGTTATATGAGACCTTGGGAACTCTTGATGATGGTGAGTATTTGGAAGAACAACTTCATAGGAAGAGGCCACGGACAATTGGGTTGAAGAAGGCTCTAGCTTGGGAAAGAGAGAGAGAGACAGAATGGGTAGAGCAGCTCACTCCAAGTGAGCTGCTTGCCATGGAGATCAACTATGATAGAGAATATTGGATAGAGAGGGAAAAATTCACTTATAGGGTCAGATAAATAATTCTAAGAGAGACATTGACATGCAGAAGAAGATGAAAAAAAAATGCCACGAGGAACAGAATTGCAAAGGCCAAGCTCAAAAGATCCCTTGCAAAGATTCAATCCCTAAATAAGAAAAAGGAGAAGGAGAAAATTTACATCCTTGCTGATTTATCCCTCCAAGCCTCCCAAACATGATCAACAAAGACAAATCCAAATTTTGGCTCATTTTTGTAAATTTTGAGTTTTTGACAGTTGGCTAGCAGAAAAAAGGGCCAAATGCGCATCGCCACTAGCACTGCGCTATTTTTTGGGGCACTAAAATGTGAAAAGGTTTACATATTCATGTTTCTCATGCCAATTACATCATCCATAGAAATTTTCAGGTCATTTGGAGCATAACTGGTCCCTCAAAAAGGCCAAAAACTACCTAAAAAACACCTTTCCACCCTCTTTTTAGCACTGGTGCCTTGCCCTAAGAAGTCTTCATAGAAATGGGTTTTAACTAAGAAAATGGGCAAAAAACTAGAAACTAAAGGAATATCTAGAAACTAGACAGGATAGGATTTCCAATGAGCTGTCATGGAGCTCATTTGGATACCAGAAAGACCTCCAAAACTCAGCTGTAAAAAGGATAATTTTTCTAGTTTTGGCACTATGCTCTTGACCTGATGCTATGCCCTTGGCCTGGTGCTGCGCCCTTGGCCTGGCATTGTGCCCTTGGCTTGGTGCTGCACCCTTGTACCTTGGCACTGTGCCCTTGCCTGAATGTCAAAAAAACACATCAGAAGTGATTGAAAAAGATATTTTGAAGGCCTTAAGGACAAATAGCTCCAAAGTTAGCTTATAAGTTTTGTTATAAGTTATTTTTTCATTTAATGGGTTTGGGATATTTTTTCCTTGGGACTTGCATGGTCTCAAAGGTCAAATGCATTTAATATGTAATTAATGACTTCTAAAACCCTAGCTAGGCATTACCTCATCATTTTTCAGTTAAATACTGCATGTGAGCTTCATTATGTTGTCGGTTGATTTTTGAGATGAAATTCATGTAGACTTTTAGTGGTGAACATTTTTTTGTCTTTGGAGCTTTTTATTTGTCTTGGACTGAATGATAATGGAGCAAGAACATTTGCAGGATTCATGGACTTTGTCAAATGGTGATGCTATTTCAATTTAGTTATTGTTTTCTTATGTTTTCATATTGTTCATTTTTCCCTTATGACAGAGTAGAAAATTTAGATTAAGATATGTTGTTGAGAGGCACCTTAATTCTGTCTACCTTCTGTTGTTTATATGTTTTCCTCTGCTAGGTCTAATTGAAGAATTATTAATTTCTCTTTGATTCCACTTATGCTTGTTGTCTTGGAAATGATCTAATAGAGCCAAGCCAAAGAAGATTATGGTATTCCCTATCCTTTGGTGTAGCTTAAATCATTGTTTTGAAGGCCTTTTCTTTAATGTTTGCTAATTAGGGTTTCACTGAAGAATTTTATGGTTTTCCCTGTCCTTTATTCCATCTTAAGTAGTTACTTTGAAGGTATTTATAGTCTGATTGAAGAGACTTAGGAGTTCCCTTCTCTTTAGTCATTACTTATGTGCTATCTTGAATGTTTTCTTTCTCTGTAAGTGAATAACTAGAGAATTTAGGAGTTACTTTCTCTCCAGGGTTTGTTGGATTGTTGTTTTAAAGTTTACTTGGTGAAGCTAGGTCAAAGAAGTTTATCGTGGACCCTTTCCTTTGATTCTTTCTTAACCATAGTGTTCTTAAAGACTCTTGTTATTATAGTATATGTTAAAGTATTCTTAACAACCATTTAAACCTACTAATCTCACAACTTAATGTTCATTTCACTCACATAAGCTTTTAAGATCCATTTGGCTTTGTCAACTTGCCCTATGACACACCCTTGATTATTATTTGAACTTTTCAAGCCTTTCATAGACTCCATAGCCCAATGGTTTGAATCTCTCTTACTCCATATGTTCTTCTTCACAACCTACCCAATGAAAAAGAAAAAAAAAACCTATCATTATAACTAGCCTAAAATCAGCATCCTAAATCAATCAAATCATATCTTTACCAAATATAGAGAGATCCCTCTATGATTCAGGGATGTAATATCCTAGATCTGGAATATCACAACAAGCTTGCTGAAATAACATACTCTTGGGAGATTGATTTACATAAATGAGTTTACAACCCCTGGATCCTTTATATCAGCAGATCTGGAGTCTATATCCAAAAGGGGAGAAAAAACAAATCAAACTAGGTGTGGTAAACAGATCTCCCACTATCTAGTCTAGCTGAAAAACACCCTACAAGAGGGGCTACATCTATGCGCAATAAAATGCTTCAAGAATAATGTAGTCTTGGGGAATATGAGTAGGAGGCCATCAAATATGATTAAAAAATGAATGTACAACAGAAAATCAGAAGTAAAGTGAATCTCTTTCAATTTACAGTAGAATACATGAGACAATAGAGTAAGATATCTTCAGAAGAGGGAGCTATAACACACACACACACACACACACACACATATATATATATATCAGCAGAAATGGCTCAATATTGTTATTTCTAGGAGCTGTAGCAGCTGCATATTACAACTCAGATCTATGAAAGATCCGTGGAAAAAAATTCAGATCTATTTTAGATCTGGAAACTACATAATATTATTTACAAGATCCTGTTGGGGTTTTGACAAAATCATGCATAACAAAGAGTGGATATGAGTTTCAAGTTTCAAATCTTTAAAATGCTGCAATAATTTCTTAATATAACATCACATGACAATAAATCAGATAAAAACAGAACATAGATTAGAAAGCTAATCCATGGATCACCAAAGTGGAAGGAAAATCCTAGCACTAGAGATCTCTCATCAAAACTGTGATCAAAACACCATGAAGAATATCACATCAAAATAGCTCAGTTACCTAATAGAAACAACGATGTATCTCAAATGACATAGATGGCCCACTGCTGTTGGGTAGTGAAAGAGGTATGAAATTTATATGTACTTGTTCATTCTTTTACCATAGATATACTTCTGTTTTCCTTGGAAAGGTAATTTACCATAAGAATTGCAATTAAATTGGAAAGATTTATGTTTAGCCTAAAAGATGACTAAAGGTTGTTTTTATTGGAAAAACAGGAATACGAAGAGGTGAGCAGCTGTATCAAAGGCATGGCTAAAAAAAATCTGACTCCTACTCCATTCGTGATGAACCATATCCAGCTGAAGCCAAGAAGATCTGAATGAATCGCCCGAAAGGGGCAGGGGACAGCTCGGTCTTAAACAGAGTCAAAAAAACAATGATAAAACAAGAGATGAGAAAATCCCTCAAGATCGGAAGATCCTGAGGGATCGCTGTGCAAATTTATCATATTTCTTGATTTTTCCGTCCAAGGATCAAATATAAAGGCAATGATCTTTAGTGATCGGGGACGTGTGGTTATTTTTTAAAAGACGTTTTCATTAAAAGAATTTTATATTTCCTTTGCAATCAAATGATTATCGACTCTCTGTCGTGAGATAACATTGTCTGTAATGTGTTTTGTATTAATATAAAAACACAGGTTTCATTTGTTCTTTAGAATTCTGAGTGTTACACCATTTTTTGGTCATCTAACCTACTATCATTAGATGGACCCAAGTACACCATGTAAGACCAATTTTACCCTAAGTAAAATTGCCTTCACTATGTAAAATAACTTAATAAAACACATTTATTAGGTTCTTTATGGTCTAAACAGGAAACCCCAAAAGGAAATATTAAACAAACCTATATTTGTTTGATTTTCAAGGTCATGTTTAACCCAAAACAAAGAAATTAATTAGATAAATCTTTATTTATCTTATTATTTTCTAGGAATAATTATTTAAACCTTATTTAAATAATATTCCTTGCTAAATATGACTAAATCACCCATAAATAATTAAATAAATCATTATTTATTTTATTATCTTTTAACCACCTCCTTAAAATGACAAATAAATCATTTATTTATTTATTATTCACAAATAAAGGGATTTGACCCAAGTCAAATACTTTTTCCCTCCAACAAATATAATAAAATATTCCATAAAAGGTGGTTCTAGATTTGGTTAATGTTATTTTAATCATGCACCAAGATCTAGAATGACCCAATATTTTGTTATAAATAAGAGGGTTTTTCCTACCATTCTTCACCTTTTTTTTTCCTATTAGATCACTCTGGATCTAAACTCTTGGTCTAACTTTGAGCCATTATCATTGTCATATTTTCCATTATTTGCTGTGTGAGCTCCCTTTGTGTTCTATCTTTGCCTGGGTTTTCTACACCAACAGGAGAGAGAAATGCTAGATCTGAAGTGTTGAGGACTTCCAAGAACCCATCCCATTGAGGAGAATTGGAAACATCTTCTTGTTTTCCTCCCAGGTGCCCTTAATACAAAAAAATCTTTCAAAAAATTGTTCTTGTCTTGTCTATTGGATATATGGAGCAAAACCTTCTTTTTACTGCTTAATGTCTTTCTATGCATAGATCTGGTTTTTTTCAGCTCTTGTCTTGATCAACTAACTGCAGATCTGAAGATATTGGCAGCCATATTTGATGTTAGGGCTATTAGTTATGCGTAGCTAAAGTGGTCTTTTTTCGTACACTTTGACAAAGGATTCATACTAACAATTGGCGACTCCACACGGGTTTTCAATTACGACCGCTGTCGTTTTTCATATTCCTGCATATCCAGCTACTTCAGACCCTAGGGTTTCTTTTCAGCTTTTTGTTTTTCCTATTTTTATGTTTTTTTTCACCTATAAAACCCTAAAACATTAAAATTTATAACTTCATAACGAGCGCCAAAATGTGGAGCGATAAAGGTGTCTTTGTAACTCCTAATTACCTCACATTAATTATCAACCCGAGGATGACTTTTTGTTTCAAGAGTGTACTCGGTCGAGGCGGCTATTTACTCAAGAGTAATGTTTTGCGGTATAGTGCTTAAATCCAAAGTAAATGAAAATTTGGAAATAAAATCTACTTACCTGACAAAGCACATTAAGACTTTAAATCATGCATTCGGAAAAATAAGCAATGTATCGGTCAAGGGTTTGACAACAATAGCCCATCCCTTTGGAAACTGATGGAAAGGAAATTAGAGCATAGATCACGGGTCTGGGAGCTAGACAGTGAATGCCGAGGCTCACTACAGCCTTAGATCGTCTCTCACACCAAAACAACAAATGCGAGTAAATGAAACGGCAGATAGAAAAATAGAACAACAAAGTAAATGGGCAGCAAACTGTAATTAAAAGAATCTGGACATCAAACTCTAATTAATGGAAATGAACAATAGCAAAGCTAAATTAATAGCAATCTTTACTCTAAGAATAAATCGAACAGCATAAGGAAATAGAACAGCATTGATTAATGAGAGGATATGAAACAACGCTGGAAATCCAAATACAAATGCATAATAACTTAACACAGGCACACGTTAATAGTAATCGATCTTGGTAATCGCTTGTACGATCTTTAGTTATAAATAATACGACTGTCTTTTAGAATGGAGCAGCAACGTTCATAAATTCAACACTCGCAAGGAAATATAATTTCTAAGATAAATTCTGTAATGTTAATGAACAAGTGCACAGCACAGCGGCTCTGTAATTAAACGGACAGAATTACGTAAAGATCAACACTTAAAAGAACAGTGATACGATGCAGAGTCAATACAATAGTTCTGTCTTTAGAAACCTTAATAAATTAAGCATAACAGAACATGTGATGTAAACTAAACAACACATCAGATTACCAAATAACGCTAACAAAAAAAACCACGCATAAACCAAGAAGATAATATACAGCAGCAGCACAATCCACCAGAGGCTGGGCCCTTAGCCGCCAGCGGATACTGTTGGGCTACTTCAGAATGAAAAGAATGAATGGCAACCAGATTTATATTAAAATATCAAAGTAGAGTTATAGTGGATTCCAACAAGAAATCGCTCCATCTCTCAGCCATTATCCATTCTCTCTGCCATCCTCAATTCTGAATCTCTAATTCATCCTCAATTCCATCATTGGAATCCATCCCTGAAGTCCTCCTCCTCTGTGATCTCTGTTCTGATTTAAATACAAAGAGAGCAGAGAGTGGTTACAATGGAGATAATTACAACATGATTTCTTTTACAGAATTGGATTGATTCCAACCAATTGATCAACAAGAAGAAGGCGAATTTGGCTTTGCAGCTGAGATTTGGAGGACGGCCACAACAACAGAACTGAGAAAATCGTTCTTAAAGAACTCTGCGAATATCTCAACATAGGCCGAATTTGGGCAAACCGTTCATTACTAAAGTTAATTGGGTCCGTTCTGGACAAAACCCATGTTCTGGATTTTCCAGATTCGTCTTCATTTGCTCATAATCTCAACCGCAAAATTGTCACTCCTTATTCCAGCGCATTTCTGAGATGGCACTTTTAATGATCAAATCTTCAATCTGGAAATTACCTTGGAGGCTAAAAATGGTGAATAATGTTATAACCAATTTATTAAAACTATCATTGATAAAATAATTCATAATCATCAATTTATTAGAAATAAAAGGAAGATAAATAATTTTCATCCATAAGAGCATAAATCATTTATAAAATGGATTTAAATGATAAATTATAATAAATGATATAATAGAGAAGAGTAAAAATGGATGAAATAAGTGTTACAAAGTGGTTGTATTCACGGCCCAACACACCCCCACACTCAATATGTTGCATGTCCTCATGCAACGAAAACCTGAATATATTGCATGTCTCCAAAAATGTGGAATGACATATATGCACTGGCAGTTGTTGAAGCTGATGTAGGCAGAGTTGGTGCTGAAAGTGATGCAAAAGGTGGAATCCAGGTAAGCACATCATGTCTGAAGAATTGTTCACGTATGCGAGTTGCTCGAGCCTCTTCTGTTAGTTGCAATACTGTAGTCATGCCGTGAATAGAATTCTGCCCATACTTGTTGTTTTCCTGCAAACAAAGCACTATTTGGCATACAATGTTCTTGAATCCATAGTGTTAGGTTTGAATAGCAACATATAAGATGCATGCAAAACTTTCAATCAGAAAAACTTTTGTCAAATCAACAAGTTATGGCAGAGTGCAGTAATCATATCGCATGCAATCCCATAATGCATACATTCCCCCCTCCAATTGGAAAAGGAATTCCATGACCATAAATCATATGAAAGGTGTTGTGCTGATGGCAAGGCAAGGGAATGAACAATACAGCAGTAGAGTACACAAATCAATGATAGGACAGCGAGAGTTATGGTTATAATGAAAGCAGAGTGTGTAAGGATAGTTATGATTAAGAGATAGGACGCTTTGGATTGATGATAGTTTATGCAAAACGAAAAAGGACAACAATATGCTAAAAAGATGCTTAACTGACAGCATTCTAGCTGAAAATGATGTGATTGATCATAAAACAATTTCTCATGCATAAAGGTTCAAAACAGGGAAAAAAGCTAAGGAAATAACTTCTCTGATAAAAAGAAAAAAAAAATAAGAAAAGGGTATTATAATAATAATTGACGATAAGATATAACTTCAATACCATAAGCAGAGCCGCTGCTGCCAGCAGGCGTCCATAGCCTCGACAGGGTTGCTTTTTAACCCATATGAGCCAGGATCCTCAATTTATAAATGGAGAGTTACAGTGTTGTTCTACAGAAGAGATCAATGTGCTGGCGTGGTAACCAGATAACCACACTACCATTCACTGGGATGTAGCAAAAGTGATCAGGCCGGCTCGTGATGAGACCTCCTGTTCCAAGGATAATTGGGCTATCCAATGGATCATAACCCTGGTGTGGTGACCATAATGGGAATGTCACTTTGTTACAGCCTTATGAACATGGTAGGCTGGCTCGTACTGAGACCCCCTATCCTCCATCCGCGAACAAAATTTTGTTATTATTACACATTTTTATGATAAAAAGAGGGAGGCTCAGTACTCCTTAAGAGCAGGGATGGTGGAAGAAGTTGAACATGTCAATAGAAAATATACCCATAATCTCATTTATTACAGACAGAGAAGATTATAATCCAGAAGGGTGGAACCAACATGGTATTAAGATGATCAATCAATATCATGTTCAACAGAAAACAATGCAGTAAAGTAGTATATAAATAATTGTGTCTCTTTTGAAAATATTCTATCATCAAGGAGCTGTCCTGTTAAAGATCATAACGTGAATGATATTAACTCGCTTCAATAGAATCCATAATTCTTGTCCTCATAAAAATAGTGTACTTCATGCCCTGAAGGGGAATCAGTAAAATGTGGTTGAGATGAACTAAGAACAATTCCACAAGAGGAAGGAAGGGTTGCTTTCGAAAATACTCCCAAAGTGTTGCTTTTTTGAATGAACAACAAAAACACGCAAAAAGAGTGTTGTTCCTTGTAGGGAACAACAAAGGAAATGCACACAAAAAGCAAAAATACACACAAAAAAGTGTGAAAATGCAAATGTCGTTCCTTTGAAGAAAGGAACAGCAAAAACTAAAAGTGTCGTTCCTTTAGAAAAGGAACAGCAAAAACGCAAGTGCCGTTCCTTTAGAAAAGGAACAGCAAAAACGGAAATGCCGTTCCATTCGAAAAGGAACAGCAAAAACGCAAATGCCGTTCCATTCGAAAAGGAACAGCAAAAATGCAAGTGTCGTTCCTTTGGAAAAGGAAAAACAAAAATGGAAAATACAGAAGTGTTGTTCCATTCGAAAAGGAACAACAAACATGAAAGTGCAGAAGCGTTGTTCCATTTCGAAAAGGAACAGCAAAACGTGAAAAAGGAACAGCAAAAAGAGTCGTCGAAAAGGAATGGCAAAATGACCCGTGATAAATGAATTGCTGACCAAAAAGGTGTTGTTCCTTTGGAAAAGGAATAATAAAACGAAATTGATGTCCTTTTGAAAAAGGAACAACAAAAACGACAAAAGTGCACACAAACGCTGTCCCTTCAGAAAAAGAACAGCAAAAATGCACAAGCATGAAATGCAAGCACGCAAAGAATGAATTAGATGTTCACTGTATTGATGCTGAGGATGGGTCACAGTTTGAATGAAGCAACACCTGAAACACAAAATATAAAAAATATCAGAAAAGAAACAACGTTTTATTTAAAAACAATATGTAAATAACTAAATTAAGTTACAACAGCTGTGATGTTATGTCAAAAAAAATGATCTCTTTGAAAAATGTTTTGGCAGCAGTGATAAGACATGAGTCTTCAAATTGAAATCAATTCTTCATTTGTTCTATTATGAATCCATTGGGTAATGAGTTGGATGAAATTCCTTTGTTTTATTAAAGTTTGTTTCAAGAATCACTCGTCCATACATTGACCTTCTTTTTCTCTTAGGACCTGCAAAAAACGAGTATCTACCTGCAATAAAACATTAAACCATGGAGAAAGAGAGGTGCGCGGGCTCCCCTAATCCAAGAATTATGAAAAAAACAACAAGTAGTTATTCTGTATAACAAATCCATTGAGAGAATAACAAAGTAAAATTTATTTGTCACCTGCGGGAGAGCAGTGGTCGACCATACTATCCAGAAGTGTTTTAATCACAACTTCTTTGTTTTTCATCAAAATTGAGTGATTCCAAAGCTAAATGAGAGTTAATTCAAAGTTTTATCTCCAGTAGCAACAGGTTTTAGAAATTTGATGATATGATATGTCAATTTTAGTTAAAACAACCTGCATAACAGAGTCATTTCCGATTACCCAGCTTAGACCAACCGTTGATATTTCAAGCATAAATTTTTCGTTTGATGTCGGATTCGAATGATTCAAATTGGAAATGAAAGTAGATTCATTTATTTATTTCCAATAGAAACAGGTTTTGAATAAAAGAAGAATTGATAGGTGAAATACTGTAAGGAACAGCCAGAAAGACATAGTTTTAAGGGTGCAGATTTACGATAGACAGTCAGTATTTTGATCATAACTTCCCCCTACGATATCGAAAATGAGTGATTCTAATTGCATTGTAAACTAGATTCATAGGGGAATCTAACATAGAAACAGGTTTTAAAAATTCATTCATTTAGGCCTCCAAAAACTGACTGTCCCAACTCTGTTCCTGAGCTGCCCCTTAGACATCCGGTCAATGTTTTGGTTCTAACTTTTTCGTTTCAAATCCAAATTGACTGATTCAAATTGGGTTAGAAAGTAGACATCAAGGGCTATCTAGGGTAGAAACAGGTTTTAAAAATATTCATTTTTGGTCCCTCAAAACATGACTTTCCCGACTGTTTTTCCAGAAAGTTCATCAAGCCCGCAAGCCAAAAAAATGATATTCAAGCATTTTTTCAAATTGGTGATAAAAAATGAATATAAGTGTTTATAGAATTTTTATTTGCATTATAAGTCATCTACAAACACAAATGAATTAAAAAATTATCACCAATGTTGATTTGCATAGAATGTTGCAACAAAAAAACAACTATTGTTACAAAAAAACAAAATGCATTTATTTATGTCCTTATTTTATTTTATTTTTCTCCACTATCCTACTCTTCTTTGAGAATCGAATATGTTTATGTATAAGAGTATTTCCAGTGGAACAATTTTAGAAATAAGGCCTCTAGTATACACATACCCAAATTTGAAAAATGCATATTAGTGAAAATTAGGGTACGAGAAGCCAACTTCCCTTGAAAAAATGGTATCAAAAATTGTTGAAGCATAGAGTGATGTTGCAAACAAGTGATGGAATGAAACCAATCTTCAATATATCCTTTATTTTCTTGATTTCCCATAGCATCATATCATGAAGTTCTTGAGCTTTTAAAATGGTTTGTTGATGCAAACTAGAAGTAAGCTCATTTTCTTCCATAACTTCTACAATTTTTGAATTTGAAACATTCTGAATCTCATTGTAAGTTTTCTCTAATGGTGCATGTGAGATAGAATGGGTGGGAAGGGTGGGTAAATTTGGCAGTTCAACACTGTAAGTATGTTGTACTGGTTTATTGCGGTGAGGGTGTGGAATTAGTTGAGCAGAAAATTCAAAAGTAAAAATGTTGGACAGTTTCTTACCATAACAGAAGATGTCCTTCATGTGTTCCTTCGAGGCTCCTTCTTCAAATGTTCCTGTCAATCGGTTAGTGAAATGGGTGGTGCTTACATCACCACTTGAATGAAATCATGTGATTTATTTTTCAAAATTTCTATTTTTTCCCTAGTCATTCACACAAAAATTCAAACATCTATTCCTACCCAACAAAGCAACAGCAAATCTGTTAGGAAAGCGGACAGTGGAGCAGGGCTTTTACATGCTCCGTACGTAGGTTCTTACCTTACGTTTTTAAGATCCAACTCTTCCCTAGCAGGCACTCATCAGATTCACACTACTCTTTAGAAATGGCTACACTCTCCCCGGAAACGGCGCCAAAATGTGGAGCGATAAAAAGGTGTCTTTGTAACTCCTAATTACCTCACATTAATTGTCAACCCAGGGACGACTTTTTGTTTCAAGAGTGTACTCAGTCTGAGGCGGCTATTTACTCAAGAGTAATGTTTTGCAGTATAGTGCTTAAAATCCAAAAGTAAATAAAAGCTGGAAATAAAATCTACTTACAGCAAAGCACATTAAGACTTTAAATCATGCATTCGGAAAAATAAGCAATGTATCAGTCAAGGGTTTGACAACAATAGCCCATCCCTTTGGAAACTGATGGAAAGGAAATTAGAGCATAGACCACGGGTCTGGGAGCTAGACAGTGAATGCCGAGGCTCACTACAGCCTTAGATCGTCTCTCACACCAAAAAAACAAATGCGAGTAAATGGAACGGCAGATAGCAAAATAGAACAACAAAGTAAATGGGCAGCAAACTGTAATTAAAAGAATCTGGACAGCAAACTCTAATTAATGGAAATGAACAATAGCAAAGCCAAATTAATAGCAATCTTTACTCTAAGAATAAATCAAACAGCACAAGGAAATAGAACAACATTGATTAATGAGAGGATATAAAACAACGCTGGAAAGCCAAATACAAATGCATAATAACTTAACATACGGCACACCTTAATAGCAATCTGATCTTGGTAATCCACTTGTCAGTCTTAGTTATAAATAATACAACTGTCTTTTAGAATGGAGCAGCAACGTTCATAAATTCAACAATCGCAAGGAAATATAATTTCTAAGATAAATTCCGTAATTTTAATGAACAAGTGCACAGCACAGCGGCTCTGTAATTAAACAGCAACAGTATTCTGTAAAGATCAACACTTAAAAGAACAGAGATACGATGCAGAGTCAATACAATAGTTCTGTCTTTAGAAAACTTAATAAATTAAGCATAACAGAGCGTGTGATGTAAACTAAACAACACATCAGATTACCAAATAATGCTAATAAGAAAAACCACGCATAAACCAAAGAATATAATATACAGCAGCAGCACAATCCACCAGAGGCTGGGCCCTTAGCCGCCAGCGGATGCTGCTGGGTTACTTCAGATGAACAGAATGAACAACAACCAGATTTATATTAAAATATCAAAGCAGAGTTATAATGGCTTACAACAATAAATCTCTCAATCGCTCAGCCATTATCCATTCTCCCTTCCATCCTCAATTCTGATTCTCTAATTCATCCTCAATTCCATCATTCGAATCCATCCCTGAAGTCCTCCCTCTCTCTGATCTCTGTTCTGATTTAAATACAAAGAGAGCAGAGAGTGGTTACAATGGAGATAATTACAACATGATTCTATTACAAAATTAGATTGTTTCCAACCAATTGATCAACAAGAAGAAGGCGAATTTGGCTTTGCAGCTGAGATTTGGAGGACGGCTGCAACAACAGAACTGAGAAAATCATGCTTAAAGAACTCTGCGAATCTCTCAACACAGGCCGAATTTGGGCAAACCGTTCTTTCTTAAAGTTAATTGGGTCCGTTCTGGACAAAACCCATGTTCCGGATTTTCCAGATTCGTCTTCATTTGCTCAGAATCTCAACCGCAAAGCTGTCACTCCTTATTCCAGCGCATTTCTGAGTTGGCACTTTTAATGATCAAATCTTCAATCTGGAAATTATCTTGGAGGCTAAAAATGGTGAATAATGTTATAACCAATTTATTA
This sequence comes from Pinus albicaulis, assembly GCA_034641835.2. Lineage (NCBI taxonomy): Eukaryota > Viridiplantae > Streptophyta > Pinopsida > Pinales > Pinaceae > Pinus > Pinus albicaulis. Next base: position 112,421,550 of record CM076576.1, read on the forward strand.
AAACTATCATTGATAAAATAATTCATAATCATCAATTTATTAGAAATAAAGGAAGATAAATAATTTTCATCCATAAGAGCATAAATCATTTATAAAATGGATTTAAATGATAAATTATAACAAATGATATAATAGAGAAGAGTAAAAATGGATGAAATAAGTGTTACAAAGTGGTTGTATTCACGGCCCAACACCATCCCATTGAGGAGAATTGGAAACATCTTCTTGTTTTCCTCCCAGGTGCCCTTAATACAAAAAAATCTTTCAAAAAATTGTTCTTGTCTTGTCTATTGGATATATGGAGCAAAACCTTCTTTTTACTGCTTAATGTCTTTCTATGCATAGATCTGGTTTTTTTCAGCTCTTGTCTTGATCAACTAACTGCAGATCTGAAGATATTGGCAGCCATATTTGATGTTAGGGCTATTAGTCATGCGTACCTAAAGTGGTATTTTTTCGTACACTTTGACAAAGGATTCATACTAACAATTGGTGACTCCACACGGGTTTTCAATTACGACCGCTGTCGTTTTTCATATTCTTGCATATCCAACTACTTCAGACCCTAGGGTTTCTTTTCAACTTATTTTTTTTCCTATTTGCATTTTTTTTTTCACCTATAAAACCCTAAAACATTAAACTTTATAACTTCCGCGTGTTTCTGGCCCTATTGCGCAGGTGACAGACATCAGCCGCAACTGAGACGACAACTTTTCTGCAAATCTGCCATCGGGACAACCGGAGTTGGAGGTCACACTTTTCAGCCCAAAAACTGCGACCTAGACTCCAGGTCACACTTTTCAACCCATTTTCTGTGACCTGAACAGGAAAATAGGTCAGAACCTGCGACCTGTGCTTTTTTCTGCTGTTTTTTTGCAATTTTTCTGGGTTTTGCTGAAGCTTCTGTCAGGGTTTTCTAGCCTCTGTCTCCACCTATTTGGACCTGTTTCTGATCTGTTTTTCTCATCTAAGTGGGAACCTAGCCCCCTAGGGCTTCAGTACCCTCCACTTTTGGTGGAAGAGTTTTAGCTGTTTCAGGGGTCTAATTTTTCAGAGTTTCAGCCTCCCCTTTTTCAATATCTGATACCTCATTCTCAGATCCCTTTAAATCAGCTCTTCTTCCTTTCAAACCACCCCTTGTAGTTTTTTTTGGACCTCCCTTTAGGACCTCCTCCCTGTCCTTTCTGCTTATTGCTAATTTCCTCCTTTTTTCCAGCCACCTTGCCTCTGCCTCTTGGCTGTGATCTGCAGCTCTTTTCAGCAGCTTTCTCCTTTAGATCCCTGTCCCTTTCAACCCTAGATATATTGGCCTCTTTTTAGTGTGTTTTGACTAGATTTTTTCCCTCTTTTAGATTATTTTTGAGAGACCCACCTTTTTGGGTTGAATCGATGCACTAGTAGCTGTTAATTTTCTGTTATTTCAGCATTATATACTGTTTTTGCAACATTATTTTCAGTTACGCAGCACACTTTTTCTCTTGCTCTCAAAACGAAAAGGGTTTAAAAATTAAAATTAATGCACGCCACACACTCACCCTAAGCAAAGAAGAGCTTGGTTTACACCGCCAAGCAAAGACTTTAAAATCAATTGACACTGCACCTTTTTGCCCTTGTTTCGACATTGTAATCACTTGATTCTGCACCTCCCTGCCTTTGTTGGTCATTCTTCTTCCCCTCGTGCTGTTTTTGTGTTGTCATCATTGCACCCCCAAGGTGCACCTCTTGGAGACTTCTTGGCCTTCACCCTCAGTTTCCGGTCGATCAACCCGCTCCATCCCGCCGTCGTCGAGCCAGTCCTCCTCTGAGTCCACATTCTGACTCCTCTTCTGATTCATTGGGTTCTCCTTTTACTTTCAGTTCTCCCCCTGTCACCTTCACTATGTCTGGTCCAGGGCCTAACGATAGTGGTAATCCCGGCCCTAATGCCGGAACTACTACAAGCGGAACCGCCACAGGAACTACCTTGGCTGCACCCTTGCTCCCGTATATGGCAGGCCTCAGCCTCCCCGATTTCAATCAGTTGATCAATGACCCTATCTGCCACGATGTTGGTTGGCTTGCTATGCCGACCAAGCTCCCCTCTGACATTCCCAAGTTTTAAGGCCTTGCTGGAGACGATCCAACCAACCATATCCGATCTTTCCACTTGTGGTGTTCCTCCAATTCCATTACCGATGACTCCATCCATCTTCGGTTGTTCCAACGCACGCTCACAGGCGAAGCTTCTAAATGGTATGTTGATCAGCCCACCTCTTCCCATACCACCTTTGCAACCATTCCCCAAGCCTTTTTATCTTATTTCCAGTTCCCCCTCTGATACGACACTAATACAGAGCTTTTGACTTCTTTCCGTCAATCCTCTTCAACCCGCCTTTCCACTCATGTCCAGGAATGGTGGAGAAGAACGAGCTTATGTCGAGCTCCCCCATTTGAAGATTGAGTTTATATGGACTGGTTCCTTTTCACTCTCCTAGCTCCCATTGGCAAAGGTGTCGCCTCCCATTTCCCTCAAACCGAAGAATTCGCCCTCCAAATAGCCTTGAAATATGACCTGATCTACGCTCAGTCTGGTTATGTTTGTACCATCCTTCCTGACCTCCCCAGGCCCGGTGACGCTAACGCCCCAGGGGCATCTAATTCTACCAACGTTATCATTGGATCCCTTTCTCATCCGTATGTTCAACCTCCTATGGGCTATGGTCTCCCTCCGGGAGGGGCCAGCACCTCTAGCACTTTTCCCCCTCCAGGTAGCATGTATCCAAGATACGGCATGCCTCATCATTTTTCCCAACCTCCTGCTTACCTCAATGTTGCCCAACCTAACCATTATCCTTATCCACAGCCTGGTGCACCAACTCCTCCAGCATATGTGTTTCCACCTCTGTTGCCTCCTCCACCCCCGCAACAGCACCTACAGCCCCCTCCAGGGCAAGTCTTTGCATAACAGGGTGTGACTAATCCCCCTTCTTCTCAAAGAAGGCAGAGAGGAAATCCAAATAAATCTACCCCTGGTACTCGTGGACCCAATCCTCAAGGTATTGACCCTAACACTGCTAACCAGCAACAGGGCACTCAGCCCAAGCCGGACAGGCCTCTTCGCACAAATAAGCCTTGTTCGTGTTGCGGTGTTTACGGTCATTACACCCATGATTGTCCCCTCTTACCACAGATGCGGCAGATGTGGGAGTCTCAAGCCACATTGCGAGGACAACATGCCTCCCCTTATGCTCCCCCTAATGTGACCACTACTCAACCAGCTTTGTTTTCTGATCCTTTCCCTCAGCAAGGATTCGTGGCTACCCAACCACCTGACGGACAAGTCGCCACTCAACCTTCCCCTTCTGGTTCCTCCGATTACCAGATCCTCATGATGAACTCTGATCCATCCCCAACCATCAACCTTCACCTTCAAACTCGGTCTCACCAGTACCCTAAGCCTTCCGCTCTTTCTGCCCCCGAGTCCCCTTCTTCTGGTTCTAAAGAGCCTCTTTCGACATCCAATGGTCCCTTACATATCCCTCAACCCAAAGTTGAGGTTTATACCAAGATTCCTAAGGAACCATTACGTCGAAATGTTGCTTCTAGTCGAGCTGCTCATTCGTATAGCATAGTAGATGATTTGGCGCAATCCCCTACTGCCATTTCCACATTGGAACTCCTCCAGTCGTGCCCTTCCCAAAAGAAGGCTCTGCTATCTGCCATGGGCACTGTGGACCCTTCTGATGACCAAATGATTGTTTTCGACGACCATCAATCAGAACATCCTCCTCTTCCTGCTTCTGTCCCCTTCCAAATCCCAGTCAAAATCCGAAATGCCAATGTTTCTCGGTGTATAATTGATGAGGGGGCATCCACCTGTGTGATGTCTGCTTCGGTTTGGAAGCAACTCGGATCTCCTGAGTTGGCCCCTTCCACGATCACCCTTCGAGCGTGGGACGGCCATGCCTCCCAGCCCATTGGCCTTTTTCATAATTTTCCTATCACCCTTGCCGATAAGACTGTTTGCATTGACTTCGAAGTAATCGACGCCCCTCTAGACTACAACATTATATTAGCGCGAAGCTACACCTATGCCATGTCTGCTGTCCCATCCTTGGTTTTTCGCAAGATGTCTTTTCCTCACAATGGAAAGATAGTCACCATCGACCAGTTGACTTATCATGAGCCACCGTCTCAGACCTCCCCAAAGACGACCATCTCTTCTGTAGCCAATAAGCGAACCATCGATTCCTTGACCAGTGTATCCCCCGACGTCTACAAAGACTCCTCCCTGCTTGGAACCTTCCCTGGTCTCCCTCCTCCTCATATCTTTGATCCCAGCTTATCGAATGTTTTCATGATGCAATTGTCTCGGGATGCCCTTAAGCGACCCACTTCGGCTAGTCAACAACCTCAGACTCACCCTTGCCCACCATAACCCACTCCTAGTCATTCATCTCAGCCAACTGGACCTCCTCCTTCTGGCCCTTCTCCTACAACTGGTATCCCTGAACCCCCCTATCCTTCTGGATCGGTTCCTCCCAGCCTTAACCACCTCAGATCCGTTCCGCTCGGCCATTACCCCTCCGGTTAGATACCATTCTTCATTCCCCCCCGTGGAGTGTACTTAGTACCTGTTATGGCTACCCTCTCTCTTCCCAACCTAACCCTGGGTATACCTGTCTGGTACCTTGACCCTCCATCCACTACCTCACTCAGTCACCCCAAACCCTATCTTGCTTTGACAACGGTTCAACTGGTCCCCCTCGCTTCCTCCATTTCCACCATGCCCCCCACACCTCCCCAGGACCCTACCCCTGTGGTGAAAGCTCCAGGAAAGAAAGGAAAAGCTCGCAAGGGGGCAACCAATTAGGACCAAGCCGCCCCGCTGAACGTTACCCCTCTTCAACCGCCAAAGCACACTATCCAGTGCACTTTGTACGATATTGTTGGTCACGCCACCCATACATGTCATGAATTTCCGCACCTCAAGATCCTGGTCAATGAGACATTTCCCAAATCTGATATCCCCGAAGTCTACGTCACTATCCCGGATTCTATCCCGAAACTCAAAACCTTGTGCACAACTCACCCTTGTGCTTTGTGTGATTTCCATGGCCATTACACCCACCTCTATCCCCGCCTTGACGAGTATCGTTCCTCCTTAGACATGTACCACCAATTCAAGGCTCCGCATGACAAGCTCCCTTCTCACTTGTTTTCGAGTTCTACTTCGGTGGGACCGGAGGATCTTCCTACTCCCATTCACATTTCTCCCCCCGTGGTCAACACGACAGAGCCTTCCACCACCATATTTTACCTATCGTCCTCCTCGAGAGATGATTCACCTAACCTCCTACCTGCTGACAGTCTCGGCTCCTCCCCAGTAGACCTTGGCTCTGCTAACATTGAGCATATGAGCCCTTCTCCACAAGAGGACCAGTCGGGCGTTACTACATCATCAGGTGATCTTCCTTCCTCCAGTCTTCCAATCGTCCAGTCTGATGAAGACATTATGGAAGCCATGACTAACCCTGACTTTCCATGGGATGATATGCACCATCGTGCATACTTCCTCCCACAACAGTCCCATGACCAATATGCTGTGGAAACTAAAGACTTCATTCCTAATGCAGTCGATTGGTTCAAAAATCCCATCCCTGCACCTGATGCTTTCGAAGAAGGAAACATGGCCAATATCTCTCCTACCATTAAAATTGACATTTCCGTCAAACCGGGAATCGAAGAATATATCACCTTGGGTGCCCACTGCACCCTGGAAGAAATCGAAGCTTACACTAAGCTTTTCAAAGAATTCCGCGATATTTTCACCTGGTCCTATTCTGAAATGCCCGAACTCGATCCCACCATTGTCGAACATCATATCAACACATGGCCCGACGCCAACCCAGTCCGTCAAAAGTTGAGACCCATTAATCCTTCCAGACGTGATGCTATCAAATCCGAAATCGATAAGCTTAAGCTGGCGGGTTTCATTTATCCCATTGAATATACCACTTGGGTGTCCAACCCAGTTCCCATCCTCAAGAAACAAGGCACCATCCGTGTCTACACAGACTTTCGCGACTTGAACAAAGCTTGTCCCAAAGACAACTTCCCCACACCATTTATTGACCAAATCATTGATGAGTGTGCGGGGCATGAGGTTCTATCCTTTATGGATGGTTTCTCCGGATACAACCAAATCGTCATCCGTCCTGCTGATCAACTTAAAACCTCTTTCATCAGTCCATGGGAAACTTTTGCTTATCGGGTCATGCCATTCGGCCTTAAAAACGCTGGTGCCACTTTTCAACGGGCCATGTATTATTGTTTCCATGACTTAGCTCATATTATCCTTGCTTATTTGGATGACCTCACTGCGCATTCTAAGCATCGGGCGCAGTACCTTCATGATCTGTGTACCATCTTTCTCCGATGTCGCAAGTATAATATCCGCCTTAATCTGTTGAAATGCGTCTTCTGTGTTCCCACCGGCCGTCTCCTTGGCTTCATAGTGTCTAAGGACGGTATCACTCTTGACCCTTTGAAAGTTCAAGCCATTCTTGAACTTCCCATTCCACGTACCTTACGCCAGCTACAAAGTCTCCAAGGCAAAGCTAATTTTCTTCGACGGTTCATTCCTGACTATGCCACCACCGCACATGGGTTCCTTAGACTCCTCCGATCTAACATCCCATTTGTATGGGATACCTATGCTCATGAGTCTTTCGATGCCCTCAAGCAGGCTCTCACATCCACTCCCTTGATCCACCCTCCCAACTTTGATAGGGAATTTATCCTGTACATCTCCGCTTCCACCTATTTGGTCACTGGAGTTCTTATCTAGGAAGATGACAATGGTATCGAGCATGTGATCTATTACATCAGTAAGAACCTCATAGGACCCCCTGTTTCCTACTCACACGAAGAAAAACTAGCGCTAGCTATCGTGTTCTCGGTACAAAAACTTCGTCATTACATCCTCATGCGTTCCACCAAGGTTGTGACTAATTCCAACCCCATGGCTTTCCTATTGAGTCACCGCATCCTCACTGGGAAGTACTCCCGTTGGGTCGTCATCCTTAAGGAATTCGACCTCGAATTTGTCACACCAAAAATTAAGAAAGGTTTAGCCCTCGCTGAACTCATTTCTGAATTACCTACTGGAACGCAGGATCCCCCGGTTAATGATGATTTCCTGATGAGCACTTATTCACCATTACTTTAGACGATCCTTGGTACGGCGATATCCTCACTTACTTGTGAACCCAAAAGTTTTCCCTTCACCTTGATCGTGACTCTCGATGACATATCTGACACCAGGCCCCCCGCTACCTTCTTATCGGTGACGACCTCTATCACCACGGTATAGATACTGTCCTTCATCATTGTCTCACACACGCTGAAGCTGAACAGGTCCTCAATGCCTGCCATAGCGGCGCTTGCGGTGGCCACCTCTCCGACCTTGCTACTACTCAGAAAGTCATGCGCGCTGGGTATTTTTGGCCTTCTCTCTTCAGTGATTGCATTGAGGCAGTCAAACACCACTCCAACTGCCAACATTTCGCCCCTAAGGCGTGAGCTCCACCAGCTCCCCTCCATCATGTCGTCACAACTGGTCCCTTTTGTAAATGGGCCATCGACTTTATGGAGTGTCGCCTGCCATCCTCTGGTAACCATAAATATATCATCGTGGCGGTTGACTATTTCACAAAATGGGCCGAGGCTATGCCAACATTTAACAACACAACAACTACCGCAGCCCTCTTTTTCTTTAATCACGTTATCGCTCGATTCGGAGTTCCGAAACAACTGGTCTCTGACCACGGCTGAAATTTTGAAGATTAGATATGGCATGAGCTATCCTCACTATTGGGTTTTGAGCACCAATATTCCTCCTCCTATTACCCCCAAGGTAATGGCCAAGTTGAAGAAGTCAACAAAATCCTCAAGACAATGCTTCAACGAACGATGAATAAGCACAAAACCAATTGGCATCTTATGCTCTTCCCTACTTTATGGGCCTATCGAACTTTTGTTAAAACTGCCACTGAGTTTACTCCTTTCCACCTCGTTTTTTGGAGAGGAGGCAGTCTTACCAATCGAGTGTGAAATCCCTTCCTTGCATCTGGCCGTTGAACTCCTCCCTGACACCCAACCTCTAGAACAACGACTTATCATGCTTGAGTGTGCCTCCGTAGATCGTCGCGTTGCATTGCAAACCATAGAAGTGACCAAGAAACGCACCAAAGCTCAGTATGACAAAAAAGTCCAGCCTCGTACTTTTCATGAAGGTGACCTTGTTCTAGTATATGACCAGGCCCATGATTTCCTTGGTCATGGGAAGTTCGACTCATTATGGCTAGTCCCTTACATCATTAGTAAGGATCTCGGTAAGGGGGCATACCTCTTAGAGGAATTCGAAGGCAATCCCCTTCCTAATCCTCGCAATGCACTCTATCTTAAGAAATATTACCCTTAGCATTTCCCTTCTGAAATGCATGTGTTATTTTCTTTTAGATAGCCAGCATCTTTTTCATTTTCGTACTTTGAAACTTCACCAGGACACATTTTTTCCCCAAAGGGTCCCTTCACCTACCCGAAAATCGAATTTCCTCACTTACAACACCTGTACTTGGGGCACCACTTTGCCCTCATACTTGTCTTTGTTCGTGTTGATTTTCGTCATGAGATATCATTTTGTACTCATGCTTTACGGGTCCCCCATGGGCTCTTTTCTGTGTGGCAGCACCATCGAGTCGCCCTTGTTTCGAGCATCCAAGTTGAGTCCTCATCGCATTCATGGAGTCTATCCCGAGTCCCTTTGTACCCCGCTATAGTCCTCCATCCTTCTTTCCTTGATCCCTCTCTTGTGTCGCACATTATGGCTTTCAGTCCCACTGTCCCCTATCCCTCATGATATTGTGTCAGTCACTGACATGTCATTCATGCCCTTTATGCTATAATAAGGGAAGTCGTCCATTCGCTACTCAGTCCCCTCCATTTCGTCATCATCATTGGTATCAGTCTATCCGTCGCTCGAATATTTTCTCTCGTGCCTTAGTTGAGGATCTCTCATTGCCTCACCTATGGCAGACCTCCTTCTGTCGACATCAGCTCATTTATTCCAGAAGACCGGTCTAGAGGGCGGTGTACTTTGGTTCCAGCTTCCACTCTTGTTCGGGGCCTCGGATCAGGAAAAGGGCTCTCTCATTACCCTTTGACTTGATTTTTTCTCCGCTCCAGCTCCTTTCAGCATGATCGAGATCTGTATACTTGATGGGTCAGTGATGCAGCAGCAGCTCTTGGTGATTCCCAGGTGTGTGTGAGATGTCTCAGCCCTCATGAGGGGGTGGCCCTGCAGGTAGCCCCCCACATGCCCGGATGACCTCTTCATTACATCCTTTGATGTAGCTCCATATATTTGATGATGTCGGCCTTAGCTGCTTGCAACACCTCTTTGATTTTCATGTATCAGTCAGATTTTGCGAGCCCTCCCCCATTTTCAGGGGGAATTTGGGTTGTATTTGTATCTCATGTACTCATATATTCTTGTATAAGTCCTGGCTGTTATCCCTGGCACAACATGTATGTGGGATCCCTCATTGTATTTCTATCTGGCTCATGTTTATGCTGGTTGTACTTTAGGGTTCAGTCTCTTGTTTACTGAACACACTATTCTTTTGTACTTTGTCTCGGCGGGCATAGGTATGCCTCCCCCGCCGCCTTTAGCACAGGTACCCTCTCATAAAAAGAGACTTGTTGCACCTTTAAGTCTCGTCTCCTCAGGTTCTAGTTCTTCAGCACATTAGTCTACCTTACATCTCTCTCTCCGACTTCCCTTTTGATGTCTGGTGATTGATTTCTTACAACGTACTTCGGTCATACGATTTGCTCCTAACACTCGCACGCTGGGGGGAAATCTGTTACACCATTTTTTGGTCATCTAACCTACTATCATTAGATGGACCCAAGTACACCATGTAAGGCCAATTTTACCCTAAGTAAAATTTCTTTCACTATGTAAAATAACTTAATAAAACACATTTATTAGGTTGTTTATGGTCTAAACAGGAAACCCCAAAAGGAAATATTAAACAAGCCTATATTTGTTTGATTTTCCTGGTCATGTTTAACCCAAAACAAAGAAATTAATTAGATAAATCTTTATTTATCTTATTATTTTCTAGGAATAATTATTTAAACCTTATTTAAATAATATTCCTTGTTAAATATGACTAAATTACCCATAAATAATTAAATAAACCATTATTTATTTGATTATCTTTTAACCACCTCCTTAAAATGATAAATAAATCATTTATTTATTTATTATTCACAAATAAAGGGATTTGACCCAAGTCAAATACTTTTTCCCTCCAACAAATATAATAAAATGTTCCATAAAAGGTGGATCTAGATTTGGTTAATGTTATTTTAATCATGCACCAAGATCTAGAATGACCCAATATTTTGTTATAAATAGGAGGGTTTTTCCTACCATTCTTCACCTTTTGTTTCCTATTAGATCACTTTGGATCTAAACTCTTGGTCTAACTTTGAGCCATTATCATTGTCATATTTTCCATTATTTGCTGTGTGAGCTCCCTTTGAGTTCTATCTTTGCCTGGGTTTTCTACACCAACAGGAGAGAGAAATGCTAGATCTGAAGTGCTGATGACTTCCAAGAACCCATCCCATTGAGGAGAATTGGAAACATCTTCTTGTTTTCCTCCCAGGTTCCCTTAATACAAAAAATTCTTTCAAAAATTTGTTCTTGTCTTGCCTATTGGATATATGGAGCAAAACCTTCTTTTTACTGCTTAATGTCTTTCTATACATAGATCTGGTTTTTTGCAGCTCTTGTCTTGATCAAATAACTGCAGATCTAAAGATATTGGCAGCCATATTTGATGTTAGGGCTATTAGTTATGTGTAGCTAAAGTGGTCTTTTTTCGTACACTTCGACAAAGGATTCATACTAACACTGAGTTAAGTCCAGCGGTATTTCACTGGCGCTAAGGGCCTGGCTCTGGTGGATTAATATGCCATTGTATCATTAATCTTGGTTTGCTAATGTGTGAAGTGTGTTTAGTATTCATTTTCATTACAGAGTTGTTTCATTGATTGTTAAAGCAAGTGTAGAGCCATTTTTGTTTCATTCTTTACCGCAATTCTATTTATTGATTAAGTTGTCTTGTCTGGATTTGTTGTTCCGTAATTACAGTGAGTTTCTATTCCATTTATCTTTGGTTTGTTGTTAGATTACAATTAAACTGTCGACAGGCTTGAGTGTGAAGATTTATTTATTTGGACTGCATTAGACTTGTAATTTCTGTTTCTTTTATGATGATGTTCCTTTTCTAGATTTCATTCCTTTCAGTTGTTTCACTTGCTTTAAGATCTCCAAACTGTAGAGGATAGACATTTTTGCTCCAAGTCCCCAAATCTGGTCATCTTACATCGATTTCCAAGGGAAAGAGTTACTACTACTACATCCCTGATCGATGTTCAGTAAGATTGCTGTAGTTTATCTTTTACATTCCTGTCATTGTAATTAGGTTTCATTTCTAAGCATTTATTACTTTTGTATTTGATATTCTATGCTACATCCTCACAAGCATTGCTCTTATATAATTGCAGCCTCATACAGAGTACACTCTTCAGATAAAAAGACACTCCTGGATTGATGATTAATGTAGGCTAATTAGGTGTTCAAAAGATACCTTTTTATGGTCCAACATTTTGGCGCCGTTGCTGGGGAAAGTGTATGCCATTTTACAGGAGTAATGCACAGCTGATTTCCTTCTGCTTGCGGAGAATTGGGTATTAAAGACAGAAGGTAAGAACCTACGCACTGGGCAAGAAAAATACTTGCTCGCAGCTCACTTCACAGCAGAGGTAAGTAAGATTTTCTTTTGGGTAGGAATGAAGGATTGTTTCTTTGAATGAATAAACCAATTAAGCGAAACAAAATTCCTTCTTAAATTGAAAAACCTAAGGGACCGGTGACCCTTGGGCATACGACCTTTATTGATGAAATCCTTAAAAAAAATGAATCTCAGCCATCTATAGGATTTAAAAGAACTACTTCTAGACAGCCTACTAGTTCCCTTCAGGCTACAGAGTCACCATCTGAAGCCTTTGCTGAGATATACAGTCAAACAGAGGGAATTAAACAAGATTCCCAAGAAATTGAGAATCCTTGCATAAGTTTCCTTCAAGAAGGGAACTCCATCAATCTCCGAGAAGGAGAAGGGGAAACGGGAGAAACCACAGACTCACAATCTCCTATTAGAATTTCCCAAACACTAAACATCCCAAACAGGGGAAGTATTGTTCAACTTATTCAGAACCAAGGTCCTGAATCACCTCAAACAGTAGGACAATAGGGAATACTTATTCCAGACAGAGGGAGTGTTGTTAAAGCTATCTCTACCCCTGTTCGTCAACCCAGAAATTCCCTGGAAATTCCAGAGGGGTATTGGCATATCTTTTATCAAATGGCCCAGAACCAAAATCAGAACCAGCAACAAACCTCTATGCTGCAATATCCTATAGTAGATACTACATTCAACGCACCCATGAAAGCTATTCCTCTTCAACATATTCTTACATTTCATGGTTTGACATCAGAAGACCCAGATGCGTTTCTGTTTGAATTTGACGTGCTGTCTAGAGGATATGATTACACCACCGACGCCCAAAAACTGAAACTGTTCCCTTCCACACTAAAAGGAGCAGCCTTACGATGGTTTATGAGATTAGGAGGGGGTGTCATAACTGATTGGGATCATATGAAGGCTGCATTTTTAAAGAAATATCAAGATTATTGTGGGTCTCAGGAATTAAAAGATGAAATATTCCAGATGACAGCAAAACCAAGTGAGACCTTGGAAGAGTATGTGGAACGATTTCAATATAATTTGCAAAGATCCCCTTATGCATATGCACCCTTACCTAATAAAGTTTTGAAAACTGCATTAATTAGGGGAATGAAAGATCAATGGGTTGAAACATTAAATATTATGGGAAAAGGTGATATATATCAAGAGAGCTATTTTGACATCGTTGATTTGTGTATCAGGTGCTCAAGGGGTAATACAAGGTTGAAATCAGTAGAACATGACATAATTACAAGGGAAAATAAGACCTCTAACGAAGGTGTGACGCGTGCATAGATTGGAAATCTATTAGAATACTTTAAGATAGACATACTGGGGACTCTAACAACACAGTTTGACATCATGCAAGCCAAGAAGAAGTAGGCAGAAGCAGAACAAAACTTTGCAATATTTTTCCCCAGATGCAGAAAGAAACACAACCACAAAGAATGCCCGTTGGATATGGTTAAATTCTGCACCATATGCACGAAGGATCACCCTATAGAAGCATTTCCCTCGCTTCCTGGCCTAAAAGCAGTCTATAAAGAGGCAGAAGAAGAATCAGAAGTGGTATGTCTACTTAATCAGCGCCGACAGTGGTAGTCATGACCTTCAAGTATGCCAAATGATCCATTTTATTTTCAGCCTCCTCAATATAATGCTCAACAATATAGTGGAATGTGGCAGAATCAATCACCCTTCCCTAATTTGTCACAACAGCCATTTCCTCCCACACCTTGGCCTAATAAAACGAATCAAAATAACTGGCCTAGCTCTCCTTTCTATCCACCTTTTTGGCCTACACAAGGGTCCCCTTCTACTTCTCAGAATCAGGCCTGGCAGTCAAACTGGCAGAAACCTCCAAATCGGCTAACCGGATCAATTCCTCTCTCCCAACCTACACTACCATCTCCCTATCCAAACCCCCAGACCAACCTAAGACCGCAGCTCCCAGCCCAGCCCAACCCAAACCCAAACAATAGACCAGTTCAGACTGTACAAATAATGGAACCTCCAGAAATAGAAACTGAACTCAGGGAGTACAATGATCTTCAATTAAGGTCTGGGCATATAGTGGAAACAGAGAGAAATAATGATGACCGAATTGAAGATCCGTTACTTGGAGAATAAATAGAACAAAATGAGAAGGAAGTTCAACAACAACAAAATCAACAACGAAATCAGGAACAAGTAACAAATTCCTCTCCACCATTCCCAAAACGATTAATTATCCCTCGTCCATTAGAACAACCAAATTTTGATCTTCTGGGAGAATTAAAAAATTTATGTATAAAGATCCCTCTCCTCCAAGCTATTCAATATATTCCTATATATGCAAAAACCATTAAGGAATTATGTATAAAGAAGCCCAAGAGGAGAACAAAAACCAATCCTACTATCTAAATAGTCGGTACCTTATCTGATTTATTATCAGGAATGGAAACACCTATCAAATATGAAGATCCAGGAAATCCTATAGTGATAGTTCAGATCAATGGCCAATCATTTCCAAATGCCTTAGTTGACTTAGGGGTAGCAATCAACATTTTAACAACCACTACCTATCAGAAACTTGGAATTACATCACTTGAACCAACAACAACCTTGTTGGAATTGGCTGACTGATTAGTACTGAAACCAGAGGGCACCTTACAAGATGTCATGGTATCTGTAGATTCCTGGGAGTACCCTGTTGACTTCCTGGTTATCAATCCCAAGAACCGATTAGATGGACATCCATTAATTTTAGGTAGACCTTGGTTAGCAATTGCCGATGCTTATATTGGATGCCGACAAGGCAATATGACCATTACAAAGGGAAAGTATGTCAAAAACTTAGCTTTATATCCCCCAGCCCAACCAAGTCTATCAATAATTAAAACAAGACAACCACCTGCATCATATCTTATGGAAAATATGAGGTCTCCTCTAACCATAGAAAATTCTCTTGACTTTAAAGATCAAATAGAGGATGACATCATTAATAATTTTATTAATAAATCACAAATTGAATCCCATTTGCAATGTCACATGATTGAAGCAGCATTCGATAATAAATAAGAAGAAGATCCCTTCAAAGATATTCATGATCAAGAAATACCTACTACCTCCATAAATAATACCAAGGTTGTAGAAATTGAACCAGATAAAACTTTGAACATTAACAAGAATCTCACTGCTGAACAAGAAGAGAAATTAGTCCAATTATTACGAAAATACAAAGCATCCTTTGCATGGGATTACCCCGACATGAAAGGAATTGACCCTCAATTATTTACTCACCACATTTATATTGAGAAAGATGCAAGACCCATTCGTCAACCTCAAAGGAGACTAAATCCTCACCTTAAAGATATTTTGAAAGACGAATTACAAAAACTATTGGATGTCAATTTTATCTATCCAATATCTGATAGTAAGTGGGTCTCCCCATTAGTGGTGGTATCTAAAAAGAATGGAAAGTGGAGGATATGTGTAGATTACCATGAACTTAACAAGGCAACACAAAAAGACCACTTTCCCCTTCCTTTCACTGACCAGGTATTAGACACATTGGCAGGAAAGAAATTATTTTCATTCATGGATGGCTTCAGTGGATACAACCAAATCTAGATTGCCCCTGAAGACCAGGACAAGACTAATTTTACCTGCCCATGGGGTACTTTTGCCTACCGAGTCTTACCTTTTGGCCTATGCAATGCCCCTGCCACATTTCAAAGGGAAATTCTTAGCATCTTTGCCGACTTTATAAATGAGGGTCTCGAAGTATATATGGATGATTTCACCCCTTATGGGGATGACTTTGAACCTGCATTGCAAAATCTAGAAAAAGTATTGCAAAGATGTATTGACACCAAGCTTTGTTTAAGCAATGAAAAATGTCTTATGATGATGACCGAAGGAGTTATCTTAGGTCATTATATTTCAGCAGACGGAATTCAAGTAGACCCAGCTAAAATTCAAATACTCTTGTTAATTCCTACACCCACCACACAAACAGAGGTACGTAGCTTTCTTGGATTTTGTGGTTACTATAGAATATTTATAGAACATTATTCTCGAATAGTTGCACCTTTATATGCAGTGACTGGAAATAATGATTTTGTTCGGACAGATAAATGTGACAATGCTTTTAATAATTTGAAGAAGCTCGTTGCAACAGCCCCAGTGCTGAGGGGCCCAAACTGGAATTTGCCGTTCCAAATTTCATTTGATGCCTCAGACACAACGATCGGAGCAGTACTTGGGCAGGAGGAAGACAAGAAGCCATATGCAATTTACTACATTAGCAAAAATATGACCCCTGCTGAATTAAATTATACTGTGACTGAGAAAGAAATTTTAGTTGTATTCCATGCTATAAATAAATTTAGACATTACATAACTGGGTATTCTGTAGTGGTTTACACAGATCACTCTGCCATTAAGTTTTTAGAAAATAAACCTGTTACAAATGGAAGAGTGACAAGATGGTTAATTTTACTGCAGGAATTTGATATCACGATCAAAGATCGACTGGGCAAAGAGAACCCTGTAGCAGACTTTTTGTCAAGAATTCCAAAGCCAACAGACACAGAAGCAGTTGAAGACCACTTTCCGGATGAACATCTCTTCGTTGTTACTACCAGAACACCATGGTATGCTGACATAGCGAACTATTTGGCAATAGGTAAATTACCTAAACATCTATCCCTTAATGAAAGAAAGCAAATAATACATCGTAGTACCCGTTTTTCTTGGATTGGGGGCTACTTATTTCATACAGGTGCAGATATGCAAATAAGGAGATGCGTTAGGGAGGATGAGGTATTTGACATCTTGAAAGCATGCCATGATGGACAGTGTGGCAGACATTTTGCAGATCACAGAACTTCCCATAAAGTTTTACGAACAGGCTACTATTTGCCTACTATTTTTAAAGACGCTAAAAAATTTGTGCAGGCCTGTGATAGCTGTCAAAGGGCAGGTCGCCCTGGGCAGTCTGATGAAATTCCCTTAAACCCTAAACTAGTGATTGAACCCTTTGAACGCTGGGCACTTGACTTTGTTGGTCCCATTAGCCCTCCATCAAACCAGAAGACATATATCCTAGTTGCAACTGAATACGTTACCAAATGGGTTGAAGCAGAGCCCCTTTCAAAAGCTACAGAGGATTCTGGAATTTAGTTTCTTTTCCAAATCTTTGTCCGCTATGGCCTCCCAAGAGACATTATCACAGATGGTGGACCACAGTTTGTAGGTAACAAATTAGTTGAAACATTACAGAACTACCATATTCAGCATCAAATTACAACTCCATACCACCCACAGGCCAATGGCCAAGTCGAGAGCATGAACAAGGTAATCAAATCTATATTAACAAAAACTGTTTCTTCGCATAGACGAGATTGGGCCTACAGATTTCCAGAAGCACTGTGGGCATATCGAACAACATGGAGACCTACAACAGGCTATTCACCATATCAACTGGTATTTGGAAAAGAACCCATCTTTCCTATCGAATTTGAAATTCAAACATTAAGAACAGCTCAAAAGGTGGGTCTGAATTTAGATGAAGCGCAGGCTAAAAGATTGCAGCAACTTAACGAATTAGATGAAACTAGACTCTCTTCTCTTCAACATACAGCATTAATTCAGCAATAGAGAGCCAAATGGCATGACGCCCATATCAAACAAAAGATCTTCCACGAAGGAGACTGGGCACTCCTATATGATTCTCAGTTTCAAGATTTCCCCGGAAAGCTCCAGACAAGATGGCTTGGACCCTACGAAATACAGAAAGTGCATAATAATGGCACTCTCACATTAGTTACCATCAATGGATATGGACATTCCTTTAAGGTAAACGGTCATCGCGTTCGATTGTATCACAAGCCGCTTACTCGGGAATCCTTTTACCAGCAATTACGGGAAGATTCGACCATGGAAATTCTTGAAGAAGGGGAGAATTCCTCCCCGGCACCAGTTTGATAAATCGTTCCTTTTTAATTTTGTACATAAAGTATGTTTTTCTGTTTCTGATTATTGTTTTATGAAATTCGTTTTTTTCTGTTAATATTTCTTTACTTCTTAAATTTGGTTTCTCTAAAAAATTAAAAAATTAAAAAAAAAACTCTTTTTTTCGCATTGTTGTTCCTTTCAAAAGGAACAACACTTCTGCTGTTACTTTTGAAAGCAACAGCAGTTTCATAGTATGATTTTGCCGTTCCTTTTCAAAGGAGCGGCACTTTCACCGAATATTTTTTCTGCTATTTCGCATAGTGTTTTTTTTGTTCCTTTCGAAAGGAACAACAATTCCGCAGAGTATTTTCTTGTTGTTCCTTTTAAAAGGAACAACAGTTTCACAGATTTTTTTTGTTGTTCCTTTTAAAGGGAACATCACTTTTGAGTGATTTTGTTTTTTTTTTGTTTTAAGCTACCATTTTGATTTCTTTTCACTTATCTAAGGGAAAATATATCATTTATATGCAATCATACAAATTTGAGCTTACTGAGATCAGCACATCAAAACAAATCGTCATTTTTAAGGGAATTGCTTAGTAATGAAAAAAAAGAGGAAAAAGGGGCATGATCAATAACATAACATTGCTATTTTATTACCATTAAATTAATCTGGTCGATTATTTTTATCATGATTGGTTCTTTTCCATATCCCATAACTTTCTTTGATATTTATCTCTGAAATGTAAATAAGGGTATATTTTTTTCTATTGAGATGTTTAGACTTCTTCCACCATTCCCACTCTTAAGGAGTGTTGAGCCATCCTTTATGAATAACTGAGGAAAAGTGTTGTTTGAAAAAGAAAAATACTTACATATTTCAATGATTTTGTAGATGGAGGATAGGGGGTCTCATTAAGAGCCAGCCTACCATGATCATAGAGAAGACAGTGAAGTGGCATTCCCATTATGGCCACCAAACCAGGGAAATGGTCCAAAAGACAATTGAAAATAAAGAAGTCCTTGGAACAGGAGGTCTCATCACGAGCCGGCCTACCCATTTTTCACTCCTTCCCAGTGAACGGCGTTGTGACTTATCTAGTCACCAAGCCAGCATAATGGCGTCCGTCTTGTTATTTAATAAAAATACAAAGAAAGAAAAAGAAGCACTTCCTCAGTATGAATAAAGGACAATGGTTCCATGGGTTACAAAACAACTCTATCAAGGTTATGGACACCTGTGGGCAATAGAGCTCTGTTGATGGTATTGAAGTCACATTTATACACATCAATAGTTATTTAACCCTTTTTCCTATATTTTTATTTAATATCAAATGAAATGCATGAATTCCTTACTTTTATTGTTGAAACTATTATACATGAAAATTATTATGAATCGATCATATTAGTTTATATGGTAAATAACAAAATTATATTTATGTTAATCTTATGTTGTCCCTTCCCCTCGTATTTGAATCATTACAACGCGATTTCCTATTCATTACTAATTTATCTCATGCATCGATTTCAGCGATCGCTTAATTTGGTTGACTGTATCATAATTATGCCTATTTTTTCACTGCTGTGCTATTGTTGTGCCACACATGCCACCCTCAATCAACGGTCGAGGACAACCTTTCTTTCATTTGGGGGGCGCAGATGTATGCATGCAGATCAAACTCTGAGATTCTCTTCACCTGTACATGAACTAAATCTTCGCATTCGATTTCCTTACTGTATATGGACCGAATCCCTGAATTTTCAGGAAAGAAATAAAGTTTCAACGAACTGTGTTGTGCTATTCCATTAAAATTACTATGTGTTGTGAAGAAATTAACAGAGCGCATAGATGGGAGGATGCCCAATTCGTAGCGAACCGCAGGTGTTGATCATCTCTGATGTTGCACGAGCAATCTTAGAAAGACTGGGGTGGATTACATATTTCATGAGAATGCAGCAACCCCATGAAGCAGTGGCCACCGAATTTTTATTAAACCTGCAGGAAGGATCCTCCACATTCAGAGGAAGGTAGATAGATGTGTTCGATGAGATAATTGCAGAAGTGTCAGGCATTCCCGCGCAAGGAACTATCTAGACCCAGAAGAAGATTAGGATTCATGAAGCCATAAAAATATTTCAAGATGACAGACAGATGCTAACTGTCAAAGGAAGAGGATTCCACTCAGCGTCACTAGGTGAACCATGGACAGAATTGGCCAGGATTGTGCAGGCTTACATAACATGTGACGGTGGAAAAGACATGGTAAGACGTCGCCACCTTAAGCTACCAACTGTGTTAAAATAGAAATGTACTATTAATCTGCCTGCATTCTTAAATTCTTTGTTGCATGATATTGCTCGCGGAATTAGAAAAGCCCAACATGCAGACATGGTGGTTAGCCACCATTGTTTAATTCGACTAATAGTGAGTTATAGCCTCGCCCAACAGCAGAATAACTGGGAAGAATTTATTGAAGGGGGGTTAGCTCTGCCTACTCCGAGACGGAAAAGGATGGACGGCTTAATAGCTGAGCCCTCCACTCACAGACAATCCCTCCGATCGAAGCGAAGTAAGAAAATAATGGAGGAACTTCCGGGCAGCAGCAGCCAGCCCCTGGAATTGAACAGCTCAGATGAAGAGGAACAACCTCCGCAGTTGGAGGGAGCAAGCCCTCGTACTAAGGAAGAACAGGAATTAGAAGGAGAAATTCGTTACTCAAATGAAGAAGAAGTAAGTTATCATGCCATTAGCAAAAAACAACCCAGTACGGAGGAAGGGGAAATTCGTTACTCAGATGAGGAAGAAGTAAGTCACCATACCAATAGAGAAAAACAACTCAGTACAGAGGAAGGAGAAATACGTTATTCGGATGAAGAAGAGATTGAGGGAAATTTAGAGGAAGAAGAAGTTGAAGGAGAAATTTAGTATTCAGATGAGGAGGAAGGAAGTTATCACACCTGTAACGAGGATGAGGATAACCATAGCAATAATAAGGATGAAGCAGAACCCATTGAAAATGTCAATGTAAGCTCCTTACAGGAAGATAAATTGGCCCAGATTTTGGCCAACATGAGCAATTACGCACGGCCTTATAGCCCTTTGGACCCCAGCAGTGACATTAACCAAAAACCAGAATACTCTGCCATTAATAAAGATATAACTGATGAAACAAAAAACCCTAGCGAAGCTAGGGTTGCGTCTCCTGAGAGGTAGGAACAGGGGAATGAAAGCGTTGAACCAACATCTCGACCTAGAAGCCCCCAGGAAATCGCAGAGTCAATTAAGCAAATTATTCCCGAGGAATCTGGCTAAGAGCATGAGAGCATGGAAGAAGAACCCCAAGAAGAGGAGCAAGAAGAAGATTTCACTGAAGGCACGACTCAAAACCCAATTGAGAAAATGGGTTCGGATGAGAAAGTTGCTGTCCCTTTAAGAAAGAAGAAGAAAACAACTGAAGTCGAGAAGCTTCGCAAGGAAAGGGAAAAGATTCATAAAATGGTAGAATAGCTCAGGCAAACGATTAGGGTTCTAAGAATGAAACAGACACCTAACCGAGCCCCTAAAAGAAGAAACATTGCTGTTAAGAGAAGATCAAAAAGGAGAAGGGTAACCACTAATAGGAACCCTCAAGTAGAAAAAGAAACCATGCTTGAACCTAACTATGAGGATGTGGACCAGCAAATGGCTGTTCCAACAACAGTTGTTCCAGAGGAACCTGCTCTTAATGAAAACACCCAATATAGAAGTCAGCACACCTTCAGTGATCCAACATTAGTCAGACTACAAGAATAATTGACACAGGCCCGAATTGAAAGACAAAAATTGGAAGAAGATACTGTCCCAAGGAAGAAATATCAAGAATTGCAGCAAAAGATGAAAATTATTCATGAGGCAGAAGCTGAAGCTCATGAAAAACGTCGAGAGGTAAAGATAAAAGCTGATAAGGTAAGCAACTAACTAAAATTAGCATGAAATCAAATAAACACTCTGTGCTCCTTATATACTGATGTCTTAGCTTGTAGGTGCCCTGCCAAAAACTATGCTTTATTTCTGTTAGAAAGATATTTGCACTTAAAAATCAAGGCAGTTAGGGCTGGCAAATAAATAGAGCTAAGAACTATAAACGACCTGATATCATGCTGGAAGCTTTATGGGGACAAAGTACAACGCCTGTTATGTGAGTTTTATCTGCATAATCTAATACTTGAAAATGACTGTGAATCAAACCCTAGCCCTTTCATTGGAGATGAACAGTTTCAGGCATTCATTTCTTTTGCCGTAAATCAATTAAAGCCTACAATGCCTTTCAAAGGCAGGAAAATGAATTGGATCTATGGGTCAGCAGTGAACCTCAGGACCCACTTCAATTGTGGGCTAGACAGAAAATTCTAATGATAAGGGAAGGCATTACCCAAACTCTGGGGCCTATTCATAAGTCAATCATTCTGAAAGGAACAGACTATTTTTCATCTATTAGGGACCAAAATTATGTAGCAGCTAAGGTCCAGTGGAGAACCTTGAATCAAGACATACAAAATAGGGAGCCACATAATTATAGAAATTTTGGGCTAGCTGCAGACCGTTTCATTGCCTATAGCCATCTTGTTTTAAAAGAAGGACCATTCTGGTTAGGATGTAGGTTCGGCAGCCCCATTATTTGGTACCCTGCCTTGGACTACAAAGCTATTTATGAGCTTCCTGAGGGGCAGACAAAACATATTCTTGAAGAGTTAGCTGCACACCATGGTTTTAGGCCTTTCAATGTTAAACCTTCTCCAGCTTACTCTTTGACTGCTCTCCATGTGAACTATAGTTTTCATGAGGGCATGAAAAAGGTTAAGTCGGGGAGTATGTTGGGTAGTGAAAGAGGTATGAAATTTCTATGTACTTATTCATTCTTTTACCATATATATAGTTATGTTTGCCTTGGAAAGGTAATTTACCATAATAATTGCAATTAAATTGGAAAGATTTATGTTTAGCCTAAAAGATGACTAAAGGTTGTTTTTATTGGCAAAACATGAATACGAAGAGGTGAGCAGATGTATCAAAGGCATGGCTGAAAAAAATCTGACTCCTACTCCATTCATGATGAACCATATCCAGCTGAAGCCAAGAAGATCTGAACGAATCACCCGAAAGGGGCAGGGGACAGCTCGGTCTTAAATAGAGTCAACAGAAAATTGATAAAACAAGAGAGGAGTGAATCCCTCAGGATCGGAAGATCCTGAGGGATCACTGTGAAAATTTATCATATTTCTTGATTTGTCCGTCCAAGGATCAAATATAAAGGCAATGACCTTTAGTGACCGAGGACGTGTGGTTATTTTATAAAAGACGTTTTCATTAAAAGACTTTTATATTTCCTTTGCAATCGAATGATTATCGACTCTCTGTCATGAGAGAACGTTGTCTGTAATGTCTTTTGGATTAATATAAAAACACAGGTTTCATCTGTTCTTTAGAATTCTGAGTTAAGTCCAGTGGTATTTCACTGGCGCTAAGGGCCCAACTCTGGTGGATTACTATGTTGTTGTATCATTAATCTTGGTTTGTTAATGCGTGAAGTGTGTTTAGTATTCATTTTCATTACAGAGTTGTTTCATTGATTGTTAAAGCAAGTGCAGAGCCATTACTATTTCATTCTTTACCACAATTCTATTTATTTATTAAGTTGTCTTGTCTAGATTTGCTATTCCGTAATTACAGTGAGTTGTTGTTCCATTTATCTTTGGTTTTTTGTTAGATTACAATTAAACTGTCGACAGGCTTGAGTGTGAAGATTTATTTATTTGGACTGCATTAGAATTGTAACTACTGTTTCTTTTATGATGTTGTTCCTTTTCTATATTTCATTCCTTTCAGTTGTTTCACTTGCTTTAAGATCTCCAAACTATAGAGGATAGAGATATTTTCTCCAAGTCCCTAGATTTGGTCATATTACATCGATTTCTAAGGGAAAGAGTTACTGCTACTGCATCCTTGATCGATGTTCAGCAAGATTTTTGTAGTTTAGCTTTTACATTCCTGTCATTGTAATTAGTTTTCCTTTCTAAGAATTTATTACTTTTGTATCTGATATTCTATGCTACATCCTCACAAGCATTGCTCTTAGATAATTGCAGCCTCAGACAAAGTACACTCTTGAGATAAAAATACGCTCCCGGATTGATGATTAATGTAGGCTAATTAGGTGTTCAAAAGATACCTTTTTATGGTCCAACAGCTGCCAAGTTATAGATCTGAAGTAAAAATAGGAGAGACACACTTCCAATAGGTTAAAAGACACACTCCATGAGAAGAGGCTCCCAGAAACAAGCTATATCTCTGCAGATCTAGAATCCCACTTACTGCAGCTTGCAAAAGTAGCAAAACCCTCAATGGATCAGCATTGCAATTGTAAGTAGAGCTTGGCCTCAAGCCTAATAGTGGATCAAGTCAACAAATTCTCCTCCAAGAATCCTCAAAGGAAGAGGTGAAATACCTGCATAGGAACTCCAAGTGCTAAGCAGCACAATCCTCCACTAAAAATCATAGAATAGTATTTGTCTAAACAGACAAGATACTCAGAAATATGATCAATCAACAACCTTCTCTTGTTGCCCTTCCCCTCCTTTTATAATATGAAAGCCTTTGCAAACCTTAAACCACCTTGATGAGTTAGCTCCTTTCACATGACGAGCCTCCTTCTAGAACTGTGTTGTCCCTTTAGGAGATGCATTGAACCTAGATAGCATTGTAGATTTGGTGAAGGTTGAACCAGTCTCACAGCTCAAACCCCTTTCACACCTGTAAGTGATTATTTACATGGCCCTGATTTGTCTGTGTTCACATGGAAATTGATATATTCAATGTTTTTAGGAGTTTTACATGTCCTCTTTTATTCATTTATTCATGCAAAAAAAAGTAAAACAAAAATGAATATTCCTATTAGCTTAGGCTAAGTAAGAATATTACAGCTCTCCCATCCTAAATGTTGCTTTTCCTCAATCAACTCATAGGTTAAAATCTATAGTTCTTCTCCTCCTCCATTGATGGTATCATCAAGGATCAAGCCCTCATCATAGGTGAAGTGCTCAACAATCCAATACATCATTAATTATTCCTCCAAGGCCAACATAATATGTGCATAATCTATCCCTTCAGGAGTGAAAAACTCAACAAAAATAAATATGGTGGAAGAAATGCTACATCTAAAACATGTATCATGGAGTACAGGAGAAGTTCCAAGCCATGTGGTATATACAAGTTGCCCACCTTCTGTCCATACAATCCATAAACAATACAATTATATCATCCAAGTATGGAAGCACGACTACATATATGCAAACTAAAATCTGTACTTGAGGAGGTGGGTCAAAATCCCACATGTGGTGCCAGTGCAGTGCACCTCTTATCTTCATTAGATCCATGTGTGGCAAGTGGCATTCCCACCACACTTTTGTTGCATGAGTCACCTTAACAGGGTTGAAGGTGTTACATAATTTTTGTGCCTTTGGGAAGCACCCATCATGAAAATGAATCTCCCTTTGCACATCAAGAGAGTGGCCAAGTTCAGAATTTCCATTGGCCCTCAAAAAAATATGAGATCCACATGATCTCTCACTCCCTTTAGGAGTCATATATTGAAAAAACATGGTAATGGAATGTAATAGATCAGAAAATACAACTTTCTTTCCATGATCAAATCCTTTAGCATCATAGTCCTTCACACACATGGAGTTGTGCATGGGCATTCCCTTCCTCTCAATCAAAGGAACAACTGGTTGAGATGACTATTGGCCAGATAAATTGTTCTTGTGGACAAGACCGATCTCCCTAGTGTCAGAAGACAATCTAGCAACAAATGAACAACTAAGTTTTTCTTTCTCTAAATACATTTGTTTTGCAATTAAATGCTATGAAGGTGTCAATCATACCTTAGATCCAAATGCTTATTTTCGGTCTTAAAGCTTTTGTCGCATCAATAATCCTTCGTCGCAATAAGAGCTCTTTTGTCGCAACAATAATCCTTCCGTCGCAACAAGAGTAATTTCATCGCAAGAAAGTGTCGTCTTTCATCGACCTGAAATCACAAACAAGAAAATATCAAATAGCACCTGTATAAAAAATAATCATAAAACATACCTATCACAGTGATCAAGGAATCTATGAAATAAACGATCAAACGACAGCTTATTGAAATAAACAATCGAACGACAATTTATTGAGAAAAACAAAACTTGATTGTATTAATATTAAAATGACATAAGAACCTTACAACCTTAGCCTTGATGTTTGAAAGGCCTTCCCGGGGTCCGAAGCAGGAGTCTCCTCTATTGTGATAAGTCTTACACTCTTCCTCTAGGAGCACATAGAGGTATGTGATCTTTCCTCTCAAAAGCTCAGCAGAAAGAAGTCTAAATCTCAATAGCACTTCAAATCAATCACACATAAAGCTTCCACTCCAATTCTCAATCTCCAAAATCTAACCATTTGAGGCTACCCAATGCCTCCTTTTATAGAGCAGATGAGGAGGTTAGGATTCCACCTTTTAAGGGATAGAATCTTCCTTCAAAGGGATAGACTCCTCACATCAAGGGATTAGTTCCTTAAGGTGAGGGATACATGCACCTTATCAAAGAGTACTCGTCCCCAAAAATTCTCATCTAGAACCTTCTAGAATTGACCAAAATTCACCTTTTTCACTTTACTTTCTCGCTCTTTTTGAGTTTGGAGGGGGTACACAGGCATTCTTAAGGAAAACTGCATTCTAGAATGCAGGTAAGCCATGCATTACCTGCGTACCCAAGCCAGGAACGCAGGCAGGCTTCATGTTACATGCGTACCCATTCTTTCAGAGGTTTTTAGGGTTTTTCTTCTTGTTTCAGGGCTTGACATGAGGAGTAAAGGTTGTAAGACTTAGAGAGGAGGTATGTATGAGTGTTAATGAGCTCATACAGTCAGCAGAATGTCAAGGTGACAGTTTTTAGTGTAACAATGACTCTTGCAAAGAGTCCATTGGCTGCCCCAATTCTCCATAGCTATTTCACTCTTGAAAGTGCTGATGTAAGTCCTCTCTCATGCCTTCCCAATCAAAACTCTTCATGATCACGGTATAGATCTTCATTGAATACATATGGCTGAGGAAGAATTCTTCATATGCTCCTTGTAGGATCTTCTGCTTGAGCTTGGAAGCTCTAGCCAAAAATACCTTACCATGATAATAGATGACTCCTCCCTCGACTATGTAGCCCTCTTCTTTCTACATGCCATCTAGTATCATACCTGTCTGGAGATCTTTGGAATACTCTACAAGCAGTTGAGATTTCCAATAAATATCCACACTGCTGAACAATGACAACACTACTGATACATCCATCGGAGTTCTTGTCATGTTTTTTATTCCCTCTTTGACATTATACATGCCAAAACTGTTTTTTGGAAGGATTATCTTCCCATTCTCCTCCTCCCACAATGCAGATTCATAAAAGTGAGAGGGTGATAGTGATGCAGGAAGAAGATCTTCCTCATTCTTAGGCTTTCCCAAGCCTCCCAGTGCTGTAGCTTGGTATCTCATTGTTCCAATCCTTCCTAAATCTAGATTTGGAGCAGAAATTTGTGGAACCTTCCCCATCATATCTGAATCTGATGGTATTCCAGGTCGCTTTCCATGAGACAATAATTTCCCTTGCAGCATCCTCATGAACATGAGAGAAGGAACTATGATATCCCTGCTTCCACTGTGAAAATACATCTCTGTTGTTAGTGTGGAAGTACTAGGTGAAGGATAAGTATGCATGCCTTTAATCATTTATAGTTTCCCACTCTTCAAGTCCACCCACTCCATTTGCAAAGCTTTCCAATTAGTGGTAACCTTCCCCATGACAATCAACCATTGGACACCCAAGATGATGTTGGTGTCTGGTATGTCAACTACAGAGAAGTGATCCACCAAAGTGTAGGATCCCATAGTGATAGAGAGTGATGGAACATATTTCATGCATTGCATGGTCCTATCTCCCAGGACCAAAACAGAAAATCCCTCAAAATTATCAGTGGGGATTCCTCTCCTTTTCACAAGATGAGCATCAATAAAGTTGTGGGTTTCTCCACTGTCAATCAAGACAGATACTCTCTGATTCATGACTGAACCTTGTACTCTTACAGTCAAGTACTTGGGTAGGCACTCCTCTCAAAGAGGCAAGAGTCCCACTTGTTGGAGCAAAGGCTCTCTTCCCATATTTGGATGTTGTTTGATCTTCCTCATCATCATCAACACTGTGACCCCTCCTGGGTTCATCATCTTCATCTTCCTCCTCAAGATCTGAGAATACTTCTATGTAGCGTGCCTTTCCTGTAGCAAATCTATGTTCCAATGCCTATGACTCTTGATAAGTGAAGCACGGTCTCTTCTTCCTCAATTCCCTCCTGAGATAAATATCAAGAGGTTCCTTCAAAGAGCTCTCCTTGGGATGAGCATCTTTTCCTTCCTTCCCCTTAGAAAAGTGAGGGTCCTTGCTTTGGAAAGTTGCCTTTGCTTTTGGCAAGGCATCTTGTAGGTCACTAGCCCTCTCAATGGCATCATGAAAAGTTATGGGCCTGGTAGATTTAACCAACTAATGCAAGGGTTCCTCCAAGCCATCAATGAACATGTAGACTCTCCTTGCTATAGATAGATCAGGGACCATGACTGATAATCTCAGAAACTCAGAGATATAAGTTTCTGCATCTCCTGATTACTTCAGATTTGAAAGGCTTATGAAGGGTGCTTCAGGATCCTTCCTGTCAAACCTCTCCACCATTATTCTAGTAAACTCAGAATAGGTAGTCACATTGATGTGTCCCAATGTAGACAACCCATGGAACCACCAATTGTGTGCGTCACCTACAAAGTGCAGTGCTGCAATCTTGATGGCTTCAGTCTCAGGGACTTTGTTCAACTGGAAGTAGATATCCAGCTTTTCTACCCATGCCTTGGTAGAACTATAGGATGATCCATCAAACTTGGGAAAAAATAATCTGCCCATAGAGTGGTGTCTATCCTAATGATGAAAGAACCCACCATCTCTATACTATTGCCTTGGTCTTCTTTTGTCCTTGAGGTGAAAAAAATCTTGGAAACTCAAGTGGTCCTTGAATCTATGACTCTAAGAGTCATACTCCACAAATTAATCTTCAAGGGAAGCTTGCTCTTGTGGTCCTTCGTGTTGGAAATATGATGCAGAGTGTTGTCCTTGATGGCAACCCACTGAATGAAGATGAAGACATGTGACTGTTGACATGTGTTGTCCTTGATGGCAATCCACCTGATGAAGTTATGCTTGACTTGATGGACTTAGTAAATGATGTGATATGATGTTTGTTGACAATATGATGCTAAGTGTTGTCCTTGAAAGGCAACCCACTTGATGAAGATGATGACAACTTACTTGATGAAGTTGTGCTTGATAGAATATGTCCTTGATGAAGGAAATCTGATGTATCTACAGTGTGAACAGAAGGCAATGAAGAAAGGAATTCAGCATGTGCTAATTCTATGATGAAAAAGAGAATGTCTCTAGGTATACGCGGATTGTCCTAGGGGAAGTCGCGTATGCACGCGGAAAGGAACGTTCCAAGTCGCGTATGGGCAAAAGCGCTCAAAAAGTGCAAAACCAGGGGTAACCACCATGGTATTGACCCATTGTATTAGGTAATGATCCGCCTAATTGACCCCGTCCAGGTTGTTTTGGGCTCATGGTATTGCTTTGGTCCATGGTATTGAAAAAGGGGCTCATGGTATTGAAAAAGGATAAACCTATATAAGGAGAAGAAATTCATTGTGCAAAACATGAGTGAGGGTGCAAGATGTCTGAGCTTGAATGAATACTTCTCTCTGAAGTAGATCTGAATGGAAGGGTTACACTTGAAGACAAATTTGAAGGTATGATGCACCAATGATGAAGAAGGGGATCTAGATCTGAAATGCACTTGTATCTGCTAGATCTGCTTATGGAAGGCCTAGATCTGTGATGAGGCGAACATCTAGGCGAACATCTGACTGAAGTGAAAAGGGTAAATCTGAATTGAACATCTGATCTGATGAAGTATGCAGCTCTGTAATAATTGAAGATCTATACGCTACTTCGCCGCGGAGGAAGCGCGTATACACGCGGCTTCTCTGAAGTAAAAGCGCGTATGCGCAATAAAATATACACTGAGGTATACGCTGGTTTGTGTGGACGGAAGCGCGTATATACGCGACATCAGTGAAGGGAAAGCGCGTATGCAAACTAGGGTTTGCTGAAGCAAGGGGTATGAAACATCTGATCTGTTCTGCTGTATTACTGCTATCTGATCTGGGTTGTCTAAATTGGTATGTATCTGTTGACGATGTATGTTTGTGCTTAAAAGTATGGAAAGGGTTCGATCTGGAAATATGATGATTTGTGGCCTGCAAGTTGTGTTCTATTGAAGTGGTTGGATCCAGTGTGAAAATTGATGAAACGTGGTCCAAGGTGGTGTTGAGGGTTGTAGCCTTCAGTCAGGGGGTTGTAGCTCCCTTCCAGGTGAGGCTGGTAAACGAGATCGGGGGGTCGTAGCTCCCTTCCAGGAGAGGCTGGTAAACGAGTCAGGGGGTTGGAGCTCCCTTCCAGGAGAGGCTGGTAAACGAGCGCGGGTGGGTGCCTGCGTGTTGGTCAAGACTGCGCCAGCACATATGTTGTAAGATGTTTTCTCTATAATAAAATATTGAAGGCTGAGCAACTGCAGCGGTGGTTTTCTCCCGATTTGGGTTTCCACCTAAAAATCCTGGTGTTCATGTGTGATCCTGTGTGTGATGGTTTATTCTGTTCTTACTGCACATGTTTACTGTTTATTGAACATCTGATGAATGAATGATGGAATAATATAAGTGAAGATTTAATGACATATCTAGATCTCTGTGTATACGCTAGTTTCATAAAGGGGATCCGCGTATATACGCTAGTTTGCTGAAGGAAAGTAGCGTATGGGTTTTAAGGAATGAAAAAGTAAAAATATTTGATTATGCAGTAAATACTGATTCACCCCCCCCTCTCAGTATTTTTCCCAACAATTGGTATCAGAGCGTGGTCCTTCTGAAGAAGCTTGATCGCTTGAAGGAGATCCGTCGCAATGGGAAGTCAAGAAGGAGTAATGTCTATAAAGCCACCTCTATTCAATGGAAGCAATCTGATATTCTGGAAGGTACGTACAAAAGCATATCTGCAAAGTCTTGGTGTAGATGTATGGGCAATCGTGGAAGAAGGTTATCAATATCCGGAAAGTATTCCTACTGATGCAGCTGAAAGAAAGAAGTATGAAATCAATGCCAAAGCAGTGAATGTCTTATTGGGAAGCATGTCTGAATCAGAATTTGCTAAAGTGATGTAGCTACATTCGGCGAAAGACATATGGGACAAAATCATTCTAAGCTATGAAGGAGACACAAAGGTAAAAAGTGCAAAACTCCAAACTCTTAGAATTGAATATGAAAATTTGAAGATGCATAGTGATGAGAGTGTTGCCAGTTTCTTTCTTCGTCTGGATGATATTGTAAATCAAATGAGAAATTTGGGTGAAACCATAACTGATACTACTCTGCTGGAAAAGGTCTTAAGATCCTTGACTTCAAAATTTGACTCTAAAGTTTCAGCTATTGAAGAAAGGCAAGATCTGCAAACGCTTACTATTGTTCAATTACATGGTACTCTGATTGCTTTTGAAATGAGACAAGGAGGTCCTTCTCAAATAAGAGAAGCTGCTTTTAAAGCATCTACAAAAGGAAAGGAAAAGGAAGTTGTCAAAGAATCCAGCTATATATCCGATGAAGAAGAAGCGAATTTCGTGAGAAAGCTCCAACTAGGCACTGGAAGATTCAAAGGTAAGCTTCCCTTAAAATGTTTTGAGTGTGGAAAAGTTGGTCATTATGCTGCTAAATGTCCTTATAAAGAAAAACATGGTAAAGGAAAACATTTTGAAAAGAGAAAGAGTTATTATGCAAAAGAAGATGATGATGAAGTGTCCAGTGAAGATGAAGAAGATTCTGACCAAGATCTGAAAGTGCTCATGGCTAAGAAGCAAAAGAATAAGGTTACTCAAGGAAATGAGATACCTTAGAAATCATGTATAGCAAAAATTGAAGAAGATGAAACAGATTCCGACGAAGATCTACAAGCACTCATGGCAAAGAAGAAAAAGGAGAAGGCCACTTGTAATACTCTTCTTTGTGCAAACAATAGTAAAGATAGTGAAAGTAAAGTTGTGGATCTAGAAGAATCTCTCAAGATTAAAGAAGAAGAACTAAAAAGTTCATACAATAAGCAAGAAACTATCTATAAAGAGATGATCTCACAAATGAAAGATCAAATAGAAATGCTGAATGGACAGGTGGACAAGTATCAAAGGTTTCATACTTATGCATCCAATCGAATTAAAGATCTAGAAGCGGATCTTGAAAAATCAAGCAAGAAGAATGAAGGACTTGAAGCTGCAATCATTTGTCTTCAGGAAGATTTAGAAGCATCAAGTAAGAAAAATAAGGAACCTCTACAATCATTTGAAAAGGAAGGCCTTGAAGCAGAAATCATCTCTCTCAAAGAAGATCTAGAAAAATCAAATAAGAAGAATGAAGAGCTACAACAAACATGTGAAGGAAATGAAGATTGGTTGAAAGAAGAGATTCTAAATCTGAAGGATCAAGTTGAAGATGGAAGAAGAAAAGAAGAAAGCATGACAAAGCAATGTCAAGCCTTGGAGGTTGAGGTAAATATTCTCAAAAGTAAATTAGAAGAAAAGGTTAAAATTTTGAGGTTTCATGATAGTACTAACATTTTGGACAATATTCTGAGTAATCAAAGGTCTCCTGCTATCAAACATGGTCTTGGTTTCCATGAAACTGTTAAAGGAGAATCTAGCTCACAAGGAAGTGCCAAAAATTCAGAAGATCTCAATGCAAAACCTGATGTGGTGAAAGAAACAAAAGATCAACCAACAATTATGAATTCTCAAAAGAATTCATTCAAGAACGTTGAATGTTTTAAATGTCATAATTATGGGCATGTTGCAGCAAATTGCAGGAGCAGATCATTTCAGCCACAAACAAACAAGTTCTACTCAGAAAGGTACTCTAGCTTCTTCAGGGGATATTGTTTTTCATGTAACAAGTATGGACATAAAGCAGTTGATTGTAAAAGGAGGAAGAATAGAAATACTCATTATGATTCTTATGTTTATTTCTCTGGCCACATGAGATGTTATGCTTGTAACAAATATGGACATGTAGAAAAAGAATGCAGGATGAACAGATCTGGGAAAGTAGACAATCTTCAGCACACAGGTGGAAAGCTCAAGCAAATTTGGAAAAAGAAGGAGGACCGATCAGAAACGTAGGGAATTCAGACCCTACTGCAGTCATCCGCTTCTGGAAGCTTACTTCTCTGATTGACTGCAGGAATGATGTGGGATACATTAGGAGATTTAGTAATGTATTGTCACAGGGGGAGCAATACATGATGTCTTTCATGGTTGATTTGATCATTCTGGTTATATGTATTTCTGACAAAGCATCTGGTGTGAAGAAAAGACAGGAACAGAAGGTAAATTTGCAGGAGGAAATGAAGGTGTGAAATTTTCTATATTTCACTTTCCATACGCGGGTTCTATGAAAAAAAGTCGCGTATACACGCGAGTTCCAGCTAACACTGACGCGTATGCATTGATAATGAGGAAATTTATCTGATAGCTGAAGATCTGGAGCAGAGGTCCAGGGGGAGCATCAATCTGACTGCTGATGATTGCACTGTTAGCATTATTCTGGTTATACTCATGACAATGAAATAATGCATGGGTTCTTGTGTTGAAGATTATGGATGAAGCCTGGTAGCTTTATGATGAAGAGCATTCGTTGTGGAGATGAAAGTCTTATAATTCAGAGACAAGGACAGATCATGCAGAGTTTGTTGCTGATGACTTGCTGTTGAAGGTGTTTCAGATTGCACAAGTTAAGGATGAGCACTGGTTTAGGGGGAGCAGCAGGTTGAATACTAATGATTGCTTATTCTTGGGTGTTTGTGATACTCATGCTCAAATGTTGATGTCTTGGTACATGGTTTATTATGATGAGTTTTTGAGCCCTGGTTGCTGATAAGTATCCTTTGTACTCACACATGGATGAGTTGGATGTCATTTGATTCAGAGTGTGCTACTATGGTTGAGAGATCTTTTGCCTACACATGTTACTTCATGTTAAATCTTGAAGATCATGGTGATGTTGGACCACATGGATGATTGCTTGACACCTATGTGAAGATGCTGTTCTGATATGAGAATCTCTCTTGGAAATATTGTATTGATGCTGCAAAGAATCTAAAGGCTTGGTTACTATTGTACTGATGCCACAACCGTTGGATGACGCTTGAAGACACAACTACATCGTTCTATCTATCTGTAGTACAGGGAAGCATTCAAATGTCTCAGAAAGAAGCTGAACTCTGTCTTTGCCTCACTGAAAATCAGATCTGGTTGAAATTTAGAAGATGTCTTTGGATACGCGGGTTTTGTGAAACACAGTCGCGTATATACGCGAGTTCCTGCAAAGAAAACCGCGTATGACTGATTGCTGACAATTTTTGGTTGGTTCAGCTCTCTTCAGCACAGCTGAAAATGCTGTTTGGTATCTCTGATACTGTTTGGTATCTCTGGTGGTATTCCAGTTCTCATAATCCTGTTTCTAATGTTTTGATGAAGATGCATTGATGATTTGTTGGTGGAAGTTTTCAGGATGCTCAAACTAAGGGGCAGCCTTAGTCATATGAAAAGGATGCTTGGATGCACAGATTCAGGGGGAGCAGTGTCATTGCTGAGTATAATGCATTGTTGGCATTATGATGGTTCTGAAATTTGTTCTCTTCCTTGAGGACTTTCTGGTGTTGGTCTTAAATGGTCATCTTTGTAATTTGTTGAAAAGGTCTTGTTGAGACTCATGTTGTAAAATTGTAATATTCAGTCATGTAAGGACTTGTCAATTTTGTAAACCCACTTGGTTGGGTAGCTGAGTCAAATTTGTAAACCCACTTGGTTGGGTAGTTGAGTCTCATATGTTAATCCACTTGGATGGATATTTGATGTAAGTATGAGTCTTTGGTGATAGAAAGTTCATAGAGTCATGTACTTCATTGACAAATATGTTTGAAGATTCAGCATGAACTCAGGGGGAGCTTGGCCACTTCAGCACATATCAGATCTGCAGAATGTTTCTTCCACATGAGGAGAAAAGGGGGAGAGTGTTGGTTTTTGATCCGCCCTTTGCCCTTGATGTCAAAGGGGGAGAGTGACATGGTGTTTGAATAAAGAGAAGATAATGATGTGACATATTTGGGAGAGTGACATAGTATCTATCTGCTGTGGTAACCAAACACCATCATGGTTGCCATCAAGTCCAAAGGGGGAGATTGTTGGAAATATGATGCAGAGTGTTGTCCTTGATGGCAACCCACTAAATGAAGATGAAGACATGCGACTGATGACATGTGTTGTCCTTGATGGCAAACCACCTGATGAAGTTATGCTTGACTTGATGGACTTAGTAAATGATGTAAATCTGATGTGATATGATGTTTGTTGACAATATGATGCTAAGTGTTGTCCTTGAAAGGCAACCCACTTGATGAAGATGATGACAACTTACTTAATGAAGTTGTGCTTGTTAGAATATGTTCCTAAATGAAGAAAATGTGATGTTTCTACAGTGTGTACAGAAGGCAATGAAGAAAGGAATTTAGAATGTGCTCAAAATATGATGAAAAGAGAATGTCTCTTGGTATACGCGGATTGTCCTAGGGGAAGTCGCGTATGCACGCGGAAAAGAACGTGCCAAGTCGCGTATGGGCTAAAGCGCCCAAAAAGTGCAAAACCAGGGGTAACCACCATGGTATTGACCCATTGTATTGGGTAATGATTCGCCTAATTGACCCCGTCCAGGTTGTTTTGGGCTCATGGTATTGTTTTGGCCCATGGTATTGAAAAAGGGGCTCATGGTATTGAAAAAGGATAAACATATATAAGGAGAAGAATTTCATTGTGCAAATTATGAGTGTGGGTGCAAGATGTCTGAGCTTGAATGAATACTTCTCTCTGAAGTATATCTGAATGGAAAGGGTTACA
This sequence comes from Pinus albicaulis, assembly GCA_034641835.2. Classification (NCBI taxonomy): domain Eukaryota; kingdom Viridiplantae; phylum Streptophyta; class Pinopsida; order Pinales; family Pinaceae; genus Pinus; species Pinus albicaulis. The sequence continues at coordinate 112,457,502 of CM076576.1, forward strand.
CTTGAATGATAAATCTGAATGTATGATGCACCAATGTTGAAGAAGGGGATCTAGATCTAAATTGCTCTTGTATTTGCTAGATCTGATTATGGAAGGCTTAGATCTGTGATGAGGCGAGCATCTAGGCGAACATCTGTCTGAAGCAAAAGGGTAGATCTGAACTGAATATCTGATCTGATGAAGTATGCTGCTCTGTAATAATTGAAGATCTATACGCTACTTAGCCGCGGAGGAAGCGCGTATATACGCGGCTTCAGCGAAGAGAAAGCGCGTATGCGCAATAAAATATACACTGAGGTATACGCTGGTTTGTGTGGACGGAAGAGCGTATATACGCGACATCAGTAAAGGGAAAGCGCGTATGCAAACTAGGGTTTGCTGAAGCAAGGGGTATGAAATATCTGATCTGTTCTGCTGTGTTTCTGCTATCTGATCTGTGTTGATATGTATCTGTTGGTGATGTATGTGTGTGCTTAAAAGTATGGAAAGGGTCCAGTATGAAAATATGATGAAATGTGGCCTGCAAGTGTTGTTCTATTGAAGTTGTTGGATCCAGTGTGAAAATTGATGAAATGTGGTCCAAGGTGGTGCTGAGGGTTGTAGCCTTCAGTCAGGGGGTCGTAGCTCCCTTCCAGGTGAGGCTGGTAAACGAGAGCAGGGGGTCGTAGCTCCCTTCCAGGAGAGGCTGGTAAACGAGTCAGGGGGTTGGAGCTCCCTTCCAAGAGAGGCTGGTAAACGAGCGCAGGTGGGTGCCTGCGTGTTGGTCAAGTCTGCGCCAGCACATATGTTGTAAGATGTTTTCTCTATAATAAAATATTGAAGGCTAAGCAACTGCAGCGGTGGTTTTCTCCCGATTTGGGTTTCCACCTAAAAATCCTGGTGTTCATGTGTGATGCTTTGTGTGATGGTTTATTTTGTTCTTACTGCACATGTTTACTGCTTATTGAATATCTGATGAATAAATTATGGAATGGTTTAAGCGAAGATTTAATGACATATCTAGATCTCTGTGTATACGCTAGTTTTATGAAGGGGATCCGCGTATATACGCTAGTTTACTGAAGGAAAGTAGCGTATGGGTTTTAAGGAATGAAAAAGTAAAAAGATTTGATTATGCAGTAAATACTGATTCACCCCCCCCTCTCAGTATTTTTCCCAACACTTCGTTCTCCATAGACAAGAAGGTATGCATAGTGGAGCGTTGTGTAGCTTGTAGAGCTTGTGGCAGATCCACTGGTTGACCAATTTCATGATGGAACATGTTAGGTCTTTCTCCCTGATGGAATATCCCAGGAGATTCCCTCATTATATCCACCCTCATCTCTTTGATCTCCTTGGAAATATCTTGCATGGCCACCAAAAGAGTTCTTGCAAACTCTTCTGCTTCTTTATCATTTATAGCTTCAGGGGCTTTACCCTTGTCTTGACCCCTGTCAGGATCATCAGTAGTGTAATCATACTTCTTGTGACTTCTATTATGATACCTCTTCTCCCTCTCTGTAAGAGGATCATCTTCTTCTGAATGTAACATGGCTGGTGCTCCAAGGCAAGCATAGGCTGTGACAAGAAATGAGCTTTGATACCACTGTAATATCCTAGATATGGAATAGCACAACAAGCCTGCTGAAATAATGCACTCTTGGGAGATTGATGTACAGAAATGAGTTTACAACCCTTGGATCCCTTATATCAGTATAACTGGAGTCTAGATCCAAAAGGGGAGCAAAAACAAATCAAACTAGGTGTGGTAAATAGATATCCCACCACCTAGTCTAGTTGAAAAACACCCTACAAGAGGGGTTGCAGCTATGCACAACAAAATGCCTCAAGAATAATGCAGCCTTGGGAAATATGAGCAGGAGGCCATCAAATATGATTAAAAAATGAATTTACAGTAGCGAATCAGAATTCAAGTGAAGCTCTTTAAATATACAGTAGAATACATGATACAATAGAGTAAGATGTCTTCAAAAAAGAGAGCTACAACACATACATATCAGCAGAAATGGCTCAACGACAATATTTTCAGGAGATGTAGCAGCTGCATATTACAACTAAAATCTAGGATAGATTTGTGGACAAAAAATCAGATCTATTTAATAGCTAGAAACTACATAGTCTTGTTTACAAGATCCCATTGGGGTTTTCACAAATTCATGCATAAGAAAGAGTAGATCTAAATTTCAAGTTACAGATCTGTAAAATGATGTAGTAATTTCTAAATATAATATTACATGACAATAGATAAGATAAAAACAGAACATAGATCAGCAAGCTAATCCATGGATCACCAAAGTGGAAGGCAAAGCCTAGCACCAAAGATCTCTCATCAAAACTGTGATCAAAACACCATGAAGAATCTCACATCAAAATAACATAGTTCCCTAATAGAAACAACACTTTAGCTGAAATGACATAGATCGCCAACTGCCAAGTTACAGATCTGAAGTACAGATAGGAGAGACACTCTTCCAGGAGGTTAAAAGACACACTCCATGAGAAGAGGCTCCCAGAAATAAGCTAGATCTCTACAGATCTAGAATCCCACTTGCTGCAGGAAAAAGAAACAAAACCCTCAATGGATCAGTGTTGCAATTGTAAGTAGAGCTTGGCCTCAAGCATGATAGTGGATCAAATCAGCAAATACTCCTCCAAGAATCCTCAAAGGAAGAGGTGAAATCACTGCATAGGAACTCCAAGTGCTAATTAGCACAATCCTCCACTAAACAACAGAGAATAGTATTTTTCTAAACAGACAAGATACTCAGAAATATGATCAATAAACAACCTTCTCTTGCTGCCCTTCCCCTCCTTTTATAAGATGAAAACCTTTGCAAACCCTAAACCACCTTAATGAGTTAGCTCCTTTCACATGAGGAGCCTCCTTCTAGAACTGTGTTGTCCCTTTAGGAGATGCATTGAACCTAGATGGCGATATAGATTTGGTCAAGGTTGACCCAATCTCACAGATCAAACCCCTTTCACATCTGGAAGTGATTATTTACATGGCCCTGATTTGTCTTTGTTCACATGGGCATTGATTTATTCAGTATTTTTAGGAGTTTTACATGTCCTCCTTTATCCATTTATTCATGCAATAGAAAGTAAAACAAAAATGAATATTCCTCTTAGCTTAGGCTAAGTAGGAATATTACACAAGAAGGCTAAGTCCTAAGACTCCAAAGTTGGTTTTATCTTACCCTTCTCTATTTTTTCTTGCCAATCTGGCAAATTATAGGGACCTAATAGAAAGTAGCAACGAAGGTGAAGGAAAAGTAAAAGGTGGGATGGGATAATCAAGGATTTATAGTCCAGACCATTGCTAACTCAGTTGTATGCATGGGTACCCTCATCCTCGGTTGTAAGCTTATTAGGAAGTGCCAACCGAAAATGGTCCTTGTGCAAGTCATTGCCTTGGCGGGACAATGTGAAAATGGCATGATGTATAACTGGTCACAGTTTTTATGTGAGGATTTTTTGGAGAATGTAAGCAAAGCGCAGAAACTAGGGAAGTAGTTATGATACTTATGGTTGCTATTGCTGATTGTGTTAGTGGCATGGGAGACCCCAACTAATGTAGTCCTTCTTGAAATTGAGCTAGGCATGTGCGAGGGGGAGCACTACGTGAATTTCTGGGACTCATCAAATTCCCAATGAGTGGAAGAAAACAAAATATTCTGGGTACTTTTCGAAGGCACGCTAGCGCAAGATATCCACTCCAGACCAAGACTCTTACTGGCAGTGATTCAGAAATACAAAAGTGTTGTATAATTTCAAGTGACCATGCACAACATCATGATCAAGGCACACAAGGACTTAAACTGGTACACCTTACCTTATATGCTCACGGAGGTGGAAGTTGACTATGTTGTCGCAACATGGCTGAATGCGTGGAAGATTGGGCTTGGTTCCACAAAGCACATTAGATCATCCACATCCAGGAAAGACACAGCTCCAAAAGACAAAAATTCAAAAGGTAAAGCCCCAAAAGGTACAACAAAGCCAGGCACGGAGACAGGAAGAAAATATAATGCCGCTAAAGCAGAAAAGTACCCAGAGGTAGAAAAAGACAAAGATCAGGCATTAGGAGGTGACCACGAGGAGGTGGACCTCGGTAGATTAGACGAGATCGATGGAGATAGTGTTGAATCTTCGCACAAAGGAGAAACATCTAAAGTTCTGTTTAATAAGTGGAAAGTGTCCAAGGTAGGAGGTGAGGAGGAGGTTACTCTAACAGAGGAGGACCTCAAAAAAATTGTAAATGCAGTCGCTTCGACATCAGAGGATTGTTGGAACACCATGGAGGCCTAATACAAGGCTGTAGTGAAAATTATTTTCGAGTTTGTAGGTCTTACAACTTAAAACATATACATTTCAAGAGAGCGTGGAACAAGCGAGACTGATGCAAGTGGGCCTACCGTCTACTTCGATCATCGCAACTACAGGAAGCAGAATTTGCCCCTTCCCAGGTGTAGTAGTATCCATGGATCAGGCATAATTGTGTGTCCAGGTCCAAATCTGCCTCGAGGTTAGCATCGACCTGGAAAAGCTGCCAAGTGGGCAGCTCCATGCGCTACATATCTTCATATCAGTAGAACTTCAGACTATAGAGGCTCGCGCACAATAGTAGATCAACAAGGCCGAGAAGATTGCAGCAACCAAGATGACAAAGTCTACCTAGGCTCAGACAACGTAACAAGCGTCCATATATTAGCATGTAGAACTAGAGATATTAATTGACATTCTATGTGGTGAAATTACATACATATTTATTCCAGCCTCTGCAGCGCCGCAAGCCAAAATTGAGAGCCTAGTCACATCCCTTAAAGCTTCCAGGTCTGAAATTCAATCTGTGAAAGCAGATTTTGAGCAGTATATTGCTACATTGCAAGCGAATCTGTAGCTTGAGTCTCCTCTGAAGGTGTGCGTTCAATGTGCCACACTTGTAAAGACAACATTTTCTAGCATCTTTGCAAACTTTGAGAAGGGTTTGAATATGCTCCTAGAGAAATCCATGGGACTATGGACTTCTATGCAGATAGATCCATTAGTCAATAAAATTAATGAGGAGATACATGTGGACGAGGAGGAGTTTGATGACTTGCAAGGGGATTTTCCTAAATTCGTCCTTGCTCATACAATGACACACCTTTAGACCAACCAGGCACTGCGGGACGAGGTGGAGGATCGCCGCCACAAAAATAAAATATTCATAGATCATATGAAGCCATGGGTCGATGAGGCCATGAAGCTCTCCCAAGACCTTGATTTTCCATTCTAGAACCTGAATCAGACATTGTAGAGTGTCACTTTGGCCACTGAAGGGCCGAATTTAGAAAAACTGGCAGAGACTGTGTAGAGCGTAGTAGATCAAAGTGCAGATGTCTTGGCACCATATGTAGCTTCTATCAAGGAGCTCCAGAAAATAAATGAAGAATCCAGTACCAGTGTGACTCAAGATGAGTCACAAGATTGTGTTGGGGGCCTGTTTTAGCGGGGTGTTATCTCGAAATTAGTCATGATGGGCTGCTACACCAGACAGTTTAGAGTAACTCTTTCAAACCAACTTATGACTGAGGATTAGCCTCTTTAGCCTGAGAAAGCTCTCTTAATTTAGCTAATGATTTTCTCAATTAGGTCTTAAAAAATATGGCTAACTCTATGAGTGTCTTAGTGTACTTGATTTCAAGTGAAAAATGGGGAATATTTTACTACCATTGGGCTAATGGAGTCAGTAAAAGGAATCCAATGACAAGTATATCTACTTATGGAAATTGAGGATTTTTCTATTTCAATGAAAGGACAATATTAACACATGGAGATAATCAATAGCTTAATGATAAAAGGAATTCATTTCATGCATAACATGAATTCAAAGTAATTTAACATTAATATACTGGAAATAAGATAAAGGGAAACACATAAACTCATTGAAACATCTCAAGAATCTTAGGTGAAGCAGAAAACGGTCATTATTGGTCTATTACTGATAAAATATTTACGATAGTAGTAGTGTCAAAAGCATTCTCCAACCCTTTCTCACTTGATTTTATGTTTATAAATAGACCTTTGTTTCTTACATAGGATTTTCCCAGATGGCTAGATCATTGAACCATGACTTTGACACCTAATCATAACTAAAAATACATTTATGGAACATAAAAGGACACCTAGTCATTAAAGACTTACTCTCCTAATAGGACTCTACTTTACATTTATTTCATCCAATTCTCTAGTAGTGGGACAATTACATGTATAAATATGAGATGCTCGAGTGCATTTCTCCATCACTAAGACATGAATGTACCCCCAATATTTAAGAAACAATTGTCCTATTTCTTAGGAAAAGATAAACATTATTTAGAACTTTGTCTTCATGTTGATTTGGATGACTGACATGTATGCCAAGTAATGGATCTCTACTGGGATGGTGCTTGGATGTCTCCAGCTGTTTTTCTGTCCTTCCATATTCCATTCAAACCTTCAAAACTCTTAAAAAATACTTCGCTGCAAAAACATAGTGTCATTAGGTAGTTTCGTAGCGAAATATTGCAGTGCGCCCAATTTTTTCCTTTTAACCTTCCCTTCTGCCCCCTCTACTAATCTAAAAGTGTTTTTCAGGTCAAGATAACTAAATAACATCAATTTCCCTCCTTGGATATCCATAAAACTGTTTTTTTAAATAAAAAAACATTCTTCAGAAATTTCATAGCGAATTTCGGCCCTCAAGCCTGGACCTCACTACGAAACTGCCTGATCTGGCTGAAAATGCAGATTTGGTGATTTTCTTCAAAAAATCATCTTCTAACCCAAAATTGGTGTTACCTACAAGATGTAAAATTAAAAAATATATATTTTAGATAAAATATTTTTTTCAGTCCTTGGTTACTTCATCTTCAGCAACAATAGGTTGTACCTTTGGATCATCTACCAATCTAATTTTCAGCCCTCTTTTCTTCAGTTCTTCTTGGATAATGTCAATTTGGTCTTCCATCTCTTTGACCTGCCCTTTGAGATTTTTTCTCTTATACTGTAACCACAAATTCCTTTTCCTTGTGTTTTTTACCACCTTCCTCAGAGGAAGACTTCTCTTCAACATCTTCTTAGAATTTGACAAAGTCTTAACATACTTATACAACTGCTCCTTCATATCTTTCTCAAAATATGCCATTAGTTTTTTGTCCACCTTGGCCTCTTTTAATTCCAACTTGACTTCATCTACTTCTTCCCTGGCCTCTCTTAATTGTTCTTGTAGAATTTACACTTCAGTATTTTCTTCAACATGTTATTTTCCTTTCCTTTGTACAAAGACTTCTTATGATGTTGGAGATAGGTCTATGATGTTCTCTAGCTACTTACCTTCACTAATATTTTTTTCTCTTTTGATTTTCATGGCATCCTTTGTAAGCTGTGACATGTTCATTGGCTTCCTTGGTTGGGAAATGAAACCAGCATCCTCTCCTACAAAGTCCAATATCTTGATAGACTTACCTTTCTGGGTTTTTCTTCTATTTCCTTCAATGTCTTTTGCTTGTACAATTGGGGATTATTCAATATCGTTTGCCAGTAGGATGTCTTACAAGGTTCCCTTGGAAAATATTTGGCTTCTTTCTACCCTCATGTTGCTCTGTTTACTAATTTTCTATTTTTGTCTTGCAAGTGATGGTGGAGGGATATTAGCCTCTTGCAAAGGTTCAACTTCAGGTTTTCCTCCTTCTTCATTAATCTCTTATATTACAACTGGAGATGGATTACACTTTGGTTTTGAAACCTTCTTTGGCATCACTAAGTCTAATTCATATCCAATCATGAAAAAAAAAGAGGCCCAATATCTGTTTAACCTTTTTAATTCCTCCAGTACTAACAATTTGATCAGACCATATTGAAAAACTGATGTTTCACTACCCTCATCCTTGGCCTGGACCTTATCTGACATCTTCACCAAAATTATAAATAAAAATAAAGGTAGGTTAAGTGGTTTCTTACCAACAAAATGCAGAAGGAGTGTGAAATGATAAGAGTAAACCATGTGAAACCTCCCTTCGTAGGTAAAGTTTTTATGGACCACCAACAACTATTTTGCATAATTGTCTTTCATATAACCCTTGGGGATGCCATTTGTCATGTCAGCTCCTTTATGCTCTTGTTTGAGAAATTATTCACAACTTTTCATTTTGAATTTTGTACCTTTAAACCATTCCTCACCACCTCTGAGTATTTCTATAGCTCGAGAGATAGCATCAGGTGCCACTGTGAGGTTCAAAACACCAACCTTTGAGGATGTCCCTATAAAATTTGCTACAAATTATTTCGATACCTGGACATTAAAACCTTGCAAATTTTGATAAAAAAGTAGGAAACGAACCCTCCTAAAGGCCTCCATAGCACTGGGATATTCATTTAACAATTTCAAATCCATAGGTTCGTACCTCACATAGTAACCTCCTTTTCTTGTTTTCTTCTTTGATGTCATTGGTCCTTTATACTCTCGCTACCTCCTTAATTGTGACACATGCATAATAAAAAATAGACAACAACCTAGTTTGCATGGTGAACCAACTCTCGAACAGTGACACTCAGATGCTTTACATGCAAGAATTTGGATGATGAATGAAAAATATCATCTTAGGGGCAAGGTTTAAAAAGTAACTTGACAACTCGAGGGAAAATGATGACACATGTGACCACAAGAGAAATTGATTACAGAAAATACGACCTTGCATGCTTGGGGATTATGATAACTAACTTGCTGAACTCACCTTTGTCTGCCTCTTGTTTTATCTTTAATCTCTGTATTTAGGCCTTTAAACTCTATCTTTACACTCTGACTATCTGTTTATATTATGTTTTTATTTAATCTACTTTTTCTCTACTTGTTTCTTAATCCTTTTTTATTAATATTTCATATATTATGTCTTGATTATTTAACCTTTTAACTGTCAGCCTTTATCCTTTAACTTCTACCTTAGCTGGCTAATCCTTTGTTTTTTATTTTGATTAAGGATTAGCCCTTTAATCTTTAATATTATTCTCTTCATTGTTTTCTTTGACTTTGTTTTTTTGCTGCATGCAGGGGATGCTTCCTTTCATGGCAAGAGGGTTTCTTGATTATCGACGGTCATGTTTCATCGATGGTTTGTTTTTGATACAATGCCTCTTGCCACCGTTTATTTGAATTAACCTTCTGGATCATCACCCAGATGTTGATTTGGTCATTTTTGGACCATCAGAATGCCCCTTAGGCATTCTACCATTAAACCTGCACACAAAAACAATTTGTTAGTTTGAAAACCTGTAGGGAGGGCATGACTGTATTTTTCTGTGGTTTGGGCTCATCGGAAGGGTTTGTAGAGGAAATGGTAGGAGAGGTAGGGTTCCAAAGCTAGAACCAGGTAGAATTTTGAATGGAGACAGGAGGGTTTGAAAAATGGCGGAGAGGGATAAGTTGTTTTGAAAACCGGAAGTGGTTTATCGTGTGGCAAGAAGGCGGTAAGTGGTTTTTGGGAGGGGGCACACAATATGGCCCGAAGTGCGATGCGTGGTAGGGTAAAATCGCCTATTTTGCATGGGTTGTAGGACACTAACCATGGCACAGTTATATATGCGATATGCACCAAGGACCGTCAAATCTAAGGGAAGGAGATCGACGGCTGTCACATGGTGTGGGGGTGGTGAGCAGGAAGTCAAGTACGCGAAGTGGAGGACAAGTGGCCTGGTTATATTGGATCGTGGGGTTTGATGGAGAATGAGCGTGGGGCTTGAATAAATTAATGGAGATATGTTAATTTATAAGGTTTGGAAGGGGCGCTGGGCATGGTGGAAGGCGGGGCCTAGTTTTAATATAATAAGGTTTGTGAGGCCTTTTTATAAGGTTTATGGGGGTTTATAAATCGAAAGGGAGGAGAGCGATTTATTTATGGGAAGGGGCTTATGGATAGACTTTGGTCGGGATCACATGAGCGAAAAAGGGCTGGGATTTAGAGAAAAAGGGGCTCAGGCCTATATACCATAAGGGCGGGTTTTTTAATATAAAAATAAAGAGACCCGACAGGCATAAGTTTTGGCTTTAAAAAATGTAAAAGGGGACTTTTACATTGTTTAATATTTTCAAAGAAAAATGATGAATGAAGGTTTCCTTTATGAAGGTTTATGAAGGGAAAAATGGGTTTTTTAGAGGGAAAAATGAAGTGAATGAGAGTGTGGGTAGGGGAGTGAAAAATTAGATCAGTAAGCCCAGAAATGAAGTCCTTTTGGATCAGTGAGGTAAAATTCAGAAGGCAGAGAGGGAAAAATAAAATGAAACAGTTTGATTTAGGATAATGAAGGCAGTGAGATTTCTAAAACTTGCAATATTTCACAAATCTTTTTTTTAGAGATCTATGACTATTACTTAGTCATCTTCAGAACAATGAAAAATTATTGATGACTAACAGCTCACTCATCAAGATAGTTGTTATGCACCAACTATAGCAGAAAATCATTCCATGGGAGACCTTCATTTACAATGATGTTTTTACTACTCCATAAGCCCATCATCAGCACGATATACCTTCCTCATCTCATCCTCCAATCCCTACTTCTCCATCACTTCCTGCGTTTCTTACATCTCCTCTCACTCACATTCCTTCATCCCATGATGACCCTTCCACATCACCATCCACTCACATTCCTTCACCTCATGATGATCCTCCTTCATCTCCCTTCCACCATCCTTCACCCTCATCTCATGATACCACAACATCAAACAGTGAAGAGAGCATTGAGACAGATGACATTGTGATGGTTGACATAGAGCCTTTTCCTTTGACTTATCAAAGAGGTCATAGGTAGGTGTTTTCTCCACAAATTTTGGAAGGGGCCTTACCTTCATCATCAACAAAACAACTTGATAAGGGTAAGGAAAAGGTTGTAGAGTAGGTCATTGTTGAAAAACAGGATGAGCATGAAACTGAACAATATTTTCAACTTATTGGCCTTTAGAGTGAGGATGAGGAGAGGATTACAAACATGTTGATCAAGAGAAAGGATGCCCATATTAGGGAGCTACAAGCCAATATTGGCATAGAAAATAATGTTATCAACTTCCTTGAGGTAGAAAACCAACAGTTAGAGATAGAATATTGTGAAACCAGCTTCAAAAATAGAAGAAAAGAGATATCAACGCCTTATAAATAAGCCACTTTGAGGGGGAAACCTCCAATACATTACATAAATGAAAATTTCTTAGATGATACAAATGACCAAAACCTCCTTCTATATATAGGATTCCATGGGACCACAATGTAATCATGGCTGACCTAACAATAATAATTTAAGGGCACAATAATAACAATATTGGGGCTACATGGGTACAAAAATAACAATAAGGGGGGCTACACTAACATAATAAGGGACTACACTATTAATATAGGGACGTAACATGCCCCTCTCCTTCAAACAAGTGTTGTCCTCAATGCTTCACTAGCTCTGGGTGCTTTTCTATAAAATTCTCATTCTTCCATGTAGAATCTTCAGCTCAATCTTGGCTTATTAGTAAGGTAGATTAGGATAGAAAAAAGAAGGTTAAAACAAGCTCAAATACTGAACCTATGAGATTGATGAAGAACTAGTTCCAATAAGCTCAAAAATTGAACTAGGTGAGAAAGAAAAAACAGCTCAAACAAATCCAAAGCAGAGCTGAAGAAACAATGAAGGATGTTTTGAAATTTTCAGATCTTAAGCCTTCACACTTTTCATTTTAAATTTTCTGCAAATTTAATCTATGTGCAACTTGTTTTTATGTCATAGATCAACAGCAAGTTAGACTTCTTAATCCTAGCTTGGCTATTTTTAAATTTATATTTTATAATTTAGAGAATAAAAGTCTGTCAGACAGTCTAATCCTAACAGATAGTAGTTAGGTAGAGAAGCTTATGAGCTCAACTGTTTAATCTGAGTTCATGGAGAAATAAGAGTAGAAATATATTAGTTTTCCTGTTTTCAAAAGAATAAAATGTTGATGTTTAAAGGTATGCAAGTCCAAATGCACCTTTTCAAAGAAAAAATGTCAGGAAGTAGGTTGTGTAGGTAGTTGTTTGAGGAAGAATTTTTCTACTGATATCAAATGCTCTAAATCATCTTACAAGAAGCTGATCAAAGAAGAAGAAAGGGTTTTCAATGTACAAAGCCACTGATCTACATCTAGAGAATACTGATCTAAGGTTCTTGACACCTCCAAGGAGCTACCATCCCAAGTTGGAGCCGCTGTTAGCCACCTATAAACATTTGTCATATCAAATGGTGGCTAAAAACTTTTTTGAAGCCTTTAAGAAACAATTCATGAACAAATTGTTAGTTCTTAAATTCTTATGATGATATTTATCCTCTTATTTAATCTTCATTGTTGTTTCCCTCATAATCCTGAAAAATATGTTGTTTGCCTAAAGAAGACTGTTGAAAAACCCCATTTTCCCATCATTTTTACCCCTTTTTCCACTCATAAAACCACCTTTTTTATCCCTTCTTTCCTCCATTAAAATCCTCCAAGTTACCTTCATTTGGTTTCCAAATCAACCAAAACCCCTTTTAAACCCTTTTATTCCCCTTTACTTGGTTTTAAAATTCCCTCTTTCCTCTACCGGAACCCTCAATATGCCTCAAAAACTCTGTTTTTAAGCCTAAGAACAGTCTTTTCCATTATAAAGTTTTTTAGCCCCCGAGGGCTTAACTCCCGTAAACCCTTCGCCTCATAAGACCTTAAGCCCCGCAACCGGGCACTAAAAACACTAAAAAAAAATCCCTGAACCTTATTTTTCCTTTGTTTTTTATAAAACCCGATGATATGTTTTGAAACAAATATGGGTTGTTGATCTTTGCAGATCAACGACCATCGGCTCATCGCATCATGAAATATGCATGATTCATTCCCTTTTCCATATTTTTCGAAGTTTCGACATGATCCCTTCAATTCAATCTCAGCCGTCGATCATCCTTCTGATTCGACGGTCAGCGCAACATCGCATCGCAACTCTTCCCTTATCTTTTTCCTTTTCCCTCCTCCAATGTCGATCTACTGATTTAATCTCAGTCGTTGAATCCACAAGAACCAATGGCCCAGATTCAATCATGCTCCTCCCTCCACCTTCTTCTAATGTCTTCCCCGATTTAATCTTAACCATTGATCTCTCAAACCGATCCAACGGCCAGCGCTTAATCGCATATCGCGAACTCAAAAGCCCCGACGCTATTGCCTCTTTCATTTTTCTCCAATGTGGTTTAATCCTGACCATCCACTCTGTCAGATCCAATGTCCCACACTCAATCGCATTATTGCATTCCATTATCACTTTGCTCTTTCCTCCCGCCGATTGCGATCCTGCGATCAAATCTCCACCATTGATCTTCCCCGATCAAATGGTCCACAATGCTTCCGCACTTCGCACCCCACCCTTTTCATTTCTTCCCCATGGATAGATCTCTGCCATCCATTCCCATGATCCAACAGTTCACATTTAAACCACTGTTTGACCCCACCTACCTTTCCATCCATCGCGTGCGATCCGCACTGTTGGATTTGCTACCCCTCATCCGATGGCTGAAACTCCATATCGCGTTTTTTCTGCACCCGAGAGTTAACATATAAAATTTATGTGAAATGGGTGGTATTGGGAGGGACGCATGTCAGTAAGTGTATGGTATTGCGTTTTTTTGGCCAAAATCTAAAACCACTTGAACGTCGCGTGAAAATTGCTCCCGGTTTTCCGCCAAACCACCATCCTCCTTAAAATCATTTTCACCTTTTAATCATGGTCGTTGATCATCTTGATTGGATGGCTCACGTTATATCCCAACCCCGAGCCATTTTCCCTTCACCTTTTCTCCCAAATGCTTCATTAAGAGTTTTCCACCGTCGATCTCCAAAGATCGAATGGTCTTGACTTAATCTTACCACCATTTCGCTTTTTCACCCAACCTTCTCCCAAATGACTCGATCGAGCAATATCGACGATTGATTATTTTAATATAATGACCCATGTTCATCCTCGCACCCAAAGTTCCATTTTCACCTGGTTATATGTTCTGCCAAGAATTTATTCCCGCTTTTCGTTGCATCCACATTCTTCCTCAGTGCTCCTCCACCCCCATGAACCCTTCGAAGTAGTCTTAACCAAATTCTGCAGGATTTTATGATGAGTTTGTTATATTTTTTCAGGATTTAAATGGTGGTTGATCTGTGTTTTTCACAGTCACAGACAAGTGACTGATAAGGTTCAGAATGACGATCTTGTGCCTTAATCCAATGAAGAAAACGATCTACAGGGTATTAAATGCAGTTTAAACATCTGGATCACAATCCAGGGTTTAACAGAAACCCCCCGTCTTCATAAAGCCACCTATATCAATAGAAAAAAACAAAGTGTATCAGTGAAGAAATCAAGGTTAAAGAAGGATTAATGACTAAGCCTTAAGATTAGAGTTTTAATCCTAAGTTTTAAAGAAACAAAGACAATATCAGTGAATGAAGACCTGAGAATAATGATCAAGGCTAATTAAGCCTAAAAGAAAAATGAAAGACAGAATAAAAGTGTTTTAAAGTTAAGCAGAGGAAAATATCAATAAAGGGGCCTTCACTGCCGCATCAGAGGCTAATTGAACCCTCTCCAGCTACCAAACCGTCACCTGCAGCCTCATAAATCAAAGAAGGCATAGTTATTGCCTTATTCAGTGATATTTTGATTAAAGCAGCCAGAGTTATTGCAAACCCTGCGTAAAAGAGTTATAAAGTCAACAAACTCTACTAAGCAGCTAAATACTTAATGAGAACCCTTTAATATAGAGGAAATATCAGAAATCTTCTCTGTTGAGCCCCTCAAAGGCCGAGAAGCAATAACTTTATATTAATTGAAAATTTAAACTCTTCTTACACGACACCTCCTCATTTCTTCTATAAATACTTCTGAAGAAGATGAGATACAAGTTGGTCTCTCGATATCTGTAGCATTTAAATAGTTTTCTGAAGCTATTGAAGCTCTGTTTTTAATTGAAGATACATAAGCATGAGAAGAGAAAGTTTTCTGAGTTGTTGAGACCTTTTGGACTTGAAGATTGTACTGGTTTGAACATCAATATACGAGTCAAATTCTATAGGATCCCGGTCTACATTAATGGTGATGTTTTTCTTATTGTAAATTCTCTTCGTTCATGTTTTTCATACTATCCACTTTCTCTGATAAAAAACAACAAATATAGATCTAGGATTTACTATTAAAGGTACCCTACTCTCACTGATAAGATTTATCTTTATGTTTTCCTCCTTTATGTATTTGAGAATTATTTAATACAGTCTAACACAGTTAAGAAATGTTGGTGAGCCCATGTCTTACTGTCTGAAACTTTAAACATTGTTTTTGAATGAGATCTTCATTACATGCTAAGTAAAGACTGAACTAGGGAATTTTATGGTTAGCCCTATCCTCTAGTTTCTTCTCCAACAGTTTGTCTTGAAAGTTTCCCTTAGAGTATGCTGAAAGCAGGTCTAGATTTTAATGATATCTTAACTGATCTTAAGCTACTCTTATGTTTTCCTTAACTATTTTCATCCTTTCTAAAAGTAGTCATGTGGATTACTGGATTGTTTGTCTGAAAAATCTCTTTAATACAAGCTTGTCCAAAGAAGTTTATGGTTAGCCCTATCCTTTGGCTGGTTTCAAACAATTACTTAAAAGGATTTTCTTGTTTGGAAAGTTAATAAATACTTGTTGAAATTATTGGCTTTTTACACCTTCACAACACTTTGATGTTCCATTCCATCATTTAATCTAGGAGATCCTAAGGTGTAGATGACTTTCCCCATGGTAACCTTTGTAGACTTGATGTTTCAATTAAATCCTCTATGACTCCATAGCCCAATGGATTGAAGCCTCTTCTTGCCTATCTTCTTAGCTGAATCATTCTCTCACTTATTTACACCTTCACCCTTCATTTTATCATTGCCCAACCAAAAAAAAACAAAAACCCTTGTTCCTCATAACTAGCCTAATATCGTACTTAAAGCCTTAAAGATCACATCTTTAAACACACTTATAGAGAGATTCCTCTTTGGATTCAGGAGGGCTAGATCCTATAATCCCAAAGTGGTTCAAATGTTGTCTCTACAGCTTTAGTCTTGCCAATCTGCTAAAATTACATAGGCCTAAAAATGACCATTTGGATTGATCACGCATGAACACTGTCAGAATTTTAGGTTTATAATAAGGATATGATGGAAGTGACTTCGAGCTATAGATTCGTTCATCTCCAGCCACCTGTAGCATACCATCTGAAACTCCGCGGCCAACTGAAGTTCATCATGATAACCACAAGGTGTATGTTATGATCCAAGATATCTACCATTATGAAAAATATCATGCATTGAAAGTTGAACCAACATATCTTTTTAAAACACTAAAAATAAAGGAAACCATTAGTTTCAAGTTTAAATGTTGGTGAATGAGCAGCTTCAGTGACCAGCTTAAGGAACGAGACTTATATTTCAGATAGATCTCATTGAAGACACATTAACACCTATTAGTAGAGCTCCTCTAGTCTTGACACCTATCAAATTTCAGCAGACAACCTTATTTATTATTGAATATGACAAAGAAAGGAGGAAATCTAAAATGAATTGAACCCCAAGGAGCTGATATAGTTGATGCTAATCTGAATGTGAGAAGGTTCTTTGTTCAAGCAGGGTGGTATCCACTGTGTTCAAGACTAGGAAGCTCTCACTTAGGAGTAGCTTAGGAATTTTCACACTCTTTCAATGGGAAGGAAGCAACTATCTATGGTCTCATATTGGAAGTATTAGCATAGTCTATTGCTGAAGCTTTCAAACTTCCACATGAAGGATAAAAATGGTTTAAAGGTCAAGTCATCACTAGAGGATACCTCAACAGTTTCATTAAATATGGACACACAGAGCCCAATTGGGCTAAATGAATTCCCAGTAGTTACCTAAAAAATGAATGGGCTGAGACTATCAAGCTCGTCAAAATTTACCTCACCTGTAAGAGGAGGTACATGATCATTTTTATTTATCGTATGATATTTTTGTTTCATATTGCAGGTATGATGACCCTCAACTTACCATTCTTTTTGCTAAAAATCTTGACAAAAATGTCAGCTAGGATACAAATACATACATCTGCATCAGAGTACAACCTATATCATCAAGCTCTTATCAAATTTTTGGTTGAGGAAGAACTTAGGAAAAGAAACCAGTCATGTGACCATTTTCTATTTTACAGGGCAGGGAAACTTGCACCTACACCAGATGTTCTAGCTCAACTATCTCCAGCTTCACAACAACATCCTTAGCCTTCCAAGTAGAAAGGGAAAATCCAGAAGCCAACTAATTCATCATTTGGTAAGACAACTAAGAGAAAGGATAAGAAGGAAAACATCCATAAAAATCCTTAAGGAAGAAAGGAAAAGGCTCCTTCAAACAAGGTTGAAAAGAAGTTGGAGAAAGGAGAAGGTTCATCAACCAATAATCCTAAATCATTGAAGATGTTGCCTCCCATTCCTCCTTTTCCCAAATTTTACACCAGATCTCGGAGAGACAATTATGGAACTACAGAAAATTTCAAAGCACAAGTGCTACTAGAATTTTCGAAAGTTGACATTCAACAAAAAAGTTAGAAGGAATATGAGCCCACTAAGTTTGATGAAGAGCTTCTAAAATATGCAAGGTATGAAATTAGTAGTAAGAGAAGGAAAGACGATGAAAAAGCAGTTGTTGGTAGCAGAAAAAAACACACCAAAGACAACGACAAGTTTAGGCCGAAATCTAAAGCCCTACATAATCCAAGTTTGTTGACAGAAGTCATAGATGTAGAGAGGAAATCTGAAGGGTTATAGACTGTCGGTGTCCAGGTAAGAATGATTTATCCACCCTAATCCGACATTAATTTTATCAATCCAGGAGCGTATCCTTTCAAGGAAACGTGCAAGGTATATGCAGGAACAAACACATAATCTGTCTTAACCAAGGGTTTATAATTAAGATTCAAAACATTGTCGTGATATGAAATCAAATACTGAACTTCAAAAGAAATCTTAACAGTAAGAATAATAACAGAAACCATAACAAGGAAACAATTCACACACACACAGACGTATCACATGATCAGAAGAGCAGGCCCAACTCTCTGATGAGGGCTATGTTAGTCACGAAGATACTTAGAACAACAAAACCAGTATTACTTTATTAATCTGTAAGATGTGATTACAATATCCCTATGGGAACCCCCATTTACAAGAAAAATATCCATTTTATACACAGCGTGGGAGGATAACAGATCTCCCTGGAACGTGGTAATTGCACATTCAAAAATACACATCAATTGGAATGGCACAAACATCATATGTCCAAGATAGAACAAGGGGACAAGAATAGGCCCAGGGAATTGTGACTCTAGCTGCGCGATCTCCCTATAGTTGATTGTTACCAAATCTATTGCAAACCACTAGAGCAAGAGTTCTTGTTCTCCAAAATACATTCAAGCACATATATTAGTGCCGCAAATAGGTAAGACCCTATGAATTTACTTCATTAATTAAAATATTCCAATTGGACAAGTTAGGGGTATTTACTTCATAAGTTTAGCATAGAAAATGTAGGTAATTAAACACAAAAGGATAAAAAAGGATGATAAAAATGGTCAGAAAGGTAGCCAGATTTGGTGCCCAACATAGACTATAACTCCTTCAATTACAGAGCCTAGTGGACCCAAAAATAAAGATAAGGGTAAAGCCCATTCAGACCAGCAAACAAAATCCTCAAAAAGAATAAAAATTTAAAAGGGTTCAAAAGAGAAAAAGACGATTTCCAAAGAGAAAACCATCAGGACCACAAGTTCAAAATCAGATGTTGACAAACAAATAGACTTGGAAAATATTGCATAATTTGCATCCCATATGGAGGAGAGGTAAAAGGATGTCCTAGTGAAAAACCTTGTTGCCTACTAGTTACATTTTTTAACAACATATAAATTTTAGAATATATAAGTCTTAATATATTTTTCAAGTATTTTTTGTGCATTTTTTAAAAATAAATAGAGCACTACCGTAAATTCCAGTAGCATTACAGTTTTTGCACAGTTACAGGTTTTTACTGGAATTTACAGTAACACATGTTTTAAATGGTTTTTGATAGTTGCCAACAAAGTTTATGAGCATGTTCAGGAAAGATAAGTAATCAAAACAATATGGATATGACAATTGATGGTTAATAAGTGGTTATGAGGTTGTTGAAGGTCACATTTAATGAAGACACAAGGTTATTAAAGAACCAAAGTCACGAGGAGAAAAATCAGCAGAAAAAGAGGTAGCATGTTAGCATACTCAGTAACATAGTCCAAACTGTCTTCTCTTCTCTCATCTACATCTATTATGTTAGCTATATTTCGATAGGATATATATTTAATTTCCTATAAAACCTATGTAATGTGAGAAAGAGTGGTTCCTTTTTTTTAGGAGAGATGGAGTTGGTGCCTCTCTCTCTATAAATATCATTTCTAAATGCCATTTCAGTGTTGGAATTTGGTCGACCTAAAGACTTATTAGAATAAAGAAAACTCCTTTTTTCACTTCAAGATGGAGGATTTTGTGATTGAAGGACTACCTAATTTATGGTGTTTATTTCTCATTGTTTTATTCTTTCAATTTATGAGTTGCAGTAGCTAGTAAGGTGCGAGTAAGAAAATTGTTAGAAGATCTAATAGTAGATTATATGTTGTTTAGTTTCTTGAAAATCATATATATGTTGTGTAGAACATGTTAGTGAAGGTTTCTTGAAATATTTATGAAATCATTTATGCATGTAATCTACTTTCTAAATGTTGTTTCCTTTACATAAAACAAAGTTTGTGTAAAGAGCCACTCTTGTAGTTGTGTGACTGATTTAGGATAAGAATATTTCTTAGATTGAGTACCAGCTATCTGTCTCCTTTCATTCGTTACAATATTTTCCCTATACTACCAATTTACCCATACAATTTATACTTGCCACAACTTGCCAAATGCATGGAAATATAAAAGAATAAAAAACCATTTCAAACTCTTTAATAAGTCATCCCACCACTCAAAACCTTTAAATTCGAAATTAACTATGATATGTAAGGCTTACTCCTTTTGTAGTCAACGAGTGACTCCTTGAGCTAACATATTTGGTGTTGTTTCTAGGGAGTCGAATTGAATTTTATCCCTAGGTGAATGGAAAATTTATATGTCTGGTTCTAAGGTGTAGAGTTCCAGTTGTCTTTTAAGACTGCTTTACACCTAGCAACTCCATTGTTGAATTTATGGCTCCTAGAAGGGCTAGAACCAGGGCTAACCCATATTCCCCTTTGATAATCCCAGTCCCTCACCCTGAAAATCTAATAAAAAAAAAGAGTAAACAAAAATTTGTTACCTCTACCATGGTTTTCTCAAAATTTTCCCCTAAATAAGTCTTGCAAACTCTATCCCCCGATTTTTTAGAAAATTCTGTACCTCCATTGTTTTCTAGCCAACTGTAATATTCCAAAATGGAAAAGACAGGAATATATAACAAAATACTAGAAATAGCAGTGATAAATCAACACATAAAATGTAAGAAGATCATATAGACATCATATTAAGATCATAACAATAAAATGTGTACAAGATCTTGAGGGAAAAAACACTCAAGTTAGGCAAAACAAACCTGAAGAGAACAAGTACATGAAAATATGAAGAACACTACTACAAAATAATTCCCAAGGCTAAGGCAGTGTATTTTTAGTAGATATAATTGCTACTGGAAAATTTAAATACATGGATCTATTTCTATATAGCTCAAAAGGTGCTATAGATATAGATCTAAGCTCCCAAGCACATTTCCAAGGCAACCCAAAAAGGGTTTCCAGAAATACCCAAAACACAAAAATGTCGGAATGCAGCCCTAGGGTTGAATTGCAGCTGCAAATAAATAACTAGATGGAGGTGGCTGAAACTAATATACAAATGAATAGATCTCGTCCAATATATCCTTCCAATGAAAGGCTAATCCCTTCATTGAAAATAAAACACCCTAAAAGAGGCACTAAAACCTCAACTACAAATACTCAATAAAATAACGTAGTCCTTGAGGGAAACTGCACTGTAGGAGGTGGAAATAGGTTGGCCTGGTTGATTCCTCACTCACGAACAAGTGGAACAAGCCCTCAATGACTGTCACAGAGGTGTTTGTGGTGGCCACCTATTTGGAATGGCCACTGCCCAAAAATTCCTATGGGCAAGATATTTTTTGCCCTCCCTGTTTCACAATTGCATTACAGTAGTCAAGAGATGCAAGCGATGCCAATGCTTCACCCATAAAGCAAGATCCCCCCCACCCTCTCCTCTGCACCCTGTCATTGCCATCGGCCCCTTTTGTAAATGGGGAATTGACTTCATGACTTGCAACCAAGCATCATCGGGAAACCATAAATATATCATAGTGGTTGTCGATTACTTCACCCAGTGGGAAGAGGCCATGCCCACATACGAAAACACTGCAGAAAGTGCGGCTTGATTTCTATTTAACCATGTAATCACCCAGTTCGGCGTTCCCAAAGAGTTAGTCTTCGACAATGGAAAACACTTCAAGAATGAAATTTTCCAGGAGCTGTCTCAACGCCTTAGATTCACCCACGAATTCGTTTCACGATACTACCCCCAATCCAATGGACAGGTATAAGTTGTAAACAAATTAATCAAAACTATGTTACAATGCATGGTGAATAACCATAAAACCAACTGACACCATATGCTCTTCTCTGCCCTATGCGCATATCGCACGGCTATGAAGACGTCCACTAGATTCACTCCATTCCACTTGGTATACGGGGTCGAAGCCGTGATTCCCATAGAACGTGAGATCCTGAATTTGCATGCTGCCATGGAACTCCTCGATGATACCCAGCCTCTAGAACAGTGCCTAGTGCAACTAGAGCTCATCGAAAAAAGCCCATGAAAATCCATGCAGCACAACGAGGCCCATAAGAAGAGGGTAAAAGCATCATTCGACTGCCACATCAACCCACTCTCATTCACCGAGGGAGAACTAGTCCTCCACTATGATATCACAGAAGGAGCCCTAGGGCCAGAAAAGTTTGAAACGTTGTGGAAAGGACCCTACATCGTAAAAAATTGCCTCCACCAGGGGGAATACATCTTGACAGAACCAGATGGGACATGCCTCAGCAACTCGGTCAACAGCCTTTGCCTCAAGAAGTTCTACCCATAAGGGCCAAGAAGGCCCTACCCTATAATTAACGTACACAAACCGAACCACTTTAAATTTTTAACCAAAAGACCTATTACAAAACGAGCTCGAGTGTCGCAGTGGATTACCAACCCAAAAATTACTTTGGATTTGCTAATGGAGCATCAAGATGGTCTCAAAGTTTAGTAGTAGCAGCCTTTGTTATCTATCACCCTGACCAATCACTACTCTACACAAACAGTGTGTGTATCGGTTCAACAACAAACAATTAGGAAGAATATGACTTCGTCCTCAGACTTATGTGTGACGCCCTCCATCAGGGCATACGCCATATGAATTTCTACCTCGATTCCCTGTTATTAGTGTCGTAGTTAAACCAAACATTTGAGATAAGAGATTCACATCTATTTAGAAAATATTTGTGTGCAAAAAGATTAAGAAGACAGTTTGACTACATTACATTTACACATGTACTAAGGAGTTGAAACCAAACATCTAATCGCACAGCTAACAAACTGGAATGCATCTCAAATAAACCATCATACATAAAAAAATAAAAATAAAAATAGACACCCATCGACATAACATAATCCATAAGAAGAAACAGGGGGCACAATATGTAGAGCTGGAAAAACTATCTCTCATATATATATCATAGTGTATGTGTTTGAGTACAAAAATAGTGTCTTTGAACCATCGGTCAGCCCAAAAAGATACACAAAAATTCCTCAAAAATAGGGTAAGCATCCTCATAACGGGTGTTTTCCCCATGTAAAAAAATACTCTAGGGTGTTACTCCACCAGGTGGGGCACCTGGACTCACTACTGCTCCCGGTACCACTGCTGGAGCTGCCATAAAAACTGAGACTACCACCCGACGTAAAATAGGCCATTAGTCCCTCTCCCGGGCCATCAAGGTCTCTAGCCACACCTCCTCGAGAAGGCATCCCCTGGTTTAAGAGATCCACTCGATCCCAGGAAACCTCCAAAACTGACACCCGCGTGGTCAGCTCAACAATGCGAGCCTCCGCCACATCAGCACGCGTCGCCTCTCCATGGGCATGAGCTTGCTCGGCTGCAACCTCAGAAATATCTAAGCTACTTCCCTCCCCAAAAGGGCTAGGCCCCCCCACTAGGTCCACCACTCTGAGGTTGTCTACGTTCTCCTCCCAGCCCCCCACGACCTCCTCGAGGTCTCCGAAGAGGACCGTGGCCAACCAATCGAGCCACGAGGAAACCAACCTTGCCAACATCTACAAGAGTAACCAAAACTATGTTAGTGTCACCATAAATATAAATAAAAAAATATATAATCAAATAAATGTAGAACACACAAAAACATACCTACTGGCTGCCAAATGTAGCTAGGAGGGAGACCCATCTCTAGATCCCCCGGAAAGTCCATCCCTGCATATGGGAATGGCAGAAACATCTGGGGGTTGGCTGATCCATATTTATGTAGGAATGTAACAGAATACACATTTAACCATAAATACAAATATGCAGTAGAAATAACACTTCATTTCATTAATATCAAAGAACTGAAATTTTCTTATAGACAGAATAATAGAAATAAACTAGCTAGGGTGCTAGTAGCTTATCTCTAAGAAGAGATGTGGTGGCTACAGGCCTCTGAACTGATTTAAAATAAGGCTCAAGGGCCTATTTATTATTTATAAATAATGGAAAACCCTAAACATCCAAAACCTTAAGCCTAGGAGAAGAAGCGCCAAAACTATGGGCCCCGTTTGGGTAAATTGGTGTTTCAACTTCCCGGGGACATAACTTTGGCATATGATCTCTATTTGATGTGCACCATACCTTGTTATAAATATCTATCTGAGGACTAAAACTTTTGATGTGATAAATATAGCTGATTTTTCTCTCTTTTTTCCCAAAAAAAATCATTTAGGGCCTCAAAATAGCTCCGGAAGTTTAGGACCCGAAAAGCTACCAAAAATAGTAAGTTGTGATGAAACTGAAAAAATGAAAGAGAAAATGGTGGGGCCCCAAGTGGAATAGGTGGGTGGCCACAAATATCCACCTAGATCATTGGCCTCAAACCAGGCCTCCCTCGTGGCATTCTAGTAATGCCCCGCCATACCCCCACCTCACGGCATCACAAGAGCCCACCTCCTCATGCGAGGCTCCCGTGCCCCCCCAGCAGGCAGCGCCACCACCGATATCAACAAAACCACCCTCTCATACATGATGCTACATATAATACTAGCATGCATAAACATCTTTGATCCATCACGGATCTTGTAAAGTTGTTTCACCATCCCGTCAGCAGAAGCGGGAAAAATCGAAAAAGTGCCCAACCCTCAGCCAACGCAAGACTCCAAACTATGGGCCCAATGCCCAATGTGGATCTGATGACCCTGCAAGTCACATGATAGCCTCCAAAGTGCACCACTCAGCCAAGTATTTCACCAAGGCAATGACTGTGCACCCCTCCGTAAGGGGTGCCCCGCCACAATGACGCGCCCAGAATCTCTCAAAATCCACCCTTCCAAAAGGGAGTGGATACCAAAACGCCTCACCAGTAGCTTAGTCACAAAGTATATATCCATCTTAGGATGGATATCAAGGTCTGTCCCATACAACAAAAACACGTTGTGCTGCCTGTTCCAATGCTCGATCAAGTAACGCAGCAGTTGGTCCTGTGACCGAAGAATCTCGTTCTCCACAAACTTAGGGAGACCCCATTTCACCAGTTGTTGGAGTGCCCGACCGTCAGTGGCTAATTTATTACAGAGCTCAGGACAATCTATCTCCCTCAACAACATCCTATCATCCAAAAAGGAACCCATCTGCAGCAGAAAAAACATCAAAAACTAGGTAAAATATCCAAAATTTTGGACAAAACAATGCCTTGGACTTTTGCGCGCCTGTCCCTCAGACATTTTCATTGAAAGTGCACTTATATTTCTCACATGTGTGCAAAAGGTTCACCAAAAGATGAGAAAAGCTCACCTAAGGCGTGCAAAACCCTAAAAATCGTGAGCAAAAGGCGTGCTCTTACCCTGATCGCCCGTGCAATCTAGTGTAAAAATGGCATAGAATCCGTAAAAACCAGTTTTGTACATACCCTCTCACTCTTAGACTAAAAAAATTAAAGTGAAGGATGTCATGGAGGTTACATGTGCATGATATCACTAATCCCTGGTGCTCAGGCTGACCGCAATGGCAAGAACTGCTCCGCAAAAGCCTTTGACCTCTCAAAAACTCAACAAGCACAAATGAATTGAACTAGGGCCATATTCACCTATATATCACCCTTTTCAAGAACTTTGGAGGACCATAACAAGATCTCATAAGGTTCATTCTCCAAACTGAAAGTAGCACTGTGATTAGCACTCCATAATGAATAGAGGAAATGCCACACATTCACACTCCCGGAAAAATAATTTTTCAGCACCGGCAAGTATGCCCTCTCTCGTCTTCTTTTTTAAAATCTCATGTCTTTCAATAATATTTGATAAATAATATGCTTTCACTTGAGGTACTTTTTTTTTGCAGGAAAGCTCATAAACCATCTGCAACTCATCCATTGAAATTCTTAGGAGCAGGTATCATTCTAACCCCCCAGCATGATAGAGTCCCAGAAAATTCTGCATATCCTGGAATCATTTATCCATTAGAAATTAACCATAGGTTCCACACATCCGACCATGTTTATCATCACCTCGCCCTGCACATGATAAGCATCCTCCTTGGTCAGTAGAACCTCCCCCCTTCCATGGCACTCATAACCCAAAGTAGACAATATATAACAAAAAGAGACGCCATGGCCATACCACTATAGTCTGAGAAGCACCTCATGCCCATTCATTCACCATGCATAAGGTCAAGTTTTACCATATAAAACCTCTTTCCCGGAAAACTAGGTTGTACAAGTAGATCAAAAGTGCACTACCGCATCTCGCATTTGGCCCACCATACCTCCATCTGCGTAATCCCATCTGTGATACTTTTTCATCTGCTTCATAAACCTCACACATGAGACCAACCAATGGGGCCCCCACCCTTAGCAAAACACCTTCCTCACATCATCAGTGAGCGAGCACTTTCATTTTTTGGGGCACCCATCTCTGTGTTTTGTACAAACCAAACCCCATTATTTTATTCTTTTGGTAAGTGTACAAAGACCGCAAACGGTGGACTATGACTCCCACCCACTCATTCATTTTTTTCTCCCATGGCGACTGTCCCTGAACACCCTTGCATGGAGTATACCACCCTTACGCAAAAGCCACTATGACATTCATAACTAATTTATACAAAACCTGGAAGTCCTGCTGACTCTAGGTATTTCCCCATCAAAAATGGTTATGATTTCCACCAATCTGCTTTTTTATACTCCAAATTTGGGCCATTGAATCCCTATCATCAGTTTTCAGTCACTCCCCACCACCATGCCTATGTTAAACCCATCACATCCAGAATCATGATCCCCAATATCAGCGACTCCCTCGTTCGGTTGAGGCTTCCTTTTTGTCGACTTCAACAACTATTTTCCAAAAAGGAAGCAGTACCTTGGATCGACCCTCTCCATAAAAGGGGCATCCTTGGGTGGCACTGTGGGAAACATTATTTCCCACAGATTTCATCGATTCTCCTAACATTCGACTACAACATAAGCTTTCATTTCAATATTTTATTGTACCTTACAACCATTTCACTTTGATCAAATTCATCAAAGACCCATACCTTCATAAGTGTCTCTTTCAGCAATGCTTTGACGGGAAGGTCCCAGCCAACACCTATGCGTACAATGTGCAGTTACATGCCATACCAATTTTATGCATACGGGTACCACATTCCACCTATTGCCAAAGAAAAAACGCCCTTGAGGGCATCAACATTCGTCATCATCAACCAACAATACCACTACCATATTAGTGACGTAAAGAGGACATGTATCTGTCAAATAGATTTGTTTAACTAGCCAAAGCATTACGAGCATGGGACATGCCCACCTCTTAGAAATTTTTTATATATTGTATTATATTTTCTTACAGGGGTCCCATAGGACATGGTCGTTCTTCGAACCGGTTCAGGGTGTCTCCAATTCCGAGCTACATGTAGGTCTCTCTCTCTCTATGCACAGTATATAGAAAAGAAACTATATTGTATTTCGGCTATACAATTCTTCCTAGACCTCACACTTTATCGGAAAACTATTATCACTGGAAAATCGTACAAGAAAAGACAACAATATTTAATGTCAGGCAGAAGGATTTACATGGATGAGAGATAGTATAGAATTTGAAATTATTTAAAAAATCTCTAAGGTCCGAGGAAATATCAAATTTGAACTAGTCAAATATTCTTTTGTGCACAAAATCCTTCGATAAGCGTTCCCTTGCGCTCCTTTTGACCCAAAAAGCATGCAATCCTGGGAGTGGCAGAAGTCACTTTCTGAGACCACAAAAATCACACTCCAAGACATTGATTCCACACTTGAAGCTACCTAAGGACAGTCACCCAAGCCTCCTTAGAACATCAAGGGAGAACACAATGGAATAAATGTGGCACACAATGGAATCACCCTCCTCTCTTGGGTCACCATCCACAATGTACCAAGAGAGGGAAGGAGGATTTGAATTCTCCTATAAAAGGCCACCAAGAGATGAGAATCTTGAGAGCACATTGTTATCATGGCCAAAATTTCCCCAAGCAATACCAACGGTGTGTGATTTGGAACAGAGATAGAGGGGACTCAGTTCTTGGCCATCCAACAACTCCAGTCCACCATAGTAGAGAGAGGGAGACTTTGCACCAAGGTAGCTCAGAAGTAAAGACATCCTTGCATCGAGACTTAGAACCCCAAGTTATAAGGGCCCCTTGGAAAGTGGGTTAAAGTTTCATCCTCATTTCCTACCAGCACTCAATAAGAGGGGACATAAGCATTGTTGTTTGGATTATTGAAGTTGTTTGACTCTATTTAGAGCTTTTGTGTTATTAGTTTTAGTTTTAGTTTAATTTTTCTGTTTGAATTTTCATGCTATTTCTCTATCTACTATGTTTATGTTCTAGCATGTTCCACTAACTTGCTTGAATCCATATATTTTCTGCCTATGACCAATATATTAAGATGGAATACCACACCCCTTAAGTTGGTGTGATTTCATACATACGTGCACCAAACACACTAACACACAGGGTATGGGAGAAAATCAACCCATACTCTCCCAAGAGTAACCAAAGCAACAATAGCTCTTGTTTCTTCCTCACACCATAATCATATAGACCATGGAGTAAAAATATGATGATTGGTATGATAAATATCACATCACCCTAATACAACCAAACTCCTTGCTGCCAAATGATTTAAGTGTCAAGCCATGTCCCAACCAATAACACACCCTTTGACATAGGATATGTCACATGATGGCCAAACACTCTCAAGAGTAGCTAGCACAGCCATGCCTCCTGATGCCTCGTTTCATAGATCTGCAAGTGGCTCACCAACCTCTTGCTCACCATCCTCACCCATCCATCTAGATTTGGGTGTCTCCTACCATGCTTCTAATTGGTATCCCTCCAATGGAGAATTCCATCCTCCCAAATCACATCACTATCTTTGCACTTCATAGGATGTTGAAGTGAAACCTCCTCGAGATCTCCAAATGAAGACCACTGCTTTAGGGTAAACTGCTTGGGTGGTTGGTTTTCGTATATCCCTCTCAGGGCTTTCCGGTGCCCGAGGCAGACAGTCAGATTAGCTATGATGTTCACAAATATGGCATGAGCATGTTCATATTAGCTTGAAATAACTTGAAGGAATACAATAGAGAATTACCTCTTTGACGGTTTTGGAATCTCTTGGAGAGCGCTGAGCAGCAAAGTAAGAGTCCTTCTTCGCCGGCTCCAAATCTGAGATCTGTAATCAGTCAAAGCACCCGCGTAACTTATAATATAACAAGTATTCTATCAATTAAATCAACAATAAACATCTAGATTATACAAATTTGAGCCATTCATATCATACTAAACAAATATTGAAACAACAATATAACATTAAGCATCGAATGGACAAAACGAACATAGTTCTATTGATTTTGAAAGAAGGAGGATTACAACCATCGGTTGTACCAAGCCCTCCTTAGTCTCCCAATCTCTCTTCTCTACCAAGTGAAGAAGTCCAAGCCAACAAGCTCTCTAGGAGCCTCTTTGACTCTTGGCCTTCACAATGTCACACTATTCTCTATTCCACAAGTATACAAGAACTTTTGAGCAATCCTTCGACCTCCAATTAAGAGCCTTCAGCTCCTTGTTATAGGAGAGGGAGAAGGCCATTGTTTCCCTTCTCTTTCCACTAGTTTGGAATGGAAAAGGCTTAGATGTTTCCTTGATCTCCATGCTTTTGCCTCTCTTGGAGTTCAGTCTTCTATGGCAATGACCAATAATGAACTGGTGCTTTTGCAGTTTCCTTTGTGCACTGACTCCTTTGTGAGGGAAAGTCGGAGATTCAAATCTTTCTCCGCACTCTTTTCCCAATCCAAACTTAAAACACGGGTAATGCGTCTCTCCAGTGTAAACAGAGCGTTTCCCTAGCCACTAACGCGGCCAATGTATTGCTTGCCTGCGTTATAACGCCCTTGTTCTGTTCTATATATGCGTTACCCTGGCAGAAATAGGTTTAATTTAGGTCTTTGTACTTCTTCCATATTTGTCTTCCCCTCTGAGCTGTTGAGGAGGTATTTTGACCTGTAACAACCACTCATCACTGACCAAGTTGAACCCATAAGGATCCAAATATGTTGTAGGGAAAATATTCTCATTGAGCTATGAAGTTCTCATCAAGAAGGAGCCATAAAAATAATGGGAGATGTTATCCATCATAATATGTATTCCATCAACCATCTGCCTATCCAATGCTACACAAGTGTATTGATCATCAGAATGTCACAATAGTAGTTGGGCCCCGAACTCATCACTACTACTCAATGACAGCACTGCTGATCTCCATGATGGTGCATCTACTATCTCATGATCATGCACAATGTTGAACATATAGTTCTGCATTGGATTAATTAGGATAATTCTCATCCTATCCTCCAAAACTCTACACTCAAACCCCAAGTGTTTTGTGTAGCTCATAAATGAGATACTAGGATGACTATATATCTCCTCCTTGAACCAGTCAAGGGTCCTCTGCGTAGTGATATTATGCTGCTCCAAATCAGTAATGTGCTTTGACCCTAGGTCATGAATTTTCCCTGATGGCATGTTCCCGCAATCCTCCATATGATGTGCTGAAATAATAGGAAGTGGAAATGTTTGCATGCTTTGGTTAAGCTTGGGAACATCTTGTACAATTACAAGGGTTCCTCCCACCAGTGTAATAATTCCTCCAACTGGTGGTGATGATGATGGTTGTTCCTCTACTGCTACTCCAACATTGGTATAAGTCTCCTCCTCCTCATGCATCTCCTAAATAATGCATGGGACTCTAAATTTTAAGAGATGGAGACCACTTTGCAATGATGCAAGTGTTCCTTCTCCTGATGCAGGTACTCCTGCAGCAAGTGGTGGTGGAAGTTTCTCTTCCTCTAGAATAATAATAAGGACATATTTCCTTGGCTTCTCCGGTTTATTTATATCAAATTTCTTGATCAACCTTTGAGTAAAATCTGCATATGCATTCACTCTTGCATGTCTCAAATGGCTGAACCACCAAATTTTTGCTTCACCCTCAAGGTGCAGCGCTGCAATCTCAACAACTTCTCTTTCTACTACTAGATATAGCAGGAAGAATGCATCTAACTTCCTTCACCAAGCCCTTTTTGTGCATGTGGATGACCCATAAAATATAGACAATATAAATCTATTATGTTTCCTTCTTCTATTGTTGTAAGGTCTTCTTTCTTCCTTGATCTGAATAAACTATGAAAGAGTTAGATTCTCCTTGAAAGCCCTTGATTTAGACTTGTACTCTGCAAGATAATCACTTAGAATCTCATGATATAAGTTTCCTCCATCTCCATGTCTTTCATCTTCTTCTTCAAAGAAAAAGGGCATAGTAGATTTCTTTGGTGCTCTATGTAATACCGGCTTCTTTTGTTGTTGATAGGAATTTCATGGACATTCCTCATCTTGAAACCCTCTTGAGGTCTCATTGGATCTCTCCATTCTCATTTTCTTGACCTCCTTGGAGAGGTCTCTCATAGATATGAAAAGATATGAGGCAAAGCTCATTTCTTCCATCATTTTAGATCTCTTTTTTTCTTTTTCTTCTTTTTATTATTCTGATAACATATTGGCTAAAACTCATAGGTTGAGCCAATATTGTGCTTTGATACCACTACAATATTCCAAAATGGAAAATACGGGGATATAGAACAAAATACTAGAAATAGCAGTGATAAATCAACACATAAAATGTAAGAAGATCATATACCCATCATATTAATATCATAGCAGCAAAATGTGTACAAGATCTTGAGGGAAAAAAAACTCAAGTTAGGCAAAACAAGCCTCAAGAGAAAAAGTACATGAAAGTATGAAGAACACTGCTACACAATAATGCCCAAGGCTAAAACAACACAGTTTTAGTAGATATAACTACTGCTAGAAAATGTCAATATATATATATATATATATATATATATATATATATATAGCTCAAAAGGTGATAGGGATAGAGATCTAAGCTCTCGAACAAATTTCCAAGAAAATCCATTAATGGTTTTCGAAAATACCCAAAACACAATATATATATATATATATATATATATATATATATATATATATATATATATATATATATATATATATATATATATATATATATTAATGTATTTTAAAAATTATTAATGGATTTCTGAATTTCTGACTGGAGTTTAGATCTCGCACCCTATCACCTTTTGAGCTATATATATATATATATATATATATATATCAAAAGGTGATATGGATAGAGATCTAAGCTCTCGAACAAATTTCCAAGAAAATCCATAAATGGTTTCCGAAAATACCCAAAACACAAAAATGTCGGAATGTAGCCCTGGGGCTGAATTGGAGCTGCAACTGAATAGCTAGATGGAGGTGGCTGAAAATAAATTACAAATGAATATATATCCTCCAATATATCCTTCCAATGAAAGGCCGATCCCTTGACTGAAAAGAAAACACCCCAAAAGAGGCACTGAAACCTCCACCGCAAATACTTAATAAAATAACATACTCCTTTAGGGAAACTTCACTGTAGGAGGTGGAAATAGGTTGGCCTAGTGCCAAAATATGAAATACAACTCATGTACCTTCCTTTCTAGCCTCCCAATGGAAGGAATGCTTCCTCCAATGAAAACTAGCTCAGAAATTAGCCCTATCAATCCTCCACTACAACACCCTCCAATGCAACACAACTCTGAATAGAAACTACGTTGTACCTGAATAATATCTCCCATTAACATTGCATTGTCTCCCATTAATGATCCACTCTCTCCATACCAGCACTGTTGATTTGGTCAAAATTGACCTTTTCCACATGCTTTAGCCCCTGTTCACACATGGAGGTGCTTTATCCAACTATGAATATGATCCCTTTTCACATTACAAGGGATTTTATTCCTACTAAATATATTTATGGGTCTCCCTACCCACTTATTCATATATCTAAATGAAAAAAAGAAAAAGTTAATATTCCAATTAGATGCATGCTAATTTTGGAATATTACAGTCCTCCCCTCCCAAATGTTGCTTGTCCTCAAGGAAATGCAAGTATAGAACTGAAGAGCCTCCTCTCCTCCTCCTGTAACATCCTCATATGATAAGCTTCTCCAATGCAAAAGATGATCTCTCATTAATATGTCCCCTAGTTGCTCCTCCCATGTGTGCAAGTTAGCCTTTGGTGACAAATCCAAATGGATTTCATCATGAAGTAGTGGGCTATCCATGGAGGAAAATATATGTTTTCTAGAGGCCTTATTGAGGCATGGAATCTCAAAATGTTTGGAACCTTCATTCCCATGTGAAGCTCCAAACCCCAAGCTATCATCCACATAAAGTGAGTCACCCTCCAAAATGGTAACTCATGGAAAAACTCTTCCACCTTTGGCTCCTGCAATGTAGGTGGGCTGCATAACTGAACATGATAGAAAAAATGGTCTACCCTGAGCCATCTATCTCTCCACTTATGATGAGTATGGAGCTGCAGTTGATATTGGGTTGCAATAATGTTTCCTTCAAGAGGCAAAAAGGCAACTGGATCTTCAAAGACCCCGCTCTAGTTTTTTCCCAAACCATCCCATATAAATTCAATAGAATATGACCACTATATGGGATCCAAATGAGAAATATACTAAAGGTTATGTGTATTGTTGGAAGTCACCAACAGTTTCCAAAGTGGTTACAATGTAGTTTTGCTAACTGTTGTTTCAGAACATAATGTGGTAAGTTGTCTCCCAACAATTTGCTAGTTGTGCATGTCATCTCATCTACTAGTAAATAGTAAATGGAATTTTGTATCAACTAAGCATACAAATAATAGCTGGCTATCTCCATCATTGATGTTATTCTAAGAAAGACCATGAAGCCCAAATATAATCTTTCCCTCTTGTGGAGAAATGCACTGTATATAGATGGCAAGAGAATGCAAATAATTTGTTAGATGACAAATAAGAAAAAAATTACAACTCTTACCATATACTGTGAGTGAGATGATAATGAGATCCATGGATGATCTCTCCATAGTGGTCTGATATGTCTCCATGAGACCCTTGTGAATGGAAAGGAATAAACCATGTGCTACATGTAAAACTTTCTTCTTATGCTTGGATATCCAAGTCAAGAAGATCATATCATAGTAATAGATGTTGTTATGATCCTATACCAATAGGTGTCATATATCATGATTGAATTGATGGGATATGTAACATGTTCATACCTTTCCTTTTTGCAAAGGTTTTCCATATTGTCAAAAAATCAAAAAAAATTAAAAATGTAAAGAGGGTATACCAGTAAAGAAAAATCAAAGGGTGAATAGAATAAAAATGGCCAAAAAAGCAAAAGAAAATGAACCCCACCAAAAGAAAGGCCAAGGAAAGTGTGCAAGTCTAAATGCCACTAATTTTTTCTCTTATGTAATAAACAAATTGTGTGCAACTTGTATATAATGCCACAATTGATGAATAGTCAAATAGCTTAAGCTTGGCTAGTTCATATTTGAATTTTATGTTTTAGAGATAGAGAATAAAATCTGACCAAAATGTTTAGTCTTGGTAGATAAGTAGATAGGTAGAGTAAATAAAAGGAGCTCAATAGCTTAATCTAAGCCCTTGGATGTAATAAGGTTATACTTAGATAGATTTCTACATGTAAAAGAAAAGAAAGTGTGATAGGGGTTTTCCAGTCTAAATGCACCCTAGTAAAGAACAACAAATGTCAGGTTAAAGTGGGTAGGGTAGGTAGATGATGTTGCATAATTACATACGATGGATAATGATTCTAAATTTGTTAATATTTACTTTCATCACAAGTGCAAGGAAGATATTACACTGGAAGAATTTCAATAAAAACAAGGTCAAATGATTAACTCCCTTTCTCATTTTTCCCTAGAAAATTTCACTAATTTCCCCTAAGTACTAAGGCATTTGAAAATTAGAGGGGCTCAAGGAATTTCCTTGACTTTTGGAGGGACCAGACCCTCGGCCCAATAATTTAAAAGCCTAAGTAATTAAAACCATCCATAAGTCATTCATTTACTTCCATAACTCTTTTCCTAAGTAAACACCTATTTTACTTAGGAAAATTACATAATATCCCATTAAAAACCCTTTTTCATTTAAGCCTAACTTAAATACACAACATTAATGTTTTTATACTTAGCACTTTTCATTCATTTAGACATATTAACTTTTAACTTATATTAATTAGTTCCCCATTAACATCTACCCATTCTCATATTACTCTAGCTATATAAAACTCCCAAATATTACATATCCCACCCCTTGGTTAAACTATAACCATAATACAACATTAACATTAAAAAAGAATTAATTAACCCCTACGGTTAATTAATAACTTACCCGACCAATCATATTACTCCCGATATGATTAAATAAACTTTGATTGTATTGGGCCCGCCCTTATTAATCTCCCATCATCTCGTCTCCCCGATAGCCATCTGATTAACCCTTCCATATCCAATCGCTATCATCCATATCGTATGGCCCTCCATGACTGAACGATAGCATGTGATCGAGGAGTGGTTTTGCGAACAGTGCCTCCCCATGCATCACAAAATGTATGGAATCGCTGGCTACTGGCCGAATACCACCCATCCCAAAAAACGGTGCGATACATACTGATTACCGCCCTCCGCATACGAAAAAGTATCATTTCCCACATACGTCATCTGTCTGAAATAAAAAAACCCCCGCCAACCTTGACTTTGTGAATAAAACAAACAAATGCATGTTATTTTCATCATTTTATGCTGTGGCCAGTGCTCCCATGCAAAAAACATCAAAATCAGCTGTTGAAGATTTCCAACCGCCACATTGCTAAAACAATTTTTTGCTGAACTAGTCAGCTATTGTTTGCACCTGTTTCCTCACTATTCACTTCCCGAAACAGGTATTTATCCAATTTCCATCGAACCCTGCAAGTCTTGAGTTTTACATTAATTCCACATAAAAATACTAAAAAGCAGTACAATTCGGTCTTTGTTTCACCCCATAAGTTCCTAGACTTGTAATTTTGCCCATTTTTCCACTAAAAACCAAAATTCCTTTCTGAATCCACAAGAACCAGAAATGGAAACTCCTACGGCTTTAAATGTTGCACCTTTGAATGCCCCCCATAAAGATTTAGACTATCTGCCTCTAGCGGATGGGGATTTCCAGATAAAATACCTCATCCTTAGTGAAAATCCTCTCAGAATATTTTTCCAATGCAGAGATAATTACCTGAATGGCTTTGATATTTTTGGACTGTGGGAATCCAATATTCCTATGTATTTTTTACCCTCAGTCCATGTTTTTCCTGAAATAATTTATCACTGCCATGCCAATTATGACCCTAATCAACGAGAAGTTATGTACCCAAGTCAAACCATTATTTTTCCAATAATTGCGCAATCCATTAATGAAATGTTACAGTTTCATCCCGGTCAAGCCTTGACTCCCATTTCCATGGGAGATTTACTTGAAAAATCCACAAATTTATCCCAAGAAGAACTGAATCGCCTTTGTCAAACTTTCATGCTACAAGAACATCAACCCAAAGGCCCCCCTCCTTATGGAAATACATTTTTCACAGATATGGGCAGACTCATAGTGAATATGATATCTTCAGTAATGGGATTCAACACTAGTGAATACGTTGATAAGTTAACCCTAGTGTTGTTGTCAATTTTTGTTCCTGGGCAGCCCCCTGCTGTCAAATATGATTTTGCCTCTTACATTGCTGATAAGATTCATGACCAGTTCATGAGAGTAGAAGATGAAAAAGTTTTCAAATACTCCACTTTTATATACCATCTTATGCTCTATTATCAATCAGATAATTTCCCCTTCCCTGTCATGAAACTTGACACCAAAGAAAATCCAAGGTCTGTAATCTTCTGGTATGCAATATTCCATAATTCCTTTGAGTCCCCTTACTCTTACAATGAATTCATTGACCTATTTGTTCACCTAGAAACCACCTTATTAACAGGAGTCTCCCCTCCTAGGGTCAATAGTGATATGAAGAAAATTCTCCAACTCTCCAAGCAATACAGGATAGGTGATTGGTACCTATACCAAAATCATACAGAAATTAGGATATATGGATGTGAGTTCTGTCCTTTCAAGCTAGAAAAGTATGTCCCGATGAGGCTCTTTGCCTTAGAATACTTCAGAAAAATGATAAATTTAGACTTGGTCCATTTTTATAATGCCAAGAAGAAAGCTCATCTCAGAATAAAGAGTCAATTAGGCCCTTTTGTTTGTAATACTAGGAATGTAGGGAAAGAAGCAGAAAGAATTCTAGAAGATTATCTCAAGTTGCAAAAAAGTTTTTGGTGGGTACCTTATGACCCTAACAGCTTTATTTGTGATAGGAGAATGAAAAATAGATTGTCACCATACCTTCACCATAGGATTCCAGAGATTGAACAATTTGCAAACATGGATGAATGGATGGAAGGGACCTTAGTGGAAAAGGATAGTGAACAGGTCAATGTTGAGAATGTTATGAAAGATCTTGAGAAAATACTTGACTTGGTTTCTTTTGGGTAGGTAAAAAGACGAGGAACTGGCCCTTCCTCTGCTGGAACATCTCAGCAACATTTGTAGGAAACCAGTGCACCAACCACAGTAACATCCAAAGGTAAGGAAAAAGGAATTAGTACACAAGCCACAAAGAAATTCACAATGTCGGAGCAGCCTGAAACTTCCAAGGAACAGGACCAAATGAATATTTCTTCCACTCGGGTCAATGTGGAAAAACCTCTAATCTTGAAAAATCCCCAAAATTAAGAAAAAATCAAAAAGAGAGACGTAAAAACAGCTACCACTATCACTGGACCTTCAGAACAGCCTGGTATCCAAAGGCAAAGACTAAATCCTCTCTCAAAAGAAGAAATTGTTGAAGAGATCACTGATAGTCAGAGGAGAGAAGGGTTAGATAGCCAGAAAACATTCACAATCAGTGGGACATCCACGAACTCATAGAGAAAAGAGCTAGAAAGACAACAAAGTGCAGAAGTATCATCCTTTAGACCACCAGCGAAGGATGCTTGGGATATTGAAAAGAAATTTATAAACATAAAAGCTAGAAATTATCAATTAAGACTTCAAGTTTATAATCAATATTTAAATATGGCCCCCAAAAATCAACAGAGATTGATGTCAGCCTATGACATCCAGGAAGGTAAAATGGTGATGAGTCATTTCAAGCCTAAAGTGCAGCAGCCTCAAACAGCAGCAGATTATGTTAGAAACAATTTTAAAGTTATGGCAAAGGATATTCATCCTTTGGATCAGATTGAATTACATAAACAAACTAGAGAGATGATTTATTAAACCTTCACTGGTAATTCAATGATGGCCCAAAGATTACAAAATTCCTTGGATAATACAAATGCTCAATTGCATCTGGAAAAAGCTTCCCCCCAGGCCAAAGATAATAGAATAAAATCTT
Source organism: Pinus albicaulis (assembly GCA_034641835.2). Lineage (NCBI taxonomy): Eukaryota > Viridiplantae > Streptophyta > Pinopsida > Pinales > Pinaceae > Pinus > Pinus albicaulis. Next base: position 112,495,885 of record CM076576.1, read on the forward strand.
TGGAAGAAATAATTATTGGATTGGGTCATAATCCCAAATATGTTAAGGTTACAGAAGCCTAGATAAAAAAGAAAGATTATGATATTGTAGCCCTAAGGAAACAATTAAAGTTGCCACCTTCAAGGCATCCACAAACAGCTGAGATCATAAAGCAAAAATCTGAAGAAGAACTGATGGATTTTCTCTTAAAATTTAATGAGCAACAAAATGTGATTGAACAAGAACTTGAAAAAGCATTAAAGGACAAGTAGGGAGAGTCGACCTCTCAGCCTCCCAACGTGTTACCAGTAGTCTCAACAGTAGTCCCTTTGACCCTTGGGACAACACTAGCATCAAACATTACTGCGTCTACAACAAAAGTGATCATAGGTACAACAAAAATAGGGCAGTCAGCAGGACTAGCACATGGTAACACTGCCAATTTAAGCACAGAAGAAATAATAAAACCACTGGAGGAATTGAAGCTCCAAGTTACAGAACTCCAGAAAGAAAAAGTACAATTTACTACCTTGGAACAAAAGTATGATCTCTGAAAGATAAATGTTGCGGAAAAAACAAGAGAGATCAATAGGTTGGAAAAATTGGTGAAAGCATTAGAAAAGGATCTCACATTGGAGAAACCTTTGAAATAAATCAAGGAAATTCTTTGGGCCAACATCACTCAATCAATAAATTATGTCTGGCCATCAATCCAAATAATGTATGAGAAAAAATATTTAGTTAAATTGGCTCTAAAGGAAGTTCAAAAGGCAAGGGAAGAATTAGGGAATATGCCTGAAGAAGCTAATGAACTCATACATTTTTTAAATACCAAGAACAAACATCAGCTTGAGGAGTTGGGCATTCAAGATAGAACAGGGACAAGTTTGGAGGTAAAAATTTTTTTTACTAAAAGAACTCTGATGCAAAACTTAGAAAGAAGATGCCATGATATGCAGGAGGAAATTAATGCTTTCACAAAAAGATTCGATATTTTGCAAAGTAAAGGGTTGCCAATTCCTTTAGTTACCCATGATAAACTAATGAGTCATCAAAGCAATGTTGATAAATTGAATAAGTATGCATACAACCAGGCAAGTCCATCGAGAAGTGCATCAGCAACAAAAGCGTTGCCTACAAGCAAAATTCTTTATGACAGTCTGGAAAATTTGTTTTATCTCGAACATGAGGTAAAGCACTTATTTCCAAGTCAGCCCACCTTTTTCAGATACACAGAAATTTATGAGACCCTAAGAAAGCTTCAAATAACTAGAATACCAGAAGCACAATGGTGGGAAGATATGTTGGACATTTTGTAAAAATATCCTTAGATGAATTTTGATTATTTACTATAGTAATTAATGGTAAAAAGGATAAACAAAGATCAAACAGGTCAAAGTGTATCAGTACAGATAAAGAGTATCAGTAAAAACAGAGCGGCTAGCACAGATTTACCAAAGAAGACAGTAGCAAGCCAAATCATAGGGCCTGCCTCCAGCACATTCATAAAAATAGGAACAGCACAACATCGGTTTACCTTTTCTCCTATCTACGAGACCATCTGTCTCTATTTTCTTGTAATTTATTAATAAGTTATCCTAAAATATATCTCACTCTGTTAAGAGATATTTTTTATAATTTTTTGTATAAATACTCCCTCAATTAGAGTATTGAGGGTGGTGGATTCTTAGACTTTGCTGCAATACTGATTATTTTGGAATAAAGTGTTGTTGGAAAAATTTCGCATGGCTCGCTGGATAAAGAATTGACACAAAGTACTTTTCACAGGATTCTTGAGTCAGACAATGGATCAATAAGTCTTCTATCTCTTTTGTTTTAAAGTTTTATACTTGTTTATTATACCATCTATGTTTCATATCTGAATAATAAACAAAAAAGAATAATTCAGAAAGTGCTTGAGTGCAATCTGTTTTCAATCGTTGTTATTGCTAATGTTTTCCTCTGAACTAGTATGGACAGTGAATTCTTAATTGCTCATGTTTCCTATTTTATTCATTTTGATTATTTGGTAAAGAATTCTTAATTGTCCTTTATTAATAATCATTCAATTTCCCTCTTTTGAATATGATGAAGGATTCTTAATTTCCCTTCACCCATTTTGAGTCCATTTCATTCATTTTATATCTTTAATTGTTCCCTATTTGATTACCTCACCCTGTGAAACCATCCCTTGTTAAGAAACTAAATCCAGTTAAGCCATCTTTCTTTGACTCCATTAGCCCAATGGCCTAAACTATTCAATCCTACCCATCTTCTATTGAATTCTATCAACCAAACACAATCAAAATCCCTAAAATTTCATAACTATCCTAATATATTTCAAAAACAAAGCTAAAACTTAAAGAGAGAGCCCTCTCTAGGTACATATTGGCTAGATTCTGTACCTAAAATTTGGTTTGTGGTTACCTCGGACCCATTTCCTCTTCCAAACAACTTCAAGGAAAATCTGAGTGATAATATAGTGGCGACTCCACTGGGGATCTGAATAATTTGCTTGTTACTATTGTTTACTTTATAAAATATAGAAAGAGTCTAAAGTTAGCCAGGTAGCCTTTGAACTGCTCTTGCTTTGAAATTGCATAAGTAAATGAATGTTGCTTCAGTCTATCTTCAGTATGGTTTAGGAACTGAACATTTAGTTTCAAACACTTGATCAGTTCCTCTAGTCAAATAAATATTTAAGAAAATTTAAATTTAATATCTAAAACCTCTTAAAGAAATTGTTGAAGTTGTATTGTTCATTCCATTTAGACAAAAAACTAAAAAAAAAAAATCACCTAGAAACCTGGCTTCAGAAAGGACTCATTACACTAGGGCTAATCCTGATCCAAATACACCACCTGTGTTTGAAAATCCTAATCTGATCCCCAGAATTCTTAGGAGATAGGAAAGCCGAGAGAGTTATGGTAGTTCTAGGCCTCTCTATAGATCAATATCCTATCCTGTAAAGTGGATTTACCTTGGGGATGAACCCTTTGATGAGAAATTTGAAAACTCTTTATTTGTAACTTTTTCTGAATTTGAGTTGGCCCACTTGGTTCAAGACCCAGTATTTATTGAAGATTTACAACTTGAATTTGTTACTTCACATCTCGAAAAACATTTGCGGAACTCTGTACAGTCTGAGCTTACCTCTGAAGGAACACCAAATCTTTTTGTGATCACTACAGCCTCTCCAAGTTCATCAACATTTCCTCAGACATCTCAACCTAAAACGACCCATTCTACCCCTCCATCCATCACTCCCAGATCAACTTTGGATGTTGTTGCATCACTACCTACTGCAATGGAAAATAGATATGCCCCTTTGGTATTACCAGCCAATCTAGGGGCTATGCCGAAAGACTACAAAAGTAAAATCACACCATTTGATGTTTCTGGTACGTACACTGCACAACAGCATACTAAAAAAATGACGGACTATTTTGAAATATATGAAGTAGATGCAGATGATGTAAGAATGAGAATATTTTTTCAAAGTCTTACTAGAGAAGTTAGAACCTGGTTTAGAGCCCTTCCTGCAAACAGTACCAATGACCCAGAAGCTCTTTATAGAACATTTTTAAACAGATGGGAAAAGAAGAAAGATCCTCTCCAAATCTTATCAGAATATGAAAACCTAAAGAGAGGAACACAAGAAACTGTGCAAGATTACTGCACCAGGTTCAATAATGTTTATAATGCTATCCCTCAAAACCTTAGACCTCCCCCGGATTTATCATTAATCAAATTCCCTGATGGATTTGATTTTGATATGGCATACCAACATAGGGAAAGATATCCTCGAACTTTAGAAGATATGCAAAGTATAGCCGTTAGTGTTGAAGCCAACCTGATATCCAAACGAACTAAAGCTAGAAGTGAAATAAGGATACCATTAAAAGAAGAACCCTCAGATTTTGAACAAAAACTGGATTCTATTATTAAATGGATGGAAATACTATGAGATAGAGTAGAAACAATTGAAATGAAATCTCCTTGGGATGGTCAACCGAGCAATACTGGGAGAAATCTAAATTTCAGAAAGAACCAAAACCAAAACACTGGAAAGATTGGTCCTGGCCAAAACGTTAGGCCTTTGTTCCAAGAAAACTATGTTGAAGCCTCAAATTCTGATGAACCAACAAAAGATACTCAAATAAATAACTTAACGGGACTCAATAATGAAAAACAAGTTTTCTTGACCCAAGAGGATCAAGAAGCTCACATTCTCAAACAATTCCAAACTCAATCAGATGAATCATTTGACTTCAAGGAGGGATATGATACAGCCATTTATGAAGTCCACAAGTAATATAATATGAGGAGCAGAAGAATTGATGTCCCTAAAACCAATAAACAGAAAGCCACAAAACATCCCCTCAAAGGTAAAACCAATACTACCCCTGTACATATTCTTTCTAGATCATATCCTAATCGGGCTAACCCAATTATTGAAGATGTATCTGATAATCAAAATAATAACAGACAACTTTTCAATACTCTTCCTCCCAAAGGAAATGTAGAGGAACCTCCACAAGTTGATTCGGAAACAACCTCAGCTCACAACCCCACTCCTGAGAAGGAGAAAAATACAGAAAATACAGAATATAAAGAGAATCCAACTCTCCGAAATACAAGAACTCAGATTGAAAAACCTTTGAATCTAGAGGCTGAAGTAGGCAAATTAAAAATAGTTGCTCAATTGTCTGAATTAGCTAAATATGATGTCTACCAAAGTCAAATCAATAGATCACTCAAGATCACTGGAAGTGAAGACTCAGTAAACGTTTTTGATGACCAACCTAAATTACTATTTGGCCCTGAAGTAAATGGAAAACCAGTAAATGGAGAAACTCCTTCATTTTATGTGAGTTTAAACATACATGATAAAATACTTCATAATGCCATGTTGGATTCTAGGGCATCTCACAATCTAATGCCCAAATCTGTAATGGAGAAATTAAACCTAGATATCACCAGGCCATACAAATACCTCTTTTCTTTTGATTCAATTCAGGTGAGATGTTTAGGATTAATCAAAGACTTGTGTGTTTCACTGGTTCAATACCCTACAAAAACAATCTTGATGGACATAGTAGTAGCAAATATTCCTCCAAAATATGGCATGCTATTGTCCAGATCTTGGGGTGCAAAGCTTCAAGGATCTCTTCAATTGGATATGTCATACGCTACTATTTCAGTGTTCGAACACTGAAAGAAACTATATAGAGAAACTTTAATGAAATATGTAGTTAGTAGTCAGGAGAAACCCGAAAATTTCCCCATCTACTCAGTACACTCTGATATGGATTCATTTATTCTTTATAATGTTGAAATTGATCCTCCCACTAAATTAGAAGTTCAAGCAGCATAACCAAAAGAAATTACCAATGAAAAATCTAGTGTTCAAATCCAGGAAATCTTTGAAGACAATGAAACATCAAATACCCAAGAGAAACAAGAAGAAAGTAAAGAACCAGATCTCACTGTTAAAAAAGTTCCTGAAACTCCTGATACCAATTATGAACATGCAATTCTCTGGCACTTAGAATTTGATGGTTTAGTTAACAAATTAGGAGCAGGAGCTGGAATTTGGGTGCATAACCTTGAAAATGATCATGTTGAAGGCCATGCCTACAGATTAAACTTTAGGTGCACCAATAATATGGCAGAATATGAAGCTCTTTTTCTAGGTCTTAAACTTGTCAAAAGATTAGGGGCAATTAGAGTATCTATCATAGGAGATTCTGATTTAATCATTCAACATATCAAAGGACACTATCTAACAAACGATCCCAGACTAAGATAATATAGATGAGCATTTGTATAAATACTCAATACTTTTCTACAAGCTCAGCTTGCTAAAATCCCAAGAAAGAAAAACTTGCATGCCCATAGTCTGGCAATGTTTGCCAGCACCTGTAAATTACCATTCGAACATAATCATTAGTTCACAGCTGAGATTAGACATAGACCAGCCATACCTGACAATTTTAAGAACTGGCAAGTGTTTGCAAGTGATGAGCAGATTAACAATTTCCTAACTTTAGAGAAATAATTTTCTAACATTAACATAGATGTAGATACAATCATTGAACTTGATCAAAAAAATGAGCAAGAAACAGACATTTTAGAAGAAAGTGAAATCCAAATGCTTCATCCAAGAAAGTTCACCAAAGAAGAAATATAGGACCTTAAACAAATGGATGTTGATGAGATTATGGAAGGATAATCTGAAGTCATTAATTTAAAATACAATCATTTGCCTAAAGGATTAACTCCTCTGGAAGATCTCTTTGATTCTAACGAGATTCCAAAAAAAGCTAAGGTGGAACCAAAAAAAGCAGATATTGAGGAATATAACTTGGGAACTGAAGACAATCCGAAAATGATAATGTTATCTAAATCTTTGCCCCCTGACCAAAAATTAAAATATGTCGAATTGGTGAGAGAATTCCAGGATGTCTTTGCCTGGAGCTATGAATACTTGAAATCATATGACACCTCTATAATTTAGCATACAATACCTCTGAAAGAAAATCAGAAACCATTCAAACAAAAACTCAGAAGAATTAACCTTGTACTGCTGCCCTTAATTGCAAAAGAAATCAAACGTATGTATGAAGCAGGGATAATTTCTCTCATTTGGTTTTCAGAGTGGGTGTCTAATTTAGTACCTACTAGGAAGAAAACTAGAGATATCAGATTATGTGTTGATTTAAGAAATGTAAATAAGGTTTCTTTGAAGGATAATTACCCTTTACCCGAGATGGATCACATTTTACAAAGGGTAGTAGGTGCTTCTAGGATTTCACTTCTAGATGGGTTCTCAGGATATAACCAGATTCTGGTTCATCGTGATGACTAGGAAAAAAATGCTTTCACAACACCATGGGGCACATTCAAGTATGTTAAAATGCCATTTGGACTTTAAAATGCAGGAGCAACCTTCCAAAGAGCAATGGACATCGTATTTGCAAAAGAAATTCATGATTTTCTTGTTATATATCTGGATGACTTAACTATTTTTTCTAAATAAAATCATTATCATTTGGACCATCTCAGACAAGTATTCCTAAAATGCAGAAAATATGGTATCTCTTTGAATCCAAAGAAGTCTTTGTTTGGTCTAGATGAAGGTAAAATTTTGGGCCATATCATCTCCAAATATGGCATTAGAATTGATCTTGCTATAATAGAAGCTATACTTTAGATACCTCACCCTAGAAATGTTAAAGAACTTCAAGCTTTCCTAGGGAAAATATTTTTTTTGAAAAGATTCATATCTACCTTAGCTGAACTAATTAGATTGCTTAATAACATGTTAAAAAAGGATTCAAGTATTAAATGGATAGTAGAAGCCAAACAAGCATTTGAAGAAATTAAAATGGCTTTGACCAGAACACCGTTCCTTACAAGTCCACAATTTGATAGAGACTTCATAATATTTTCATTTGCATCAAAACACACTATAGCAGCTGTTTTATTACAGAAGGATGATCAAGGATGTGAGAAACCTATAGCCTTTTTTAGTAAAGCACTGAGGGATGCATCATTAAAATACAACATCATCGAAAAACAAGCTTTTTTACTTGTAAAAGCCATTAAAGACTTTAGAATCTACATATTGTACTCCCATGTGATAGCCTATGTACCAAATGTTGTTGTAAAAAACATCTTAACTCAGGATGGAATTGAGGGAAAAATAAGTAAATGGATTGCTACCATATTAGAGTATGATATTGAAATAAAACCTACAAAGCTTATAAAAGGACAGGGATTGGCCAAACTCATGACAGAAACAAATTGTCAAGCCCTAGACATTAATGAACTAGATAACGAACAAGAGATGGCGACTCCACAAATCAGTGAGGCCTTCTTAGATTCACCTTGGTATGCTGATATAATTTATGTACTATTACCCCTGTAAGCTCCTCCAGGGTTATCCAGAACAGAGAATAGGTTTTTAAATATGACATCTTCAAAGTTTTGTATTTTAGATAATGTTCTTTTTTTGAAGGTATTCTATTGAATTGTTTATTAAAAGATGAATCTAACAAGGCTCTCCAAGAATTTCATGCAGGAGACTGTGGTGGACACCTTTACTGGAAATCAACTGTAGATAAGATCCTAAGAGCTGGATTTTTTTGGCCAACCTTGTTCACTGATGTAAAGAAATTTTTCACTGCTTGCCATAAATGTCAAATTTTTGAAGGTAAGAGAAAACTATTACCTTTTCCCCTGAAACCAATTTCCACTGAAAAACCCTTCCAACAATGGGGCCTGGAATTCATTGGAGAAATCCATCCTCCCTCTTCTGGCCAACACAAATGGATCCTCACTGCCATGGTCTATTTCACCAAATGGATAGAATAAATTCCTTCCAGACAAGCCAATGACACTATGATTATTAGATTCTTAGAAACCAACGTATTATCTAGATTTGGCTGTCCTAATAAAACCATAACTGATAATGTCGCTGCCTTCAAATCCAAGAAGATGATAAGTTTCTGTAACAAATACCATATCACCTTAAGCCATTCCACAGCCTATTACTCTCAAGGTAATCGATTGGTTGAGTCCTCCAACAAGAGTCTCATTAATATTATTAAGAAATTATTGGAGGAAAACAAGAAAAATTGGCACAAGAAACTTACAAATGCACTATGGGAAAATAGACTCACCACCAAAAAATCTATTGGGACCAGTCCTTATGAGTTAGTCTATGGCATGGAAGTTTTATTTCATTCATATTTAGGAGTTCCTATAATGAAATTACTTCAAGAAGCTCAGGTTGAACCTAATGATATTCAAAGGAGGATAAACCAGACCATCAATCTGCAGCAGACTATAGAGGAAGTATATCGAAGATCCCAAATATTGCAGGAGAAGCTTAAAAACATATTCGATAAAAGAACCAAGGCAGAAGATTTCCAACTTGGAAACAAAGTATTAAGATGGGATCCCAGAAGAGAGGATAAGGGAAAAGATGGGAAATTTGACTTCATGTGGAAAGGACCTTATAATATCGATGCCTTATAAGGAAACAATACATATTATTTGAAAAAATTGGATGGTAAAGAAACTGAAGATGGGCCAGTTAATGGTCGAATGTTGAAACATTACTTTGATCCTACTTATTAATGTATCCCAATTTTAAGCATGTACATACTATATCCTTTGTAATGTCACAGTTTTGATTGGATAGTAACTTGCTGGAGTTGAAGCTGAAAGAGAAAGCCCTAAGCTTCAGAAGTATCACTGTCATACATACAATAAAGCAACAAGCAGAAGAAGATTCCATAGTTCAGCCAAAATCATTCTGAGGCCAAATGACCTGTTGTTCTTGACTTTTCACCAAGAAAAGCCATCCCCAGGCGGAGCCAGTGTTATGCTCCTATACCAATAGGTGTCATATATCATGATTGACTTGATGAGCTATGTAATATTTTCATACCTTTCCTTGTTGCAAAGGTTTTCCATATTGTCAAAAAATCAAAAAATTTAAAAAATGTAAAGAGGGTATACCCTAAAAAAAAAATCAAAGGGTGAAAATAATAAAAATGGCCAAAAAAGAAAAAGAAAACGAACCCCACCAAAAGAAAGGCCAAGGAAAGTGTGCAAGTCTAAATGCCACTACTTTTTTCTCTTATGTAATAAACAAATTGTGTGCAACTTCTATCTAATGCCACAATTGATGAACAGTCAAACATCTTAAGCTTGACTAGTTCATATTTGAATTTTATGTTTTAGAGATAGAGAATAAAATCTGACCAAACTGTTTAATCTTGGAAGATAAGTAGATAGGTAGAGTAAATAAAAGGAGAAAAATAGCTTAATCTGAGCCCTTGGATGTAATAAGGTTAGACTTAGATAGATTTCTACATGAAAAAGAAAAGAAAGTGTGATAAGGGTTTGCCAGTCTAAATGCACCCTAATAAAGAAGAAAAAATGTCAGGTTAAAGTGGGTAGTGTAGGTAGATGATGTTGCAGAATTACATGTGATGGATAATGACTCTAAATGTGTTAATATTTATTTTCATCACAAGTGCAAGGCAGATATTACACTATAAGAATTTCAAGAAAAACAAGGTCAAATGATTAACTCCCTTTCTCATTTTTCCCTAGAAAATTTCACTAATTTCCCCTAAGTACTAAGGCATTTGAAAATTAGAGGGGATCAAGGAATTTCCTTGAATTTTGGAGGGACCGGACCCTCGACCCAATAATTTAAAAGCTTAAGTACTTAAAACCATCCATAAGTCATTCATTTACTTTCATAAGTCTTTTCCTAAGTAAAATCCTATTTTACTTACAAGAATTACACAATATCCCATTAAAAATGCTTTTTCATTTAAGCCCAAGTTAAATACACAATCTTAATGTTTTTATACTTAGCGCTTTTCATTCATTTATACATATTAACTTTTAACTTATATTAATTAGTTCCCCTATAACATCTACCCATTCCCGTATTACTCTAACTATATAAAAATCCCAAATATTACATATCCCACCCCTTGGTTAGACTATAACCATAATACAACATTAACATTAAAAAATAATTAATTAACCCCCACGGTTAATTAATAACTTACCCGACCAATCATATTGCTCCCGATATTATTAAAAAAAAATTATTGTATTAGGCCAGCCCTTATTAATCTCCCGTCATCTCGTCTCCCTGATAGTCGTCTGATTAACCCTTCCATATCCAACCACTGTCATCCATATCGCATGGCCCTCCACGACCGAACGATAGTGCGCAATCGAGGATTGGTTTTGTGAATAGTGCCTCGCCACGTGTCACAAGATGGATGGAATCGCTAGCTCCCGGCTGAATACCACCCATCCACAAAAGTGATGCGATACATACTGATTACCACCCTCCGCATATGACAAACTATCATTTCCCGCATACGTCGTCCATCCAAAATAAAAAAAACCCCGCCAACCTTGAATTTAATAAAACAAAAAAATGCACATTATTTTCATCATTTTATGCTGCAACCAGTGCTCCCATGAAAAAAACGTCAAAATCAGTTCTTGAAGATTTCCAACCACCACATTGCTAAAAGGATTTTTAGCTGAACTAGTCAGCTATTGTCTGCACCTGTTTCCTCACTATTCACTTCTTGAAACAGGTATTTATCCAATTTCTGTTGAACCCTACAAGTCTTGGTTTTTACTTTAATTCCAAAGAAAAAGACTAAAAAGCAGTACAATTTGGTCTTTGTTTCACCCCATAAGTTCCCAGACTTGTAATTTTTCCCATTTTTCCACTAAAAAATCCAAATTCCTCTCTGAATCCACAAGAACTAGAAATGGAAACTCCTGCAGCTTTGAATGTTGCACCTTTGAATGCCCCCCATAAAGATTTAGACTATCTACCTCTAGCGGATAGGGATTTACAGATAAAAGACCTCATCTTTAGTGAAAATCCTCTCGGAATATTTTTCCATTATAGAGATAATTCTTGAATGGCTCTGATATTTTTGGACTGTGGGAATCCAATCTTCCTATGTATTTTTTACCCTCAGTTCATGTTTTTCCTGAAATAATTTATCACTGCCATGCCAATTACGACCCTCATCAACGAGCAGTTATGTCCCCAAGTCAAACCATTATTTTTCCAATAACTACTCAATCCATCAATGAAATGTTACAATTTCATCCTGGTCAAGCCTTGACTCCCATTTCCATGGGAGATTTACTTGAAAAATCCACAAATTTATCCCAAGAAGAACTGAATCGCCTCTATCAAACTTTCATGCTACAAGAACATCAACACAAAGGCCCCCCTCCTTATGGACATACCTTTTTCACAGATATGGGCAGACTCAAAGTGAATATGATATCTTCAGTAATGGGATTCAACACTAGTGATTACGTTGATAAGTTAACCCTAGTGTTGTTGTCAATTTTTACTCCTGGACAGCCCCCTGCTGTCAAATACGATTTTTCCTCTTACATTTTTGATAAGATTCATGACCAGTTCATGAGACTAGAAGATGAAAAAGTTTTCAAATACTCCACTTTTATATACCATCTTATGCACTATTATCAATCAGAGAATTTCCCCTTCCCTATCATGAAACTTAACACCAAAGGAAATCCAAGGTCTGTAATCTTCTAGTCTGCAATATTCCATAATTCATTTGAGTCCCCTTACTCTTACAATGAATTCACTGACCTATTTTTTCACCCAGCAACCACATTATTAATAGGAGTCTCCCCTCCTAGGGTCAATAGTGATATGAAGAAAATCCTCCAACTCTCCAAGCAATACAGGATAGGTGATTGGTACCTATACTAGAGTCATACATAAATTAGGATATATGGATGTGAGCTCTGTCCTTTCAAGCTAGCAAAGTATGTTCCGATGAGGTTGTTTGCCTTAGAATACTTCATACAAATGATAAATTCAGACTTGGTCCATTTTTATAATGCCAAGAATAAAATTCAGCTCAAAATCAAGAGTCAATTAGGCCCTTTTGTCTATAATACTAGGGATGCAAGGAAAGAAGCAGAAAGAATTTTAGAAGATTATCTCAAGTTGTAAGAAAAAAATTGGTAGCTGCCTTATGACCCTAACAGCTTTATTTGTGATAGGAGAATGAAAAACATATTGTCACCATACCTTCACCATAGAATTCCATAGATTGAACAATTTGCAAACATGGATGAATGGATGGAAGGGACCTTAGTATAAAAGGATAGTGAACAGGTCAATGTTGAGAACGTTATGAAAGATCTTGAGAAAATACTTGACCTGGATTATTTTGGGTAGGTACAAAGACCAGGAACTGGCCCTTCCTCTGCTGGAACATCTCAGCAACATTTGCAGGAAACCAGTGCACTAGCCATAGTAACATCCAAAGGTAAGGAAAAATAAACTAGTACACAGGCCACAGAGAAATTCACAATGTCGGAGAAGCTTGAAACTTCAAAGGAAAAGGCCCAAATGCATATTTCTGCCACTCAGGTCAATGTGAAAAAACCTCTAATCTTGCAAACTCCCCAAAATGAAGAATAAAGAAAAAAAGAGACGCGGAAACAGCTACCCCTATCAGTGGACCTTCAGAACAGCCTGGTATAAAAAGGCAAAGATTAAATCCTCTCTTAGAAGAAGAAATTGTTGAAGAGATCACTGATAGTCATGGGAGAGAAGGGTTAGATAGCCAGCAAACATTCACAATCAGTGGGACATCCACCAACTCACAGAGAAAAGAGCTAGAAAGACAACAAAGTGTAGAAGTATCATCCTTTAGACCACCAACAAAGGATGCTTGGGATATTAAAAAGAAATTTATAAACATAAAAGCTAGAAATGATCCATTAAGAATTCAAGTTTATAATCAATATTTAAAGATGGCCCCCAAAAATCAACAGAGATTGATGTCAGCCTATGACATCCAGGAAGGTAAAATGGTGATGAGTCATTTCAAGCCTAAAGTGCAATAGCCTCATATAGCAGCAGATTATGTTAGAACCAATTTTGAAGTTATGGAAAAGGATATTCATCCTTTGGATCAGATTGAATTACATAAACAAACTGGAGAGATGATTTATTCAACCTTGACTGGTAAGTCAATGGTGGCCCAAAGATTACAAAATTCCCTGGATAATATAATTGCTCAGCTGCATCTGGAAAAAGCTTCCTCTGAGGCCAAAGATAACAGAATAAAATCTTTGGAAGAAATAATTATTGGATTGGGTCATAATCCCAAAGATTTTAAGGTTACAGAAGCCTTGATAAAAAAGAAAGATGATGATATTGCAGCCCTAAGGAAACAACTAAAGTTTCCACCTTCAAGGCATCCACAGACTGCTGAGATAATAAAGCAAAAATATGAAGAAGCACTGATGGATTTTCTCTTAAAACTTAATGAGAAACTGAATGAGACTGAACAAGAACTTGAAAAAGCATTAAAGTACAAGCAGGGATAGTCTACCTCTCAGCCTCCCAACATGATACTAGTAGTCTCAACAACAGTCTCTTTTACCCTTGGGACAACACTAGCATCAAACATTACTGCGTCCACAACAGAAGTGATCACAGGTACAACAACAACAGGGCAGTCAACAGGACTAGCACAGGGTAACACTGCCAATTTAAGCACAGAAGAACTAATAAAATCAATGGAGGAATTTAAGCTCCAAGTTATAGAACTCCAGAAAGAAAAAGTACAATTTACTACCTTGGAAGAAAAGTATGATCTCTCAAAGATAAATGCTGCAGAAAAACAAAAGAGATCAACAGGTTGGAAAAATTGGTGAAAGCATTAGAAAAGGATCTCACATTGGAGAATCCTTCGAAAGAAATCAAGGAAATTATTTGGGCCAACATCACTCAATCGATAAATGATGTCTGGCCATCAATCCAAATAATGTATGAGCAAAATGATTTAGTTAAATTGGCTCTAGAAGAAGTTCAAAAGGCAAGGGAAGAATTAGGGAATATGCCTGAAGAAGCGAGTGAACTCATACAGTTTTTAAATACCAAGAACAAACATCAGCTTAAGGAGCTGGGCATTCAAGATACAATAGGGACCATTTTGGAGGTAAAAAAGGTTTTTACTAAAAGAACTCTGATGCAAAACTTAGAAAGAAGATGCCATGATATGCAGGAGGAAATTAATGATTTTACAAAAAGATTTGATATTTTTCAAAGTAAAGGGTTGCCAAGTTGTTTACTTACCCATGATTTATTAATGAGTCATCAAAGCTATGTTGAGAAATTGAATAAGTATGCAGACAAACAGCCAATTCCATCGACAAGTGCATCAGCAACAAAAGTGTTGCCTACAGGCAAAATTCTTTATGACAGTCTGGAAAATTTGTTTTATAAACATGAGGTAAAGCACTTATTTCCATTTCAGCCCACCTTTTTTAGATACACAGAAGCTGATGAGACCCTAAGAAAGCTTAAAAGAACCAGAATACCAGAAGCACAATGGTGGGAAGATATGTTGGACATTTTGTAAAAATATCCTTAGATGAATTTTGATTATTTACTACAATAAGTAATGGTAAAAGGGATAAACAAAGATCAAACAGGTCAAAGTGTATCAGTATAGATAAAGAGTATCAGTAAAAACAGAGCAACCAGCACAGAGTTACCAAAGAAGACAGTAGCAAGCCAAATCATAGGGCCTGCCTCTAGCACATTCATAAAAATAGGAATAACACAACATCGGTTTACCTTTTCTCCTATCTATGAGACCATCTGTCTCTATTTTCTTGTAATTTATTAATAATTTATCCTAAAATATATCTCACTCTGTTAGGAGATATTTTTTATAATTTTTTGTATAAATACTCCCTCAATTAGAGTATTGAGGGTGGTGGATTCTTAGACTTTCTGTAATACTGATTATTTTGGAATAAAGTGTTGTTGGACAAATTTTGCATGGCTAGATGGATAAAGAATTGACACAAAGTACTTTTCACAGGATTCTTGAGTCAGACAATGGATCAATAAGTCTTCTATCTCTTTTGTTTTAAAGTTTTATACTTGTTTATTATACCATCTATGTTTCATATCTGAGTGATAAACGAAAAAGAATAATTTAGAAGTGCTTGAGTGCAATCTATTTTCAATCGTTGTTATTCTTAATGTTTTCCTCTGAACTAGTATGGACAGTGAATTCTTAATTTCTCCTGTTTCCTAGTTTATTCATTCTGATTATTTGGTAAAGAATTCTTAATTTCCATTTATTAATAATCATTCAATTTCCCTCTTTTCAATATGATGAAGGATTCTTAATTTCCCTTCACCCATTTTGAGTCCATTTCATTCATTTTAGATCTTTAATTGTTCGTTATTTGATTACCTTGCCCTATGAAACCATCCCTTGTTAAGAAAATAAATCCAGTTAAGACATCTTTCTTTAACTCCATTACCCCAATGGCCTAAAATATTCATTCCTTCCCCTCTGCTATTGAATTCTATCACCCAAACACAATCAAAATCCATAAACTTTCATAACTAGCCTAATATCTTCCAAAAACAAGGCTAAAACTTAAAGAGAGAGCCCTCTCTAGGTATAGATTGGCTAGATTCTGTACCTAAAAGTTGGTTTGTAGTTACCTTGGACCCCTTTCCTCTTCCCAACAACTTCAAGGAAAATCTGAGTGATAACATAGTGGTGACTGCACTGGGGATCTGAATAATTTTCTTGTTACTATTGTTTACTTTATAAACTACAGACAGAGTCTGAAGTTAGCCAGGTAGCCTTTGAACTTCTCTTGCTTTGCAATTACATAAGTAAATGAATGCTACTTCAGTCTATCTTGGTATGGTTTATGAACTAAACATTCGGTTTCAAACACTTGATCTGTTCCTCTAGTCAAATAAATCTTTAAGAAAATTCAAATTTAATATTTAAAACCTCTTAAAGAAATTGTTGAAGTTGTATTGTTCATTCCATTTAGACAAAAAACTAAAAAAAAAAATCTCCTAGAAACCTGGCTTCAGAAAGGAATCATTACACTAAGGCTAATGCTGATTGAAATCCACCACCTGTGCTTCAAAATCCTAATCTGATCCCCAGAATTCTTAGGAGACAGGAAATCCAAGAGAGTTCTGGTAGTTCTAGGCCTCTCTATAGATCAATATCCTATCATGTAAAGTGGATTTACCTTGAGGATGAACCCTTTGATGAGAAATTTGAAAAATATTTATTTGTAACTTTTTCTGAATCTGAGTTGGCCCACTTGGTTCAAGACCCAGTATTTATTGAATATTTACAACATGAATTTGTTACTTCACATATTCAAAAAAATTTGCGAAACTTTGTACAATCTAAGCTTACCTCTGAAGGAACACCAAATATTTCTGTGATCACTACAGCCTCTCCAAGTTCATCAACATTTCCTCAGACACCTCAACCTCAAACGACTCCTTCTACCCCTCCATCCATCACTCCCAGATCAACTTCGGTTTTTGTTTCATCACTACCTACTACAATGGAAAACAGATATGCTCCTTTTGTATTACCAGCCAATCTGGGGGCTATGCCCGAAGACTACCAAAGTAAAATTACTCCATTTGATGGTTTTGGTACCTACACTACACAACAGCATACTAAAAAAATGACCGACTATTTTGAAATATATGAAGTAGATGCAGATGATGTAAGAATGAGAATATTTGTTCAAAGTATTACTAGAGAAGTTAGAACCTATTTTAGAGCCCTTCCTACAAACAATATCAATGACCCAGAAGCTCTTTATAGAACATTTTTAAACAGATGGGAAAAGAAGAAATATCCTCTCCAAATCTTATCAGAATATGAAAACCTAAAGAGAGGAACACAAGAAACTGTGCAAGATTACTGCACCAGGTTCAATAATGTTTACAATGCTATCCCTCAAAACCTTAGACCTCCTTCAGATTTAGCATTAATCAAATTCCCTGATAGATTTTATTCTGATATGGCGTGCCAACTTAGGGAAATATCTCCTTGAAATTTAGAAGATATGCAAAGTATAGTTGTTAGTGTTGAAGAAAACCTAATATCCAAACGAACTAAAGTTAGAAGTAAAAGAAGGATACCATTAAAAGAAGAACCCTCAGCTTTTGAACAGAAACTGGATGCTATTATTAAAAGGATGGAAATACTAGGAGATAGAGTAGAAACAATTGAAAGGAAATCTCCTTGGGATGGTCAACCGAGAAATACTGGGAGAAATCCAAATTTCAGAAAGAACCAAAACCAAAACACTGGAAAGACTGGTCCTGACCAAAATATTAGGCCTCCGTTCCAGGAAAATTGTGTTGTAGCCTCAAATTATGATGAACCAACAGAAGATACTCAAATAAATAACTTAAAGGGACTCAATAATGAACAACAAGTTTTCTTGACCCAAGAGGATCAAGAAGCTCACATTCTCAAACAATTCCAAACTCAATCAGGTGAATCATTTGACTTCAAGGAGGGATATGATACAACCATTTATGAATTCCACAAGCAATATAATTTGAGGAGCAGAAGAATTGATGTCCCTGAAGCCAACAAACAGAAAGCCACAAAACAACCCCTCAAAAGTAAAACCAATACTACCCCTGTACATATTCTTTCTAGATCAGATCCTAATCTGGCTAACCCAATTATTGAAGATGTATCCGATAATCTACCTAATAACAGAAAACTTTCCAATACTCTTTCTCCCAAAGGAAATGTAGAGGAACCTCCAGAAGTTGATTCAGAAATAACCTCAGCCTACAACCCCACTCCTGAGAAGGAGAAAAATACAGAAAATAGAGCAGATAAAGAGAATACAAGAACTCAAACTGAAAAACCTTTTAATCTGGAGGTTGAGGAAGGAAAATAAAAAATAGTTGTTCAATTTTCTGAATTAGCTAAACATGATGTTTACCGAAGTGAAATCAATAGATCACTCAAGATCACTGGAAGTGAAGACTCAGTAAACGTTTTTGATGACCAACCTAAATTACTATTTGGCCCTAAAGTAAATGGAAAACCAGTAAATGGAGGAACTCCTCCATTCTATGTGAGTTTAAACATACATGATAAAATACTTCATAATGCCATGTTGGATTTCGGGGCATCGCACAATCTAATGCCCAAATCTGTAATGGAGAAATTAAACCTAGATATCACCAGGCCATACAAAGACCTCTTTTCTTTTGATTCAAGTCAGGTGAGATGTTTAGGATTAATCAAATACTTGTGTGTTTCACTGGTTCAATACCTTGCAAAAAAAATCTTGATGGACATAGTAGTAGCAGATATTCCTCCAAAATATGGCATGCTATTGTCTAGATATTAGGGTGCAACGCCTCAAGGATTTCTTCAATTGGATATGTCATACGCTACTATTTCAGTGTTTGGACACTGAAATAAACTATATAGAGAAACTTTAATGAAATATGTAGTTAGTAGTCAAGAGAAACCCGAAAATTTCCCCATCTACTCAGTACACTCTGATATGGATTAATTTATTCTTTATAATGCTGAAATTGATCCTTCCACTGAATTAGAAGTTCTAGCAGCAGAACCAAAAGAAATTACCAATGAAAATTCTAGTGTTCAAATCCAGGAAATCTCTTAAGACAATGAAACATCAAATACCCAAGAGAAACAAGAAGAAAGTAAAGAACCAAATCTCACTGTTAAAAAAGTTCCTGAAACTCCTGATACCAATTATGAACATGAAATTATTCGGCACTTAGAATTTGATGGTTCAGTTAACAAATTAGGAGCAGGAGTTGGAATTTGGGTGCATAACCTTGAAAATGATCATGTTGAAGGCCATGCCTATAGATTAAACTTTAAGTGCACCAATAATATGGCAGAATATGAAGCTCTTTTGCTAGGTTTTAAACTTGTCAAAATATTAGGGGCAATTAGAGTATCTATCATAGGAGATTATGATTTAATCATTGAACATATCAAAGGACACTATCTAAGAAACGATCCCAAACTGAGAGAATATAGAGGAACAATTGTATAAATACTCAATACTTTTCTACAAGCTCAGCTTGCTAAAATCCCAAGAAAGCAAAACTTGCACGACCATAGTCTGGAAATGTTTGCGAGCACCTGTAAATTACCATTCAAACCTAATCATCACTTCACAGCAGAGATTAGACACAGACCAGCCATACCTAACAATTTTAAGAACTGGCTAGTGTTTCCAAGTGATGAGCAGATTAACAATTTCCTAACTTTAGAGAAACAATTTTCTAACAGTAACATAGATGTAGATATAGTCATTGAACTTGATCAAACAAATGAGCAAGAAATAGACATTTCAGAAGAAAGTGCAATTCAAATACTTCATCCAACAAAGTTCACCAACAAAGAAATACAGGACCTTAAACAAATGGATGTTGATAAGATTATGGAAGGAGAATCTGAAGTCATTAATTTAAAAGACAATCATTTTCCTAAAGGATTAACTCCTCTGGAAGATCTCTTTGATTCTAACGATATTCCAAAAAAATCTTAGATGGAACCATTAAAAGTAGATATTGAGGAATATAACTTGCAAACTGAAGACAATCCGAAAATGATAAAGCTATCTAAATCTTTTCCCCGTGACCAAAAATTAAAATATGTTGAATTGGTGAGAGAATTCCAGGATGTATTTGCCTGGAGCTATGAAGAATTGAAATCATATGACACCTCTATAATTCAGCATACAATACCTCTGAAAGAAAATAAGAAACCATTCAAACAAAAACTCATAAGAATTAGACCTGTACTGCTGCCCTTAATTGAAAAATAAATCAAACATATGTATGAAGCAGGGATAATTGCTCCCATTAGGTTTTCAGAGAGGGTTCTAACTTAGTACCTACTAGGAAGAAAACTAGAGAGATCATATTATGTGTTGATTTAAGAAATGTAAATAAGGTTTCTTTGAAGGATAATTACCCTTTACCCAAGATGGATCACATTTTACAAAGGGTAGTAGGTGCTTCTAGGATTTCACTTCTAGATGGGTTCTCAGGATATAACCAGATTCTGTTTCATCCTAATGACCAGGAAAAAAATGCTTTCACAACACCATGGGGCACATTCAAGTATGTTAAAATTCCATTTGGAATTAAAAATGCAAGAGAAATCTTCCAAAGAGCAATGGACATCGCATTTGCAAAAGAAATTCATGATTGTCTTGTTATATATCTGGATGACTTAACTATTTTTTCTAAATCAGATCAGCAGCATTTGAACCATCTCAGACAAGTATTCCTAAAATGTAGAAAATATGGTATCTCAAGTCTTTGTTTCATCTAGATAAAGGTAAACTTTTGGGCCATATCATCTCCAAAGATGGCATTAGAATTGATCCTTCTAGAATAGAAGCTATACTTCAGATACCTCACCCTAGAAATGTCAAAGAACTTCAAACTTTCCTAGGAAAAATAATTTTTTTGAGAAGATTCATATCTAGCTTAGCTGAACTAATTAGATTTCTTAACAACATGTTAAAAAATGATTCAAGTATTAAATGGACAGTAGAAGCCAAACAAGCATTTGAAGAAATTAAAATGGCTTTGACCAGAACATCAGTCCTTACAAGTCCACAATTTGATAAAGACTTCATAATATTTTCATTTGCATCAGAACACACTATAACAATTGTTTTATTACAAAAGGATGATCAAGGATGTGAGAAACCTATATCCTTTTTTAGTAAAGCACTGAGGGATGCATCATTAAAATACAACATCATGGAGAAACAAGCTTTTGCACTTGTAAAAGCCATTAAAGACTTTAGAATATACATATTGTACTCTCATGTGATAGCCTATGTACCAAATGTTGTTGCCAAAGACATATTAACTCAGGATGGAATTGAGGGAAAAAGAAGTAAATGGATTGCTACCATATTAGAGTATGATATTGAAATAAAACCTACAAAGGTTATAAAAAGATAGGGATTGGCCAAACTCATGACAGAAACAAATTGTCAAGCCCTGGACATTAATGAACTGGATAAAAAATAGGAGATGGCAACTCCACAAATCAGTCAGGCCTTCTTAGATTCACCTTGGTATGCTGATATAATTTATGTACTATTAAACCTGCAAGATCCTCCAGGGTTATCTAGAACAAAGAAAATGTTTTTAAAGATGACATCTTCAAAGTTTTGTTTTTTAGATAATGTTCTTTTTTGGAAAAATCATGAAGGTATTCTATTGAATTGTTTATTAAAATATGAAGCTAACAAGGCTCTCCAATAATTTCATGCAGGAGACTGTGGTGGACACCTTTACTAGAAATCAACTATAGATAAGATCCTAAGAGCTGGATTTTATTGGCCAGCCTTGTTCACTGATGAAAATAAATTTGTCACTGCTTGCCATAAACGTCAAATTTTTGAAGGCAAGAGAAAACTATTACCTTTACCCCTGAAACCAATTTCCACTGAAAAACCCTTCCAACAATGGAGCCTGGACTTCATTGGAGAAATCCACCCTCCTTCTTCTGGCCAACACAAATGGATCCTCACTGCCACGAACTATTTCACCAAATGGATAGAAGCAATTCCTTCCAGATAAGCCAATGACACTTTTATTATTGGATTCTTAGAAACCAACATATTATCTAGATTTGGCTGTCGTGATAAAATCATCACTGATAATGCCACTGCCTTCAAATCCAAGAAGATGATAAGTTTTTATAACAAATACCATATCACCTTAAGCCATTCCATGGCCTATCACCCTCAAGGTAATGGACTGGCTAAGTCCTCCAACAAGAGTCTCATTAATATTATTAAGAAATTATTGGAGGAAAACAAGAAAAATTGGCACAAGAAACTTACAAATGCACTATGGGCAGACAGACTCACCACCAAAAAATCTATTGGGACCAGTCCTTATGAGTTAGTCTATGGCATGTAAGCTATATTTCCTTCATCTTTAGGAGTTCATATAATGAAATTACTTCAAGAGGCTTAGGTTTCACCTAATGATATTCAAAGGAGGATAAACCAGACCATCAATCTGCAGCAGACCAGAGAGGAAGTATATCAAAGATCCCAAGTATTGCAGGAGAAGCTTAAAAATATATTTGATAAAATAACCAAGGAAGAAGGTTTCAAACCTGGAAACAAAGTATTAAGATGGGATTCCAGAAGAGAGGATAAGGGAAAACATGGGAAATTTGACTTCCTGTCGAAAGGACCTTATATTATCGATGCCTTACAAGGAAACAATACATATTATTTGAAAAAACTCGATGGTACAGAAACTGAATATGGGCCAGTTAATGGTCGAATGTTGAAACATTACTTTGATCCTACTTATTAATGTATCGTGATTTTAAACATGTACATACTATATCCTTTGTAATTTCACAGTTTTGATTGGATAGTAACTTGCTGGAGTTGAAGCCTGAAGAGAAGGCCCTAAGCTTCAGAAGTATCACTGTCATACATACAATAAAGCAACAAGCAGAAGAAGATTCCATAGTTCAGCCAAAATCATTCTGAGGCCAACCGACTTGCTATTCTTGACTTTTCACCAGGAAAAGCCATCCCCAAGTGGAGCCAGTGTTATGCTCCTATACCAATAGGTGTCATATATCATGATTGAATTGATGGGCTATGTAACATGTTCATACCTTTCCTTGTTGCAAAGGTTTTCCATATTGTCAAAAAATCAAAAAAATTAAAAAATGTAAAGAGGGTATACCCTAAAAGAAAAATCAAAGCGTGAAAAGAATAAAAATGGCAAAAAAAGCAAAAGAAAATGAACCCCACTAAAAGAAAGGCCAAGGAAAGTGTGCAAGTCTAAATGCCACTACTTTTTGCGCTTACGTAATAAACAAATTGTGTGCAACTTGTATCTAATGCCACAATTGATGAATAGTCAAATAGCTTAAGCTTGGCTAGTTCATATTTGAATTTTATGTTTTAGAGATAGAAAATAAAATCTAGCCAAAATGTTTAATCTTGGAAGATAAGTAGATAGGTAGAGTAAATAAAAGGAACTCAATAGATTAATCTGAGCCCTTGGATGTAATAAGGTTATACATGTAAAAGAAAAGAAAGTGTGATAAGGGTTTTCCAGTCTAAATGCACCCTAATAAAGAAGAAAAAATGTCAGGTTAAAGTGGGTAGGGTAGGTAGATGATGTTGCAGAATTACATGTGATGGATAATGACTCTAAATGTGTTAATATTTACTTTCATCACAAGTGCAAGGCAGATATTACACTGGAAGAATTTCAAGCAAAACAAGGTCAAATGATTAACTCCCTTTCTTATTTTTCCCTAGAAAATTTAACTAATTTCCACTAAGTACTAAGGCATTTGAAAATTAGAGGGGCTCAAGGTATTTCCTTGACTTTTGGAGGGACCGAACCCTTGGCCCAATAATTTAAAATCCTAAGTACTTAAAACCATCCATAAGTCATTCATTTACTTCCATAAGTATTTTCCTAAGTAAAATCCTATCTTACTTAGGAAAATTACACAATATCCCATTAAAAACCCTTTTTCATTCAAGCCTAAGTTAAATACACAATCTTAATGTTTTTATACCTAGCGCTTCTCATTCATTTAGACATATTAACTTTTAACTTATATTAATTAGTTCCCCTATAGCATCTACCCATTCCTGTATTACTCTAACTATGTAAAACTCCCAAATATTACATATCTCGCCCCTTGGTTAAACTATAACCATAATACATCATTAACATTAAAAAATAATTAATTAACCCCCATGGTTAATTAATAACTTACCCGACCAATCATATTGCTCCTGATATGATTAAATAAACTTTGATTGTATTGGGCCTGCCCTTATTAATCTCCCGTCATCTCGTCTCCCCGATAGTCGTTTGATTAACCCTTCCATATCCAATTGCTATCATCCATATCGCATGGCCCTCCACGAACAAATGATAGCGCACGATCGAGGAGTGGTTTTGCGAACAATGCCTTGCCACGCGTCACAAGATCTATGGAATCACTGGCTCCCGGCTGAATACCACCCATCCCCAAAAGTGGTGCGATACATACCGATTACCGCCCTCCGCATACGACAAACTATCACTTCCCGCATACGTCATCCATCCGAAATAACAAAACCCCTTCCAACTTTGACTTTGTGAATAAAACAAACAAATGCACGTTATTTTTGTCATTTTATGCTGCGACCAGTGCTCCCATGCAAAAAATGTCAAAATCAGCTATTGAATATTTCCAACCGCCACATTGCTAAAATGATTTTCAGCTGAACTAGTTAACTATTTTCTGCACCTGTTTCCTCACTATTCACTTCTCGAAATAGGTATTTATCCAATTTCCGTCGAACCCTGCAAGTCTTGGTTTTTACTTTAATTCCACAGAAAAAGACTAAAAAGCAGTACAATTCGGTCTTTGTTTCACCCCATAAGTTCCCAGACTTGTAAGTTTGCCCATTTTTCCTATAAAAACCCAAATTTCTTTCTAAATCCACAAGAACCAAAAATGGAAACTCTTGCAGCTTTGAATGTTGCACCTTTGAATGCCCCCCATAAATATTTAGACTATCTTCCTCTAGCAAATATGGATTTCTAGATAAAAGACCTCATCCTTAGTGAAAATCCTCTCAGAATATTTTGCCAAAGCAGAGATAATTACTTGAATGGCTCTAATATTTTTGGGCTGTGGGAATCCAATCTTCCTATGTATTTTTTACCCTCAGTTCATGTTTTTCCTGAAATAATTTATCACTGCCATGCCAATTACGACCCTAATCAACAAGTAGTTATGTCCCCAAGTCAAACCATTATTTTTCCAATAACTACTCAATCCATCAATGAAATGTTACAGTTTCATCCCGGTCAAGCCTCGACTGCCCTTTCCATGGGAGATTTACTTGAAAAATCCAAAAATTTATCCCAAGAAGAACTAAACCGCCTCTTTCAAACTTTCATGCTACAAGATCATCAAACCAAAGGCCCCCCTCCTTATGGACATACCTTTTCCATAGATATGGGCAGACTCATAGTGAATATGATATCTTCAGTAATGGGATTCAACACTAGTGAATACGTTGATAATTTAACCCTAGTGATGTTGTCAATTTTTACTCCAGGATAGCCCCCTCTTGTCAAATATAATTTTTCCTCTTACATTGCTGATAAGATTCATGACCAGTTCATGAGAGTAGAAGATGAAAAAGTTTTCAAATACTCCACTTTTATATACCATCTTATGCTCTATTATCAATCAGAGAATTTCCCCTTCCCTGTCATGAAACTTGACACCAAAGGAAATCCAAGGTCTGTAATCTTCCATAATTCCTTTGAGTCCCCTTACTCTTACAATGAATTCATTGACCTATTTTTTCACCCAGCAACCACCTTATTAACAGGAGTCTCTACTCCTAGGTTCAATAGTGATATGAAGAAAATCCTCCAGCTCTCCAAGCAATACAGGATAGGTGATTGGTACCTATACCAGAATCATATAGAAATTAGGATATATGGATGTGAGCTCTTTCCTTTCAAGCTACCAAAGTATGTCTCGATGAGGCTCTTTGCCTTATAATACTTTAGACAAATGACAAATTCAGACTTGGTCCATTTTTATAATACCAAGAAGAAACCTCAGCTCAGAATCAAGAGAAAATTAGGCCCTTTTGTCTGTAATACTAGGGATGCAAGGAAAGAAGCGGAAAGAATTCTAGAAGATTATCTCAAGTTGCAAAAAAAATTTTGGTGGGTACCTTATGACCCTAACAGCTTTCTTTGTGATAGGAGAATGAAAAATAGATTGTCACCATACCTTCACCATAGGATTCCAGAGATTGAACAATTTGCAAACATGGATCAAATGGATGGAAGGGACCTTAGTAGAAAAGGATAGTGAACAGGTCAATGCTGAGAATGTTATGAAAAATCTTGAGAAAATACTTGACCTGGATTCTTTTGGGTAGGTACAAAGACCAGGAACTGGCCCTTCCTCCGCTGGAACATCTCAGCAACATTTGCAAGAAACCAGTGCACCAGCTATAGTAACATCCAAAGGTAAGGAAAAAGAAACTAGTACATAGGCCACAGAGCAATTCACAATGTCGGAGCAGCCTGAAACTTCCAAGGAACAGGCCCAAATGTAGATTTCTTCCACTCGGGTCAATGTGGCAAAACCTCTAGTCTTGAAAACTCCCCAAAATGAAGAAAAAAGAAAAAAGAGAGACGCAGAAATAGCTACCCCTATCAGCGGACCTTCAAAACAGCCTGGTATCGAAAGGAAAAGATTAAATCCTCTCTCAGAAGAAGAAATTGTTGAAGATATCACTAATAGTCAGAGGAGAGAAGGGCTAGATAGCCAGAAAACATTCACAATAAGTGGGACATCCACCAACTCAAAGAGAAAAGAGCTAGAAAGACAAAAAAGTGCAGAAGTATCATCCTTTAGATCACCAGTGAAGGATTCTTGGGATATTAAAAAGAAATTTATAAACATAAAAGCCAGAAATGATCCATTAAGACTTCAAGTTTATAATCAATATTTAAATATGGCCCCCAAAAATCAACAGAGATTGATGTCAGCCTATGACATCCAGGAAGGTAAAATGGTGATGAGTCATTTCAAGCCTAAAGTACAACAACCTCAAACAGTAGAAGATTATGTTAGAACCAATTTTGAAGTTATGGCAAAGGATATTCATCCTTTGGATGAGATTGAATTACATAAACAAACCAGAGAGATGATTTATTTAGCCTTGACTAGTAAGTCAATGGTGGCCCAAAGATTACAAAATTCCTTGGATAATACAACTGCTCAACTGCATTTGGAAAAAGCTTCTTCCCAGGCCAAAGATAACAGAATAAAATCTTTGGAAGAAATAATTATTGGATTGGGTCATAATCCCAAAGATGTTAAAGTTACAAAAGCCTTGATCTAAAAGAAAGATGATAATATTGCAGCCCTAAGGAAACAATTAAAGTTGCCACCTTCAAGGCATCCACAGACTGCTGAGTTCATCAAGAAAAAATCTGAGGAAGAACTGATAGATTTTCTCTTAAAACTTAATGAGCTACTGAATGAGACTAAACAAGAACTTGAAAAAGAATTAAAGGACATGCAGGGAGAGTCGACCTCTCAGCCTCCCAACATGATACCATTAGTCTCAACAGCAATCCCTTTTACCCTTGGGACAGCACTAGCATTAAACATTACTGCGTCCACAACAGAAGTGATCATAGGTACAATAAAAATAGGGCAGCCAGCAGGACTAGCACAGGGTAACACTGCCAATTTAAGCATAGAAGAACTAATAAAATCAATGGAGGTATTGAAGCTCCAAGTCGCAGAACTCCAGAAAGAAAAAGTGCAATCTACTACCTTGGAGCAAAAGTATGATCTCTCAAAGATAAATGTTGCAGAAAAAACAAGAGAGATCAACAGGTTGTAATAATTGGTGAAAGCATTAGAAAAGGATCTCACATTGGAGAAACCTTTGAAAGAAATCAAGGAAATTCTTTGGGCCAACATCACTCAATCAATAAAGGATGTCTGGCCATCAATCCAAATAATGTATGAGCAAAATGATTTAGTTAAATTGGCTCTAGAAGAAGTTCAAAAGGCAAGGGAATAATTAGGGAATATGCATGAAGAAGCCAATGAACTCATACAGTTTTTAAATACCAAGAACAAACATCAGCTTGAGGAGCTGGGCATTCAAGATAGAACAGGGACAATTTTGGAGGTAAAATTTTTTTTTACTAAAAGAACTTTGATGCAAAACTTAGAAAGAAGATGCCGTGATATGTAGGAGGAAATTAATGCTTTTACGAAAAGATTTGATATTTTGCAAAGTCAAGGGTTGCCAAGTCCTTTAGTTACCCATGATAAACTAATGAGTCATCAAAGCTATGTTGAGAAATTGAATAAGTATGCAGACAAGCAGGCAAGTCCATCAGCAAGTGCATCAGCAACAAAAGCGTTGCCTATAGGAAAAATTCTTTATGACAGTCTGGAAAATTTGTTTTATCTCGAACATGAGGTAAAGCACTTATTTCCAATTCAGCCCACCTTTTTCAAATACACAAAAACTGATGAGACCCTAAAAAATATTCAAAGAACCAGAATACCAGAAGCACAATGGCGGTAAGAAATGTTGGACATTGTGTAAAAATATCCTTAGATGAATTTTGATTATTTACTATAGTAATTAATGTTAAAAGGATAAAAAAAAGATAAAACAGGTCAAAGTGTATCAGTACAGATAAAGAGTATCAGTAAAAATAGAGCAGCTGTCAAACCAGGAGGTAACTCCTCAAAACTGGAATTGTGTATTAGCTGAAGAATGTACATGCTTATATAGATGGGAGGTGAGGCTATTGGGATTCAGCTCCCAATGACTCTTGGCCTTCCTTATTTCCTAATAATAAATAATATACAAAAATAAATGTGCACACCCATCCATAAGATTAGGTGTCAACATTCCCCCCTTTAATCCGAAGGGATGTTGGTGAGTCCAAGCATCGATCTGAACTTTTCAAACTTCTCTCTTCCAAGTGCTTTGGTGAAGATGTTAGCAGTTTGCTCATTTGTGGAACAATGATGTAGATGGATGGTCTTGGCCTGAACATGATGTCGAATGAGATGGTACTTTGTATTGATGTGCTTTGTTCGATCATGGAAATTTGGGTTCTTGGCCAACTTTATTGCAGAAGTGTTGTCGATCATGAGTGGAGTGGAATACATATGTTTCATCTGCAAATCTTCCAGGATTTTCCGGAGCCACACAATTTCCTTTGTTGCTTCAGCTGCTGCCACATATTCTGCCTCGGTCGTGGAATCTGCTGGAACTGATTGTTTGCGTGATCTCCATGAGACAGCTCCTGATCCAAGACTCATGGTGTAACTTGTAGTAGACACCCCTGTTTCTTTGTCGCCATCAAAGTCTGAATCAGAGTATCCGGTCAAGATGAAGTCGCCTACCTGTGTATATTTGAGTCCAAAGTCTTGAGTCCCCTTCAAGTACCTTAGTACTCTTTTTGCAGCAGACCAATGTCCTTCACAAGGTTTCTGCATGAACCTTGAGAGGATCCCAACAGCAAATGAGATGTCAGGTCTGGTGGTGGTCAGATAGATAAGACTTCCTACAAGCTGTCTATACTTAGTTGCATCCTCAAATTCCTTCCCTTCAACATATGTGAGCTTCAAGTTTTGTTCCATTGGAGTGCCTAAGGGTTTACAATCATCCATGCCAAATTTGTTCAGGAGATCTCCAATGTACTTCTTTTGAGAAAGAAATATGAATTTAGGATGTTGAAATAATTCAATACCCAAATAGTAATGAACATGACCCAAATCAGTCATTTCAAAACCTTTCTTCAACTCTTTCTTCATGGATGCAATATAGCTCTCATTGTTTCCTGTTATCAAAAGATCATCTACATATACCACAAGATATACAACTGTTTTTTCAACTTTCTTAACAAACAAAGTTGCATCATCAAGATCAAAATGTTTGAAGTCAAGTTTCAGAAGATGCTCGGTTAATTTCTCATACCAGGCTCATGGTGCTTGCTTAAGGCCATACAAGGATTTTACAAGTTTGCAAACTTTGTGTTCTTGACCCTTTACCACAAATCCTTCTGGCTGGGACATATAAACTTTCTCCTTTAGATCTTCATTCAAAAAATCTGTTTTTACATCCATCTGATGGACTTTCCATCCATTCTGAGCTGCTAGGGCAAAGAGAGTCTGGATGGTGGTCCATTTTGCTGTGGGAGAAAAAGTTTCTTCATAATTGATTCCTTTTTTTTGTGCAAAACCTTTTGCCACAAGCCTGGCCTTGTGCTTGTCAAGTGAGCCATCTGCTTTATACTTGTTCTTGTAGACCCACTTACAACCAATTGGTTTCGTTCCCAAAGGCGGATCAACCAGCTTCCAAGTGCCATTCTTTATCAAGGCATCATACTCCTTCTGCATCGCTTCTTTCCATTCATCATGAGAAGCGGCTTCTTTGCAGGAAGTTGGTTCATGATCTGTAGACAAACTCAATTCACAGTTATAAGCAATATCCATATCAACAGGGGAATCAGAATTATCTACATCGCCTTCGATTTCTTGAGTGGAACTTCTTGTTCCAGTTTTTCCAACCTCATCAGGATGAACATCCTCCAGTGTCTTTGTCAGCCATTTGGGAGGACCTTTCTGAGATGGCCCAGGCTGGTCACTTGACTGAGTTGGGATTGATTCAAGATTCAATCTCCCAATTCTGTCGATCACATCATCCAATGTGTCATCCGTGGTTGTTTCTTCATGTGGGGGAGAGTGTGGTTCAGGAAATGATTCCACAGTTTTATTCAATATCGGAATCCCCCCTTCAAGGTGTGGAATCACATTATCAAATTCTTTGAAAGACTTTGCATGTGTGAATCTATCCAGGCGATCAATTTGCCACTCAACAACCTTGTCACTCTTGGATGATTCAAGAAATATGACATCTCTTGCTATCACAAACTTCTTATTTGCTTCATCATAGAGACGATATACTTTGGAGGTATTGGAGTACCCCAAGAAGATACATTTTCTGCTTCTAGCACCAAGTTTGTTCCTTTGACCCTTGGGTATCAAGGCATAACAGGTGGACCCAAAGACCCTGAGATGCTTTACCGAAGGAATGTGGCCATGCCACATTTCAAAAGGAGTTTTGTTTCTAATTGAACTTTAAGGACACCTATTCTTTATGTAAACAGCACATAGAACTGCATCAGCCCAAAACATCAATTTTACATTCTTGAAAAATAACATGGAGCGGACCATATTTAAGATGGTTATGTTCATTCTTTCAGCTACACCGTTCTGTTGTGGATTATATGGCACAGTGGTTTGATGTTTGATTCCATGTTGACGAAGATAATTTTCAAATTCGTTTGAAGTGTATTCCTTTCCATTATCAGTACGTAGAGAGCCAATATGTGTTTGTGCATCATTTTCAATCCATGCATGAAAATTCTTGAAAGTTTGAAAAGCATCAGACTTATTCTTCAGTAAGTAAATCCAACACATTCTGGTGTAGTCATCAATAAATGTCATCATGTATTTGTTTCCATTTGCGGAAGCAATAGGCATAGGGCCACATAAATCTGAATGAACAAGTTCAAGTTTCCTATGTGCTCTTGAGTGTGAATCATGAAATGGCTGTTTGCTATGCTTTCCTAGAATACATGCATCACATTCCTTAGGTTTTCTAGGAATTGTAGGCAGTCCATCAACACCATTTTTCTTCAACAAGCGAAGGCTGTCATAATTTAAGTGTCCAAATCTAGCATGCCATAAAAGACTTGATGGAAATGTACCTTCATCATGATATGAACTGAATGCAAAGTTTTGAGCATGAGCAGATGAACCTTTCAGCGTCAAAAGTCTCCCTTCTTCTATTCCCTCCATGACAAGTGAGTGATCTGATGCTGATCTGACCTCTGCCTTGCCATCAAACAAGTGAACTGAGTGTCCTTGCTGTCGGATTTCGATCAGGGACAGCAAGTTTCTCTTCAACTTCGGGAGGTATAGAACCTCATGTAGGATATGATCAGGAAGACCAGGCAGTTTAAGCCTGACTGTGCCAAGCCCTGATGGCTTGAGTTTGGATTTATCTGCGAAATATACTGCTCCATCAACTTTGTCAGTGAAATCTTCAAAAAAATCTTTTCTAAATGTCATGTGACATGTTGCTCCTGAATCTAGCAACCAATCATCTCTCTATGAAGTAAATGAAACATCAAAGAGGTTTTCAGTTACTCCATTGTTACAATGTGCTAGAACATAGTGAGCGGATTCAGGTTCTTTACCTTTGTCTTTGTCATTGGTTTTACCTTTGTCTTGATTTCTATGCTGCTCAATTTTGTTCCATGGTGTTCTACATTTGGATGCATCATGTCCATCTCTCTTGCACCGTGTGCAATGAAGATTGGATTTGTCAGCTTGTCTGCCCCCCCTTTCTGTGAAGTTCTTTCTTCCTCTTCCTCTTCTGCCACCTCTTCCTCTGGATGAATCTGGAGTATGACTCTTTTCTCTATGTGCCAAGTATGCAGCTTCTTCGGAAGATGAAGGGACTGTCATCTTCCCAAAAGCTTTCTCTCTTTCTGCAAACTTCTGCTCAAGTTTATCAAAGGTGATATGCTCAAGGTTTCCACTTGCTTGCAAAGACTCAAGATAATGTGAGTAAGTCGGATATAATGCCTTAACATATGGTATGAGAGGTATGTCCATTTTTACACCAGTGTTTTGAATGTCATGCATTATAGATCTTACTTCTGAAGCTAAAGCAAGGGGATCATCATTCTTCATTTCAAGACTGAACAACTTAACCATCAATTGAACATTTTCTAATTCTGAATGTGAGTCATAGAGTTCTTTTAGTTTCTTCAAGGCTTCAAAGGCATTTGAGAATGATGAAATATGGCGACTCACCTCTTCACTTACTGAGGCTGCAATCAAGGCATAAGCCTTGCAGTTCTTGTTTTCCCAAATGGCAAGCTCTTTTTCTGAAGTGGGCTTCTCTGGTGGATTTTCTGCTTGTCCTTCATAGATTCCTTTCCACATCTCATTAAAAATGAGTGTGTGTTTAATCTTCCGCAACCATTCAAGGTAGTTCTCTTTTCCGGAGAGAACTATCCCAACAATTGAGATGAGAGAATGCATTAGACTGCTGGAAAAAATCTTCTGAAGAGGAAACAAATTCTGCTATAAAAACTTCGAACTCTTGAAATATTTCAAATAAAGGGGCAAAAACTCTTGCTGGAAAAAATTTTCTGAGTTTAAAAACTCTTTCTGGAAACTAAATCTGCTCAAAAAATTTTTGCTGAAGACTGAATTTAAAAAACACTCTTTGCTATAAACTGATTCTGCATAAAAAAAATGTATTTTTTTTTTGTTTGGGGAAAAATTTGTATGTGAAAAAATGATATGGAATGGAAGGGAGAGTACGGAATGTGAATGGAAGTATTATGGTATTAGAAAGTGGAGGTGGTATGGGAAAGTGGAGGCGGTATTAGAAAGTGGGGGGGGGGGGGGCGATATGAAATAGCAATTGGAAGGGTCGCAATGGAAGTATTATGATATTATGAAAGGCGGAATGGTATAATCAATTCACAATAATATATCAATGCCGCTGTAATAAAGATGAAGGCGTTGTATATAAAACGTAAGGTGGAGGCGTTTTATATAAAATGTGAATGGCAAACAGTGGTCGGATAATACGTGCTATTGTATATAACCAAACGATGTCAGCGTGGTATTAAATATTGAACAGTGGTACAGCGTGATATATAAATGACAGCGTGAAATGACAGCGTTATATTACGTGGAGGGGGCGCATACCATGAACACAGCTTTTAAATAAAACACAGCTGCTTGCATATATAACACAGCGTTGAAATGGACAATGGACACATCGTTTAAATGTAATGGTAATACGACCATGTAATGAGAATGCAACCAGCGATACCAGCGTTTTATAACAGTGATACCAACGGTATATGACAGCGTTTTATAACAGCGATGACAACGTTTTTATAACTGACAGAGAAGCCGGGCCTGTTGCGCAATCAACGTGATGTATTAAACCACGGGCCTGATATATCAAACTATGCAGACAGCTTTATAAGTGACAGCGTATATGAATCGACAGCGCTGGTAAATGCAGTGGGAGGAGCGCTCATTTTATTGAATGGAAGCGCTGGTGTATGGAGATAAGGGAGCGTACAGCGTTTTGCAGAGACTGTAATAGCGCATATAACAGCGTTGGATATTAAACGATGGAGTATATGATGTGTGACAGCGTGGAGAAGTGGAGGGCGCTGGGTTTAAATGACAGAGCGACTGTTGATACCAATTGTAATATGAAATGGTATGACAGCGTTTTATGGACAAAGGAGGGGGCGTTATTATAATACCACTGAGGTGTATTGAGATATCGATTTGTGGGAGATACCAAGCATAGGTCGATGAGGGAGTTGATAGGGCGTTGGGTAGGGAATAGGGAATAGGGAACAGTGAGGGAGAGGGCGTAGGGCGCAGAGGGAAAATGGAACAGGGATGAATGAATGGAGAGGAGGAGGCCCAAAAGGGCGTTACAAAAAATTTGAACTTGAATCTGCAGGAAGACAGAGTTGCAGGACTGCAGAATGGCAGAGCCTGCAATTTGCAGATTGACAGAGCCTGCAGTCTTCAGGAGCTGCAGGAGCTGGAGCTGCAAATGTCAGTGCTAAATAGGGAAAAAAAATGCAGAATAACAGTCTAGCAATTAAGAGCAGCAGAAAACTATTAAAAAATATGACTGAGAAAAGGATAGGGAGTTACACCACAGGGCAGAAATGCCAATTGTGGGGCTGGCTCTGATACCATGTCAAACCAGGAGGTAACTCCTCAAAACTAGAATGTGTATTAGCTTAAGAATGTACATGCTTATATAGATGGGAGGTGAGGCTATTGGGATTCATCTCCCAATGACTCTTGGCCTTCCTTATTTCCTAATAATAAATAATATACAAAAATAAATGTGCAGACCCATCCATAAAGTTAGGTCAAACAGAGCAGCTAGCACAGAGTTACCAAAGAAGACAACAACAAGCCAAATCATAGGGCCTGCCTCCAGCACATTCGTAAAAATAGGAACAACACAACATCGGTTTTCCTTTTCTCCTATCTACGAGACCATCTATCTCTATTTTCTTGTAATTTATTAATAAGTTATCCTAAAATATATCTCACTCTATTAGGAGATATTTTTTATAATTTTTTGTATAAATACTTCCTCAATTAGAGTATTGAGGGGGGTGGATTCTTAGACTTTGCTGTAATATTGATTATTTTGGAATAAAGTGTTGTTGGACAAATTTCGCATGGCTAGCTGGATAAAGAATTGATGCAAAGGACTTTTCACAGGATTCTTGAGTCAGACAATGGATCAATAAGTCTTCTATCTCTTTTGTTTTAAAGTTTTATACTTGTTTATTATACCATCTATGTTTCATATCTGAATGATAAGCGAAAAATAATAATTCAGAAAGTGCTTGAGTGCAATATGTTTTCAATCGTTGTTATTCTTAATGTTTTCCTCTGAACTAGTATGGACAGTGAATTCTTAATTGCTCTTGTTTCCTAGTTTATTCATTTTGATTATTTGGTAAAGAATTCTTAATTGCCCTTTATTAATAATCATTCAATTTTCCTCTTTCGAATATTATGAAGGATTCTTAATTGCCCTTCACCCATTTTGAGTCCATTCCATTCATTTTAGATTTTTAATTGTTCCCTATTTGGTTACCTTTCCCTGTGAAACCATCCCTTGTTAAGAAACTAAATCCAGTTAAGCCATCTTTCTTTGACTCCATTAGCCCAATGGCCTAAACTATTCAGTCCTACCCCTATTTTATTGAATTACACCACCCAAACATAATCAAAATCCCTAAACTTTCATAACTAGCCTAATATATTTCAAAAACAAAGCTAAAACTTAAAGAGAGAGCCCTCTTTGGGTACAGATTGGCTAGATTCTGTACCTAAAAGTTGGTTTGTGGTTACCTCGGACCCCTTTCCTCTTCCCAACAACTTCAAGGAAGATATGAGTGATAACAGATGTCTCCATCCACCACTCCATCACTCTCATCTCTTACTTTCCCATCAAGTGCATCATATGTGAAGTGATCCTGGGAACACTCCATCAAAAAATACATACTCCCAAGTGATAGCATTGTTGGCCTTTGTGGAAATGCTCCTATCATATTGTAACTCCCCTCTTTGACATGCCAAATGCTAAAGTCACATACCATAATGATGTTATATGTGGGAGACTCCTTCCTATCTGGGAGTACCTCCTGATCCTCCAAAGCTGAAGAGTAGTCCATTTGCACCGTGATTGTGCCATCCTCTACTTCTAAAATATCACACAAAGTATGGGATAAAATCAACCCATACTCTCCCAAGAGTAAACAAAGCAACAATAGCTCTTATTTCCTCCTCACACCATCATCATATAGACCATAAAGTAAAAACATGATGATTGATATGAAAAATATCACATCACCCCAATACAACCAAACTCCTTGTTTCCAAATGATGTAAGTGTCAAACCATGTCCCAACCAATCATTAAGGGAATTTTGAGGTCTAAAATGGGCCTCCTAAGGAAATTATAAAATAATAGTGGAAAAAATCAAATAAGATTTGATGACATCATCAAATTTTAGAGGGAAAAATGAAAAAACTATTTTTTCAACTCATATTTTCAACTTATCTCCCAAAGTTGTTACTCAAATTTCGAGCGGGAGTACTCATTGGATGTGAAATTTAATTCCCCATCCAAGGAGTACCCATGTTGCATACTTTCGATGAGTCCTACTACACGGAAAATGAGAAATACATAAAAAAATGTGATTACAATCACGTTTTTTATGTATTTCTCATTTTTCGTGTAGTAGAGTTCATCGAAAGTATGCAACATGGGTACTCCTTGGATGAGGAATTATATTTTTCATCCAACGAGTACTCCCACTCGAAATTTGAGTAAAAATTTGGGAGATAAGTTGAAAATATGAGTTGAAAAAGTAGTTTTATTATTTTATTATTTTTTAATATTTTTACCCTTTTATTTAAAAAATGGTGAATCATCCCCCATGGTTGACATCATCATCTTGAATCCTATTGGTTGTTATAAAGTTTATTTTTGTTGTACATTTTTCTTATGAGGCCCAATTTAGACCTCAAAATTCCCCTAATAACATACCCTTTGAAATAGGATATGTCACATGTTGGACAAACTCTTTCAAGAGTAGCTAATGCAACCATGCCTCTTGTTGCCCTATGTCATAGATCTTCAAGTGGCTCACCAACCCCTTGCTCACCATCCACACCCATTCATCCAAATGTGGGTGTCTCCCATTCTGCTCCAAATTGGTATCCGCCTCATGAAGAATACCATCCTCCCAAATCAGATCACTATCTTTGCACTTCATGGGATGTTGAAGTGCAACCTCCTAGAGATCTCCAAATGAAGACCAGTCGTCAATGACCAAGATGAACCCATAAGGATCCAAATATGTTGTAGGAAAAATAATTTCATTAAGCTGTGAAGTGCTCATCAAGTAGGATCCATCAAAATAATGGGAGATGTTATCCATCATAAGATGTATTCCATCAACCATCTTCCTATCCAATGCTACATACATGTATTGATCATCAGAATGCCCCAGTAGTAGTTGAGCCCCCAATTCATCACTACTACTCAATGACAGTGTTGTTGATCTCCGTGATGGTGCATTTGATGTCTCATGATCACGAACAATGTTGAACATATAGTTTTGAATTGGATTAATTAGGATAATGCTCATCCTATCCTTCAAAACTCTACACTCTAACCCCAAGTTTTGTGTGTAGCTCATCAATGAGATACCACTATGACTATATATCTCCTGCTTGAGCCAATCAACATTCCTCTACATAGTGATAGTCTGCTGTTCCAAATCAGTAATGTGCTTTGACCCTAGGTCATTCATTGCCCTAATGGCATGTTCCCACAATCCTCTATATGATGTGATAAAGTAAGAGGAAGTGGAAATGTTTGCATACCTTGGTTAAGCTTGGGAACATCTTGTACAGCTACAAGGGTTCCTCCCACCAATGCAATAATTCCTCCAACTATTGGTGATGATGATGGCTGATCCTCTACTGCTACTCCAGCGCTGGTATAATTCTCCTCCTCCTTATGCATCTCCTGAATAATGCATGGGACTCTAAATATCAAGATATCGAGACCACTTTACAATGATGCAAGTGTTACTTCTCCTAGTGCAAGTACTCCTGCAGCAAATGGTGGTGGAAGTTTCTCTTCCTCCAGAATAACAATATGGACATCTTCCCTTGGCTTCTCCGGTTTCTTTTCATCAAATTTCTTAATCAAACTTTGATTAAAATCTGCATATGCAGTCACCCTTGCATGTCTCAAATGGTTGAACCACCAAATGTTTGCTTCACCCTCAAGGTGCAACGTTGCAATCTCAACAACTTTTCTTTCTACTACTGGATGTAGCAAGAAGAATGCATCTAACTTCCTTATCCAAGCCCTTGATGTGCATGTGGATGACCCATCAAATGTAGACAATATAAATCTATTTTGTTTCCTTCTGCTATTGTTCCAAGGTCTCCTTTCCTCCTTGACCTGAATAAATTGTGGGGGAGTTAGATTCTCCTTGAAAGCCCTTGATTAAGACTTGTACTCTACAACATAATCACTTAGAATATCATGATCTAAGTTTCCTCCATCTCCATGTCTTTCCTTTTCTTCTTCAAAGAAAAATGACATAGTAGATTTCTTTGGAGCTCTATGCAATATCGGTTTCATTTGTTGTTGATAGGAAGTGCATGGACCTTCCTCATCTTGAAACCCTCTTGAGGTCTCATTACATCTCTCCATTCTCATTTTCTTAACCTCCTTGGAGATGTATCTCATAAATTTGAAAAGATATGAGGCAAAGCTCATTCATTCCATCATTTTATATCTCTTTTTCTTCTTATGCTTATTCTTATTCTTCTGATATCATATTGGCTGAAACTGACAGGCTGAGCCAAGATTATGCTCAGATACCACTGCAATATTCCAAAATGGAAAAAACAGGAATATAGAACAAAATACTGGAAATAGAAGTGATAAATCAACACATAAAATGTAAGAAGATCATATAGCCATCATATTAATATCATAGCAGCAAAATGTGTACAAGATCTTGAGGGAAAAATCACTCAAGTAATGCAAAACAAGCCTCAAGAGAACAAGTACATGAAAATATGAAGAAAATTGCTACACAATAATGCCCAAGGCTAAGACAACGTAGTTTTAGTAAATATATCTATTGTTGGAAAATTTTAATACATATATCTACTATTATATAGCTCAAAAGGTGCCAGGGATAGAGATCTAAG
This sequence comes from Pinus albicaulis, assembly GCA_034641835.2. Classification (NCBI taxonomy): domain Eukaryota; kingdom Viridiplantae; phylum Streptophyta; class Pinopsida; order Pinales; family Pinaceae; genus Pinus; species Pinus albicaulis. The sequence goes on from CM076576.1 coordinate 112,535,282, forward strand.
CTCTCGAGCACATTTCCAAGACAACTCAGAAAGGGTTTCCAGAAATACCCAAAACACAAAAATGCTGGAATGCAGCCATAGGGCTGAATTGCAGCTACAACTAAATAACTGGATGGAGGTAGCTAAAACTAATATACAAATGAATATATCTCCTCCAATAGATTCTTCCAATCAAAGGTTGATCCCTTCACTGAAAAGCAAACATCCCAAAAGAGGCGATGACAACTCCACTGCAAATACTCAATAAAATAACACACTCCTTGAGGGAAACTTCACTGTAGGAGGTGGAAATAGGTTGAACTGGTGCCAAAATATTAAATACAGCTCCTGGACCTTCCTTGCTAGCCTCCCAATGGAAGGAATGCTTCCTCCACTGAAGGTAGCTCAGAAATTAGCCATATCAATCCTCCACTACAACACCCAACAACACAACACAACTCTGAACAGAAACTGCACTATAGATGAAGACTGAAGCTTGGCTTGATGCTTGGATGTGGACTATACAACTCAATAATCTCTTCTGAGTAGGCACTCGAAGTCCCCTGAGGATGAATGTGAGATTACCGCTTGGGAACAACCTTGTACTAAACCGTACAACAGACCCTTCTCAAGAACAAAAGCATGCATAGAAATGTTGCCTAATAGATCCAGATCTAAAAATATCAAAATCAATAATTATCTAACATGCCTTATATTCCTACCTTTTCCTTCCTTATATGCATTGTGAGCCTTCTCACATTGGAAACCACTCATTAAAGCCACTACTCTCATGGATACTATCTCCCATTAACACTGTGTTGTCTCCCCTTAATGATCCACTCTCTCTATACCATCGCTATTGATTTGGTAAAAATTGACCTTCACATGATTTAGCCCCTGTTCACACGTGGAGGTGCCTTATCCAGCTATCAAGATTATCCATTTTCACATTAAGAGGGATTTTATTCCTACTAAAGAGATTTATGGGTCTCCCTACCCACTTATTCATCTATCTAAATGACAAAAGAAAAAATTAATATTGTAATTAGCTACATGCTAATTTTGGAATATTACACCAACAAGTAGTCTCTACATCAAACATCGGTGCTTCATCATCTGTTGCTCAAAATCCACCAATTATTGTTCCACAAATCCCAACAACTCATACCATGGTAGGTCAAAAACCACCCCCTAACCAAATGGATGCAATTGTTGCTGTAAGGTATGCCCCTTTAGTTTTACCTCAACCTATGAATGCATTACCTGGAAGAGATTATCTTAAATACATGCCTAAGTTTAGTGGTGAGGGAGAGGTAACAACTAAAGAACACCTTGCTGATTTTTATGCATATGCTGACAATCTAAATATTGAGCATGAAGATGTCTGGATGAGAGTTTTTTTTTAGATCCTTGAGGGTGATGTTAGGAAATGGGTCAGATCTTTGACAATTGGTTGCATCACTGGAATTGAAACCCTATATGATACATTTTTAAGGAAATGGGGTGATAAGAAAGATTTTATGTATTATAGCATTGAATTTGGTGCAATCAAAAGAAAAGGAGAATTAGTTTTTGATTATTTTAAGAGATTCAATAAGATGTATAGTAAAATACGTACTAAAATCAAGCCTATTGAAGCTTCAGCCAAAAATCACTTATGTTTGTGCCTTTGATCCCGATTTTTGTTTATTATTGAGAATAATAAAGTCTATAACACTAATAAAAATGCAAGACAATGCAATGGAGGTAGAATCTAATGTATTAGCAGCTGATAGGTTCAGAGGAGGGATTGACAAAGAAAAAATGAAGAAAAAATATGAAGTTTCATCTTCAGGAACTTCTGACATAGATCCTAAATTATATGAGCTGATCAAGATGTTCAAGTCATTAACCACTGAGATGTCCAAGCTCAAGATGGAAGGAAGATCAGCTACTACTAGAAATGTTTCATTTGATCAACCTAATAGGAAATAGTTTAGAAGACCTAATGCTCCTCAAATTTTGCAGCGAGAAAGAATAGATGTTGATGATCAAAAAGTGTAGCCCCCTTTCCATAATTTTATTTTTGAAGATGAAGAGGAAGTTGAAAGGTTGGGGAAAGGTGTTGTTATCAATTGTACAAGAGATAAAAAATGTCGATTCATCTTGCACAAGCAGAGTGTGAAGACTTCCTATCATATACTCAGAATAATGTAGTGAGTTATGATCATTCCATGATTTCATGTGATCATCGAAGTAGATACAATCTCAGATCAAAGAAGATTGATGATAATTCAAAGTTGGTTGCACATCCAAAGAAGAATAAGGATGTAGTTAAAATTCCAACAGAAAAGCAAGTGGTTGAACTAAGCAGACTGGAAATTCTGGTAGCAGTTAACCCTCCTTCACTTGAGGTAAAAAATTCTTAAAAACTGCCACTTGTTTTCAATTTTGAGAATGAGATACAAAAGATAAAGATTCTTGTTTCTCTTATAGAACTCATGAAAAATGATGTTGATTATCAAGACACCAAAAATATAAAAAACACAGATTGTTGATCAGCGTATCATACAACTACCTACCAATCATATTACCAAGGGGTTAATCCCACTTGAGAAGTTTTTTTATCACAATGATGTCTCAGTCAAACCACAATTAGCTGAAACAGATGCAGAATTGGAAGATTTCAATTTCGGCACAAAACTGGAGCCAAGGTATGTTAAGTTGTCAAACGCTTTATCAAAAGAATGAAAGACTAAATACCACAAGCTATTTTGTGAATTTTTTTATGGTTTTTCCTAGAAATATGAGTATCTTAAGACAAATGACACAACTATCATTGAGCATAGAATACCATTGAAATATGGTACTAAGCCATTCCGGTAGAAATTAAGATAAATTAATCTGCTATTGTTACCAGTGATGGAGAAGGAAGTGAAGAAACTTTTGGATGCTAAAATCATCATTCCATTGAGATACTTAGATTGGGTTGCTAATATAGTTCCAGCAAAAAAGAAGACTAGTGAAGTTAGACTATGTGTAGTTTTCAGGAATCTTAACAAATGCTCCAAGAAAGATAATTATCCATTGTCAAATATGGAGCATATTCTTCAAAAGCTAACTGGCAATAAATAATTTCCATGCTAGACGGGTTCTCCAGGTATAATCAAGTATCTGTTTGGCCAAAAGATCGAAAGAAGACAACATTCACTACTCCTTCGGGAACATTTATATATGCAAAGATTCCATTTTGGCTTATGAATGCCTGAGCTACTTTTCAGCGTGCTATGGAATTTGCATTCATTGGAGAAAAAGATAAATTCTTGGTCATTTATTTAGATGATATTACTTTTTTTTTCAGCTCCATATCAAGAGTAACTTCAACACTTGAGATAAGTTTTTATTAAATACAGAAAATATGGTATATCATTGAATCCAAAGAAGTCTCATTTTTCTCTTAAAGAAGATAAGATGTTGGGTCACATAGTTTTTAAAGATGGAGTGAAAATTGATCCCAAAAGAGTGATTACAATTCAAGACTTAACACTTCCAAGATCCAAGAAAGAGATTCAATATTTCCTAGGTAAGATCATTTTTTTAAGAAGGTTAATTCCCAACTTTGCTGAAGTTGTGAAGCATATTACTTGCATGCTGAAGAATTACAAGTCAAGTGGAAATTTGAAGCCATAAATTCATTTGATTCGATAAAAAAAACTATCATTTAAGCACCGTAGTTGGTAAGAACTGAATAGTCAAAACCTTTCTTGTTCTTCTCATTTGCCTCACAACATACTATTGTTTCTGTTTTATTACAAAAAGATGCAGAAAATAAGGAAGCCCCCATAGCATTTTTCAGCAGAGCTCTTAGAGATGCAGAATTGAAGTATGAAATGTTGGAAAAACATGCCTATGCATTAGTGAAAGCTCTGAAGGCTTTTAAAGTTTCTATTTTGCATGCTCAAATTATTGCCTATGTACCTTCATCTGTTGTTAGAGAGATATTAGTTCAACTTGATATTGATGGAAAAATAAGTAAGTTGGTGACTATAGTTATTGAATTTGATTTAGAGATAAAGTCTACCAAACTAACCAAAGGTCAAGGATTAGCCAAACTAATTGTAGAGGTTTGGGCTTGAATTTCATGGATTACAATCTAGAAGGGAAAATTTTAGAACCTATTGATAGCATGGCAGTGTATGTAAAGCTTTCTTAGTGAAACTAGTATAAAGATATCATTTATTTTCTGCAGCATTCTAAACATCCTCCAAATTTTGATAAAATCAGAGTGAGATCTTTGAAGCTAAAAACTATTAAATTTTTCATCAAGGATAATTGTTTATATTGGAAAGATGCTACATGAGTTTTATTGAGATGCATTGACTCATATGAGTCCAAGAAAGTTGTGTTTAATATGCATAGTAGTGTGTGTGGAGGTCATCACTATTTGAGAACTATTACATACAAAAAAATAAGAGCTAGTTGCTTTTGGTCTAGCTTATTTTCTGATGTATGTGTCGAGGTGAGAGCATGTGAAAAATGTTAGAAGTTCACTGGTAAAAAACATTTGAAGTCTTTTCCTCTCAAGCCCATAGTCGTTTTTTCACCTTTCCAACAATGGTGATTAGATATCATTGGAGAAATTCATCCACCTTCAAATGGACAACATCGTTGGATTCTTGTTTCAACTGATTACTTCACCAAATGGATTGAAGAAATACCTATTAGGAATTCTACTCATAAAGTTATCATTAACTTTCTCGAGGGAGTCATAACCAAATTTGGACGTCCATCAAGGTTAGTAGCAGATAATGCAAATGCTTTTAAAGCTACTCCATTGGTAAATTTCTGTGAAGATTATGGTATTCATTTTACTCACTCTACAACTTACTATCCACAAGGGAATGGTTTAGCTGAATCATCTAAGAAAAGTTCGGTAATAATCATCACCAAGCTTTTGAGTAGAATAGGAAATCCTAAGACTCTAAAATAAAATATGTTTTATGGGATGACAGAGTGACAATAAAAAAATATATTAATACATCACCCTTTCAAATGGTTTATGGAACTGAGGTTGTTTCTCTAGTCCAATTAGCTATTCCTGTAGCTAAATCTATGAAAGATCGTGAAGCTGAGCCAAATGACATGAAAACAAGAATTTATCAGATCATAGAAGTGCAGCAAAAGTGAGAACATCAATATGATTTGGCGAGAAAATATCAGCAAGTTGTAAAGCAAGTTTCTGATAAAGGGACTAAAAAGGAAGATTTTTCAGATTGGAGATCTGGTGTTGAAATAGGATGCAGAACATCAAGACCCAGGCAAGCATTCCAAATTTGATGCTTTATGGCTTGGGCCTTTCAGAATCTCCAATATTTTGCAGAACAATACTTTTGAGTTGCAACATATTGATGAGACAGAACTGTTTGGATGCCCATTTAATGGGTTCATCCCCAAAAAATTCTTTTACAAAGGCTTTTGGTGGCCTAAATTCATTGTAAATACCGGTGTGTTTCATAATAAGACTCCATAGCTCAATGAAAAGTCACTGAAACTGCAAATTATTTTTAGAGCCTCGTAGGGAGAGCTCTATCCCCAATGGAGTGAATGTTAGCACAATTCTAAGCTAAGTCATGAGTAGGTTTTAATTTTTTTGTATTTAGGATAAAATTTGTAAATTAAAAAAAAAAAAAATGCTACTAAAAATTCCAATAGCATCTTTTTAAGCCCTTTTCTGACAATCTGTTTTAATTATGTTTTATGTCTACTTTTCTTTTAGCCTGATGCTACCGGAAATTCTGATAACCTCCCATGTTTTTTTTAGAATAAAAGACACATTCTCTTTTGTGTTAAGCCACGTGTTCCTGTTATCAACTATGTTTTAAACTTTTATCATGAGTTAGGTCACATGATATGAAAGGTTTACGTTGAGTTATGTTAAGTTGGGTCGTGGTTATATGTGGAGCACGCTAGTTTTTAATTTGCAAATAAGAAAATCCAAATGTTGCTTGTCCTATCTTTAAGCTGAGTTGTTTCATCCACATGTTGAGGTACGTATTATGTGTTAAGGTTGATCTTGGATCTACAATTTTAATGTGATGACCGTTTTGATTGATCACACATGAATGTTTCCGGAATTTTAGGCATGTAATAAGGATACAATGGAGGTGTCTGCTAGCTCCATCTCTGCTCATCGCCAGCCACCTGTAGCATATCATATGAAATTCCGCAGCCAATTGAAGCTCATCATGATTACCACAAGGTGTATGCCACAGTTTAATATACTTACCATTATGAAAAATTTCATGCATGGAAAGGTGAACCAGCATATCTTTTTAAACCACCAAAAATAAATGAAAACCATTAGTTTTGACTTTAACTATTGGTGAATGAGAAGCTCGAGTGAGCAGCTTAAGGAAAGAGACTTAGATTTCAAACAGATCTCATTGAAGACACAGCAACACTTGTTAGGTGAGCTCCTCTAGTCTTGACACCTATCATATTTCAACAGACAACCTTATTTATTACTAAAATGATGAATAAAGGAGGAAAGATAAAAAGAATTGAACCCCAAGGAGCTAATCTAGTTGATGCTAATTCGAATGTGAGAAGGTTCTTTGTTCAAACAGGGTGGTATCCACTATGCTCAAGACTAGGAAACTCTCACTTAGGAGTAGCTCAGGAATTTGCACACTCTTTCAATGGGTAGGAAGCAACAATCTATGGTCTCAACTTGCAGGTATCAGTAGAGTCTATTGCTGAAGCTTTCAACCTTCCACAAGAATGAGAAAATGGTTTAAAGTTCAAGTCATCACTGGAGGAGATCTCAATAGTTTTATTAAATATGGACATAGAGACCCCAACTAGGCTAAAAGAATTCCCAGTAGTTACCTCAAAAATGAATGGGCTGAGACTGTCAAGCTCATAAAAAAATATCTCACTTGTGAGAGGAGGTATATTGTGGTTTTTCTTTATCGTATGATACTTTGTTTCATATTGTAGGTATGAAGACCCTCAACTTACCTTTATTTCTACTAAAAATCTTGACAAAGATGCTGGCCAAGATACAAACACATACAATTTCATCAAAGTGCAGCCTATATCATCAAGCTCTTATCAAAGTGTTGGTTGAGGAAGAACTCGAGAAAATAAACCAATCATGGGGCCATTTTGTGTTTTATTGGGTAGGCCAACTTGCACCTACACTAGATGTTCCAACTCAACTATCTCCAACTTCACAGCAACATCCTAAGCCTACCATGTAGAAAGGGAAAAGCAAGAAGCCAACTACTTCATCAATTGGTAAGAGAACTAAGAGAAATGATAAGGAAAACATCCATAAAAAGGCTAAAGGCAGAAAGGAAAAGGCTCCTTCAAACAAGGTTTAAAAGAAGTTGGAGAAAGGAGAAGATTCATCAACCAATAAGCCTAAATCAATGAATATGGTGCCTCCCATTCCTCCTTTTCCCAAATTTTATACCAGAGCTCGAAGAGAAAAGTCTGCAACCGCACAAAAATGCAAAGCACAAGTGCTACCGAAAGTTTTGAAAGTAGACATTCAACAGAAAATTCAAAAGGAACATCAGCCCACTGAGTCTGATGAAGATATCCTAAAAGATGAACGGTATGAAATCAACAGCAAGAGAAGACAAAAGGATGCAAAACCAGTTGTTGGTTGCAGAAAAAGGCACACTAGAGACAACAACAATTTTAGGCTGAATCTAAAGCCATGTATAATCCAATTTTGTTGACAAATGTCATAGATGTTGAGAGGCAATCTGAAGGGTTACAGACTGTAACTCCTTCAATTGAAAATTCTAGTGGACCCAAAAATAAATATAAGGGTAAAGCCCCTTCAGACCAGCAAACAGAATCCTCAAAAAGAAGAAAACTTCAAAAGGGTTTAGAAGAGAAAAAGACCGTTTCCAAAGAGACAACCATCAGGATCACAAGGTCAAAATTAATTGTTGACAAACAAATAGACTTGGAAAAGCTTTCAGAGGTTGCAACCCATATGGAGGAGAGGTAAAAGGATGTTGTAGTGAAATATCTTTTTGCTTACTAGTTACATTTTCGAACAACAGCTCAATTTTCAAAATATATAAGTCTGCACATGTTTTTCAAATATTTGTTGTGCATTTTTGAAAAATAAATAGAGCATTAGCGGAAATTCCGGTAGCATTACAGTTTTTGGGTAGTTACGTTTTACTGGAATTTCCGATAGCGCCCGTTTTAAATGGTTTTTGACAGTTGTCAATAGAGTTTTCGAGCAAGTTCAGGAAAGATAAGGACTCATAACGATATGGCTCTGACAAGTGATGGTTGATAAGTGGTTATGAGGTTGTTGAAGGTCACATTTAATGAAAACACATGGCTATTAAAGAACCAAAGTCACGAGGAGACAAATAAGTAGAAAAAGAGGCAGCATGTTAGCATACTCAGCAACCTAGTCCAAACTGTCTTCTCTTTTCTCATATACATTTGTTTTGTTAGTTAGGTTGTGATAGGATATAAACTTTAATGTCCTATAACACCTATGTAATGTGATAAAGGGGTGTTCCTTATTCTTAGGAGAGATGGAGCTGGTGCCTCTCTCTATATATAAATATCATTTGTAAATACCAATTCAGGGTTGGACTTTGGTAGACCGGAAGACTTATTAGAATAAAGAAAATTCCTTTTTGCACTTCATGCTTGAGGATTTTTTTATTCAAGGACTATCTAATGTATGGTATGTATTTCTTATTGTTTTATTTTTCTAACTTATGAGTTGCAACAGCTAGTAAGATGTGAGTAAGAAAAATGTTAGAGGATCTAATAGTAAATTATCTGCTATTTAGTTTCATGCAAATCATATATATGTTGTGTATAACATGTTAGTGAAGGTTTCATGAAATATTTATGAAATACTTTATGCATGTACTCTACTTTCTAAATGTTGTTTCCTTTACATAAAACCAAGCTTGTGTAAAGAGCCACTCTTGTAGTGGTGTGATTGATTTAGGATAAGTATATTTCTTAGATTGAGTACCAGCTATCTGTCTCCTTTCATTCGTTACAATCTGCTCCCTATACTACCAATTTACCCATACAATTTATACTTGCCATGGCTTGCCAAATGCATGAAAGTCTATAAGAATAAAAAATCATTTCAAACTCTTTAAGAAGCCATCCCACCACTCAAAACTCTTAAATTTGAAATGAACTATGATGTGTAAGGCTTACTTCTTTTGCAATCAAGGAGTGACTCCTTGCGCTAACAATTGAACCAGTCGACAATGTTTCCCGGTACCCTGATACATACAACAATTGAATCATCCAACACCACTGAGCTGAATATGGACTGGAAACCATATCTAGTATAGAAATTGCAATGAGACAGAGCAGTAGAGTGAAACAGCGCCCAATACTTAGATGGGGTCCTTCGCAATACTGACAAGCCTCATGGTCATATGCTAGCAGTAAATCAAGACAACCTAGACAATATGGCTCCTAGCTAACGCTCTTTGGGTCCGGACCCCACAGGTAAAATCAGTAAATAAATGTAATTTCCCGTTATGGGTCTAACAAACCCCCTTGCTTTGATTTCCCAGATTGCTCGAGTTGACTGAGGTGCTTAAGTTATTGGATAAGGATATGGAACAATTTGCTTTCCATCTGTGGGATATATTGTTTTTAATGCAACTGAAACAAGAGTAAATGGCATAGAAACTGAGTTTTGATCTCGAATAAGCTATTAAATTGACATTGTTGCGTGTGATGAGTGGATATTAGAGAATATCCACTTATACCTCCGCTTAGTAGGGACTTTTCTTTTTGCGAAGGAGACTGAACCATACATAATTAACTACATTCTGAAGTTATCGGAGGGGAATGCCAATTTCAGTGGTTTATCCCTCTATATCACAAACGGTAGGAAGAAGGCGAAGCCCTAGCTGGGCACTGATACTTTTGGTTCGCTGGCTTGGCTTGCCTTTGTTGTTTAGATGACCCATTAGGGACTTCCATTAGTGTTGTAGGTCCCATCAGCTCTGAATACATTAAATTAATTGCACTGCACTGAATTAACTGAAAAACACTCAAGTTGTTCAGCCCTGTACATTCTTTTCCGTTTAATTTACAAGAAGAGGGAATTTCACTACAACCTGCTCTCATCATATCAGAATAGAAGCAGCTCTAATCTTTGTGGTTACAGTACTCATAAGAATATTGTAAGTACCTCCATCAAAAGAGAAACCACAAGTGGAGACCATGCAATGTAATTGTCTTTTCTAGATGGTGAGGAAGAAACACATGTCAATCAGTACAATATTATAGGAAATTTAAGATAACATGTCAACTTTTATAATCTGTACACCAAATATTTTATATTATTTATCAGGCTTATTCTCTGGAACGTGAGCCGTTTAGAAACTCGATAAAATTTCAGTCAAGAACAACGATTCCCCGGAAGTTTTATGATAGTATAAAAATCCTCATGGTTATTTATAAACATTTCAAACTTTACGTATATATTTCAAAAGCATTGTCGCACCAACACGAACAATGAAAAATTGTTTCCCACAGAAATTGAGTAAGTCTAAATATTCTCCTGGATGGTATGCTATGGAAGTGTGGGAGTGGTAGAAGGATTATTAGGTGTGCACAATGGTTGGTAAAACGAATTATATATATCTATATAAAAGAGACTTCAAAGCGAAGTGTCGCGCCTCCATCCAGAAAAAATCGTGAAGAGTTTAAACACCTAATGTAACATCACTAGTTCTGGAAATATGCAATGACAACCAGCTAACAACGCTAAGGATAATGAGCAAAACTCCTGAGAAGAAAAACAAGCATATTCTGTTGAGGATGTTTAGAAATTTATTCATATACTTTTGAGGATATATGATGTAACCATTATATGTTGATGTCTGAATGGCAACATCTACGTTTACAAGTTATCTTGCTTGTATCAAGCCCATTGACATTAGAACCACATTTCACCCAACAAATCACTTACACGGTCCACAAACATGCCTTCCGGCTCACTTTATTTTTGAATGCAACGGATCAATCTTTGGAGGACTACCTGTTCGGTAGGGACTTGTTTCCTTTATCCCATCTTGTTTGAAATACGTTTATAAATGATTTACCTTTGAAGTTTTATTTTTGAAAAAGATTTGAATTATCATATATATATATATATATACATAGGTTTACCTATATATATATGTTTACCTAACAAATATAAGTATTATATTGGGATACTTAATTAAAATATTTTGTATCCTAGATAGGTTGTATATTGAAAAGAAATTGGTCAATGCCAAAATTTTGGTAATCCAAACTTCTCATATTAGTACTAAAGATAGGTCCCTCAAGGTTTTTAATTCTGACCGTTACCAATTTTTCAATTTATTTACAATTCTCTCACAATTTTATTCTTCTCCCACCATTATCATGTTTTTGATTTCTTTCAATATATGGCTAAAAAAAATGCAAGAAATTAACATATGGATAATGGTCTCCTCCTTCTACTTGCATAGGAAACATTAACTAGGATCTTACATATTTGCCTTCCACATAACTTCAAAAATAATGACATTATTTCTTATATCCAACCACGTAAATCCTATATTTAACAAGTCATATTTTTTTAATATGGCCTCCCCATTGTATTTTATCATCCCTTTTATTTTTATATATGACCTTGCAACCAAAGCTAGAAGTGTATATTCCTAGAAAAGGTTTATGAACCATACCAATGCTACACTCATTCACTATTTGTTACCATGGAAAAATCGTACGCTTAGTTGCACACTTCAACCTACACTGAGTGTAAGGAAACATGTATATGTGTACTATTTAGGACTAAAAACATCTTTTAAAAACTAAAAATTAAAACTCCCCTAAGGTTCATTTCAAAAATTAAATGGTTCAAGGGATCCAAGGTCTTTTTGCACTAATTTGTGTAGGGTTCCCTTCGATAGTTTCATATATCCACCAAAGCACTAACTCTATAGCTCATTTGAAATGTCATACTTAGTCAACCTTCTCTTCTTGACAACACACACTCGACTGCCCATTCTTAGATGAATCCAGGCACAAATGATCAAAACATGTTCTCCACTCACCAACCTCATTAATGATCCAAGGTGAGCAAAAGGGTTGAGGTGTGCCTTTAAATACCTGGTAGATTGGGACCAAAGTAGAGAAAAATTTTGGACCAAGGTTATGCTCCTGAAATTACCTATTGTATTCAAATTCACTTGCTTATAGAATTCACCAGCATAGGATTCTTTAGGGATTTTGTGAGAGGAGAGAAAGTCCTTTCAAAAGTATTATATATAGGGACACCAAATTAGGGAGGATTTTGTTTCCATTATTATATGTGTGTTTGTTGATTTATTTTATCGGATAACATGTTTATCTTTTCTTATGTTTCTTACTCATGTTATTTTTGTTATATTTTACATTAAGCAAACTAACTGTGGTATCTCCTATAGGTAGCAACCACTCTATAAGGAATAATTGAACATTGGTACACTATTGTGACTAGTTCACAACCATAGTAAAATGGTGACTACATTTTTTCCTGTCTAATCACTTTTGTATTTTTTGCAGGCCTCTCCTCTCATTTCTCTTTTCTTTCACTAGTCCAGTTTTGGTAGATTCTTTTGTTCACTTTGCAGGTCACCAGTAGGCAACATCATAGCACAATTTTCAACCAAACCATATTTTTGGTTTGCCCCTATGAGTGTCAAGAAAAAAAACGTGCTGATAACTGTATGGTTGTTCAAAAAACAGTTTGGCGTACCTCGCAATTTTCAAAACAAAACCAACACACGTCTCAAAAATATTTTTTCAGTGTAATTTTCTCTCGTAATTTGGGTAACAACCTTTACTGAATTGTCCCCTCTCCAATTTTTTTTTGTAAGTTTTGTTTACAATAATTTGAGTTGTTCTCTTAGTTGATTGGTAGTTTATCAAAAAATTTAATTATCTTTGCTCAAGACTCTGTACTTTGGGATCATGAGTGAAAACAGTAGAATATGGAGTATTCTCTTCCCCTCATACTCAAGTGATCTTGGGGAATCATAAATAATTCCGAAAACACCATTTTCCATCTCCCTTTAGATCAGAAAATTTTAACATATATAATTAGGAATAACCATGTCCCGTGATAGACACGTGTTTTTCTTTTTTACAAGGTGCAATTAACATAGTTTAATTAGGAAATTTCAGTAATAGATCACACAATATCCACATTGCTACAATCAAACATTGTTATGCTCTCACATGTACTTCTTGCACACACTTCACCTCATGCACCAATTTCAATTTAATCTTTATGTTCTTCCCTCGCACTTTGTGTTTTCTTGGGGAATCATAAACTTAAGTCTAGATTTTATCAAAGCTATTTTCACACCCTAAGAAAACTAAGTTTTGGGCCATCATCCCTCACTCAATATACCCTTAAATAAATTTAACTTAACACACTAATTTCCCCTGCCAAGGGGTCCAAAAAAAATTTATAGCCTAAGTTAGGGCCTTTGGAGTAGGAATCCAAATAATCTCCCTTGGCCATTTTCATATGAAACATAGAGGTTGAATTTTAGGGAATTTAAAATTCTCCATAATCCAATTTCCAAATATCCAATAGTGAGTAGAAACTTTTGAAGGTGGTAAGGGTTAGACCAAGGATTAACATGGGCCTCCTTCAGTCTCATGACTCTTGGTAAGGGATTTGGATATCCATTTGACACCTAGAAGCTAAGATTAACTCGCCCACACTATAAAAATGTAGCTTAGTGGCCAAGTCCTATGTCATCTTACCTTAGAGGTGGTGGGTGAAAGAGCACTTACACCTAGAGGTGATTTTGAATGACTGCTAGAAATGTTTCTAGTTTCTTTTGGATGCGACCATAGTATCCATCATTAAAACCCTCCTTTCAAACCTTCATCAGTATTCAAGTAGTGGATTGATACTCCACCATTGTAAAACTAACAAAAGGCCCAATGGCTAATTGATTGGACACTATATCTATAGTATATTCATACATGAAAACACCCACACCAAACTTGCACTGTTTTCACACATTAAAAACATTTTAAATGTAATTAAAATTTTCTTTCACTTTTTTTTTATGGGTGATTACTTTAATTTTTCATAAATCTCCCTAACATATCACACACTTATTAAGGCACTATATGGGATAACACAATACTTTTCCATTCTAGACACCTGCAAAACCTGCCACCTTTGGTAAGGGGAGTGTCTTCTCTTATACTGTTGAGATTGCAACAAGATGATGAGCTTAGTGGAAAGAAGTTGCCTTCACTAAGTGGGCCCGCAAGCTATTTTTGGCGCAAAGTCTATTTTTAGACTATGTCTATTTTTAGACATGTCGATCATGTTCTATGAGTTGCAGGATGCTATTTGTGGATGGTTGGTCAAGTTGGAAAAAATAGATGAACTTCTATTTTTAGACATATTGGGCAGAATCTATTTTTAGATTTCCAGTCTAAAAATAGATATGTCTAATATTATTAGCTCTTAATAATATTTGGACTATAAATAGTATCTTATTCTCTTGGAGCACTTTAGTTAAGTGCACAGATGTGGCATAGGAGCTTACAGAAGGAATTACGATATTCCTTAGGCTTAAGTGGAGCTATTGCATGGATACCCCAGTTAAAACTCATGTGACAGAGTTTGGTGGAGTTATTGAGCTAGTTGATGGAGTTGTGTTCAGTTTAACTGAGTTAAACATAGTTAAGCTAATTGTATCTAGTCTAACTGATTGATACACTAGTGAGAGTGGTGTGAATTAATTATTAATTAATTAACTAATTATTAACTCATTAACCAACTAAAGAATACATCAGTTAACTATAGTGCATGGACAGTTTCAGTGGAGACCAGTGAAGAGGTAGGTGAAAGAGCAATGTGACTATCAGTTGTGACTATATTGTTGCATGATTTGAAACAACCAGTGATTGGAGATGCCAATGAGGATTGCGTGAGAAAGGCTGGACTAATTAGAGTTCATTCAGAGCCATTCTTCAACAGTTATTGCGTAGTAGAGGCAGGCTATCAGGTGGCAGAGATTGGAGCATGTGATTTGCTAGATCGAGCTTGATTAGTGTGTAGCAATTGGAGATTGTACTGAGAGCTTTGTGAAAAGCTTTGTATAATTATTGTTACATGATATATATGACATATAATATACAGATAGTTGGGGGTTTTCAACTTTAAGCTTTCCCATAAAAACTGTGTTCACATGTGTGAATGTTTATGGTTTTAATGTGCGCATGCGATTGTTTATATTTCCGCAATTAATGATCAATGGTAGAAGAGATTATGTATTGTGCATGAAGTTAAAATAGTGTGTGATCAGGAGAATCTCAGTGAATAATATATCATTTATTCAAATTTCTACATGGTATCAGAGCGATATTGATCATTAGAGCAATTGAAAAAAATTGAAGCGGTTGATTTTTGAGCTGGTGGAATTTGAATTTGCAGCAGTGTTTTCTTGGTGTCGAAGTTGATATGTCTTTCAACAGATTGCAATTGGAGTATTCCCTTGAGGGAAGCGCTAATTATATTGCATGGAAGGACAGGATAGAGGCGGTGTTGGATGAAAATGGGTTGAAGGAGTTCATAGATGCAGAAATTCCAAAATCTGCTTCTAGCGATGTTGTCGCACTTGATGCATGGCAAAAGAAGATAGCAAAGTGTCGAATAATTTTGTTGGAAGGTGTAAAGGATCACATAGTGTCCAACCTTCATGGTAAGGCTTCTCCATTTTTGATGTGGAAAGCATTGACAAACTTATTCCAAAGCAAGAGATACCAGAGGAAGTTGGCACTCAAGGATAAACTCAGGAACATAAAAATGGAGAAAGGCGATAGTATGCCCAAGTACCTCACGAAGTTCATCCAATGCAGGGATGAGCTGGGAAGTGTGGGGGTGACTATAAATGATGAGGACTTTGTGAGCTTGGCTCTCCTTGGGCTTCTAAAGATTTATCATTCCTATCAGGACTCTGTCAATGGTCGGGAGAAATTTCCAGGATGGGAGCGACTTTGGTCAGATCTTGTGCAAGAGGAGATAAGGAGAAGTACCAGGGACGGATCTTCATCAAAGAACTCAAATGAATAAAATTGTGCTTTGGCTACCAAAGCAAAGAAGGGGAATAGCAAGAATAATGCTTCTCAATCCGGTGCGAAAAGCAAGAAGCAGGACATGTCCAAGGTGAAGTGCTTTCACTGTCACCAACATGGACATTACACCAATAATTGTCTACAGAAGAAGAAAAATAAGCAAGATGCTGGATCTGTAGCTGGAGAGGCCTTAGCCTCGCAGTTTGAGCTAAATTTTTTGTTGATCGCATGCTTGGTCTCAAGTATGATGGGTTCAGTGTGGTTTCTTGACAGTGGTGCGTTTTTTCATATGACCAGAGACAAAGATTTTTTTATTGATCTGGATGAGAAATATCTTGGAGTGCACATAGAGATGGGTGATGACGGTAGATACAGTGCGACTGGTATCAGTACCATTTCCTTTGAGAGGGAGTCTGGTAAACCCTTCATAGTGAAGGAGGTGATGCATATTCCAAGATTGAAGAAGAATCTAATCTCGGTGGCCATGTTAGAAGACAAGGGATATGTTGTTTTCTTTAGCGAGGGAAAGGCTTTCCTATGTAGTAAGGAAACTGGTGAAACCCAGAGGATAGGGGTTCGAGTTAAGAACCTTTATCAATTGCAGGTATATGGATGCACAGCAATGGCAGGCAAGGCAGAAGGAGTGGTGAGCTGGGATGATGGCAAGCTATGGCACAAAAGATTGGGCCACCTTCACCATGGAGCTTTGAAGATACTACAGCATATTTCTACTGGGCTTCCTAAGGGTACTCTTGTGCAGTCAGATCAGTGCAAGGGATGTACCTTGGGAAAATTTGTGAAAGCCACATTTCACGAGAAGGATAGTTGTGCCACAACGATCCTAGAGAGAATTCACACAGATGTGTGTGGACCTTTCTCAGTAGGTTCCAAAACAAAGCACAGGTACTATGTGATATTTGTTGATGATTTTTTTCGGAAGTGTTGGATCTTCTTCATGCAGAAGAAGAGCGAGACATACTCAAAGTTTTGTGAGTTCAAGGCACTGGCTGAGAAAGAATCGGGGAAGTAGGTGAAGGCTCTTAGGAGCGACAATGGTGGTGAATTCATCTCTGGCGAATTCAAGGACTTTTGCAGCGCAGAAGGAATTTGAAGAGAGCTCATAGCACCTCATAACCCATAGCAAAATGGGGTTGCTGAGCGAAATATTAGAATGATCGTGGGTGCTGCACAGGTGATGTTGCATGATCATGGCCTTCCCATACACTTGTGGGTTGATGCATGCAATACTGCAGTGTATGTGCAGAACCGTTGTCCTCACAGAATAATTGGCATGAGTACACCCGAGCAGGCGTTTTCTGGTAAGAAGCCTGATATTTCCCATTTGAGGATTTTGGTTCACCTGTTTACATTCATGTGACTAAGGATGCCAGGAAGAAGCTGGAGCCGACCACAAAGGTTGGGATATTTGTGGGGTACACTGATACGCCGCACAACTATCGTGTGTATTTTCCAGACAGTCGCAAGACTGTTGTGCGACGGGATATCAAATTTCATGAGGAGAAAGCCATGAAGTGTTCGCTTGAGAGGGAGCCACACTTGCATGCATATGAGGAGCTATTAGTTCCTAAGGATGAGCCTCAGGATGTGGATCAGCCACAAGAGGAGCTTCATGGAGTGGAAGAGACCACTCATGCAGCGCCAACCATCAGAGGGCGGAAGCGCACTACAGAAGCTGAGCGACTGGCTCAAGATGCAGAGAAGATTGTAGGATCACCTACATCACAACGCAGATAGAGACAGTCACCTGATCGATACACTGGATACATGGATCTCATGAGCAAGTGTATTGTGACAGAGCCATCCTCTTTCGAGGAAGCTATGGAGGATCCCGCATGGGTAGATGCCATGGTGGAAGAGTATGATTCAATTGTCAGAAACAGTGCATGGGAGATTGTCCCCAGGCCAGAAGGGAAATTAGTGGTAGGTTCGAGATGGATCTACAAAGTGAAGCAAGCAGCTGATGGGAGTGTGGAGAAGTTCAAGGCAAGATTTTTTGCCTGAGGCTTCTCACATATTGAGGGGATCAACTATGAGGAAACCTTTGCACCTGTCACAAGGTATTATTCCATACGGACGATTCTTGCTCTCTCAGCGCAGATGGGGTGGAACATTCATCAGATAGATGTGAAGACTGTGTTCCTCAATGGAGTGGTTGAGGAGGAGGTGTACATAGAGTAGCCCGAAGGTTTCGAGATCTTCAGCAGCGAGTCACATGTGTGCAGGCTCAAGAGAGCTCTGTATGGGTTGAAACAAGAACCTCGTGCTTGGTACACACAGATAGACAGTTATTTCACCGGACTTGGATTCTCCAAGAGTGAGGTAGATCCGAACCTATACCAGATTGTGGTGGAGGGTAAGTTGGTGAACATTCTACTTTATGTAGATGATTTGATTTTGATGGGTGATGAACTATTGATACTCTCATGCAAGGCCGATCTTGCAAAAGAGTTTGAGATGAAGGACTTGGGTCTCCTTCATTATTTCCTGGGATTGGAAATTTGGGATCGCAGTGATGGACTGTTTGTGTCTCAAGGCAAGTATTCCTGGGAGATACTGGAGATGTTCAACATGTATGGCTGCAAGCCTATCGACACTCCTCGTCCTGGTGGTTGCAGGAAAGAGGATGCTACATCGGCATAGGTAGTGGATTCCACTGTTTATCGACAGTTGGTGGGGTCGCTTATGTATTTGGTCAATACACGACCCGACATATGCGATGCCGTTAACCAGATTTCACAAGCTATGGTTAAGCCTACCAAGCTCTATGGGAAGGTAGGCAAGCATGTATTGAGATATCTTAGAGGCACATTGGGATATGGATTATGGTACAGGCAGTCAGATGAGGTGAAGCTGTGTGGCTTCACGGATGTAGATTGGGCAGGGTGCCCAACGGACAGAAAGAGCACATCTGGAGGGATTTTCAGTATCAATTCGACAGCAGTTTCTTGGTATAGCAAGAAGTAGAGATCTGTGGCACTCAGTTCAGCAGAGGCTGAGTATATGGCAACGAGTTTGGCTGCATGCGAGGCTATATGGATGAGGAAGATCCTGGTCAGGTTGTTCAGTTCACAATTAGATCCTACTATGATATATTGTGATAATCAGATTTGCATCAAACTCTCGGTTAATCCAGTATTTCATGATAGATCTAAACACATTGACATCTGGTATCATCATATCAGAGATTGTGTTTAGCGGAAGATCATGTTACTTTCATACATTCCCACGGAGGATCAGGATGCTGATATCTTGACGAAGGCGCTCACCAGGAGAAAATTCAAATACCACAGGGACAAGATAGGGGTGGCAGATAATCCTTATCTTATTGAGATGGAGTGTTGAGATTGCAACAAGATGATGAGCTTAGTGGAAAGAATTTTCCTTCACTAAGTGGGCTCGCAGGCTATTTTTGGCACAAAGTCTATTTTTAGACTATGTTTATTTTTAGACATGTCGATCATGTTCTATGAGTTGCAGGATGCTATTTGTGGATGGTTGGTCAAGTTGGAAAAAATAGATGGACTTATATTTTTAGACATATTGGGAGGAATCTATTTTTAGATTGCTAGTCTAAAAATAGATATGTCGAATATTATTAGTTCTTAATAATATTTGGACTATAAACATTATCTTATTCTCTTGGAGCATTTCAATTAAGTGCACAGATGTGGCATATGAGCTGACAAAAGGAATTATGCTATTCCTGAGGGTTAAGTGGAGTTATTTCATGGATACTTCAGTTAGAACTCATGTGACAGAGTTTGGTGGAGTTATTGAGCTAGTTGATGGAGTTGTGTTCAATTTAACTGAGTTAAACATAGTTGAGCTAGTTGTATCTAGTCTAACTGATTGATACACTAGTGAGAGTGGTGTGAATTAATTATTAATTAATTCACTAATTATTAACTCATTAATCAACTAAAGAATACATCAGTTAACTACAATGCATGGACATTTTCAGTGGAGACCAGTGAAGAGGTAGGTGAAAGAGCAGTGTGACTATCAGTTGTGACTATACTGTTGCATGATTTGCAACAACCAGTGATTGGAGATGCCAATGATGATTGTGTGAGCAAGGCTGGACCAATTCAAGTTCATTCAGAGCCATTCTTCAGCAGTGATTGCACAGTAGAGGCTGGCTATCAGGTGGCAGAGATTGGAGCATGTGATTTGCTAGATCGGGCTTGATTAGTGTGTAGCAATTGGAGATTGTATTGAGAGATTTGTGAGGAGCTTTTTATAATTATTGTTACATGATCTCTATGACAAATAATATACAGATATTTGGGGGTTTTCAGCTTTAAGATTTCCCATAAAAACTGTGTTCATATGTTTGAATGTTTATGGTTTTAATGTGCGCATGCGATTGTTTATATTTCCGCAATTAATGATAAATGGTAGAAGATATTATGTATTGTGCATGAAGTTAAAATAGTGTGTGATTAGGAGAATCTCGGTGAATAATATATCAGTTATTCAAATTTCTACATATACCATGACCTACTCAATTGGTTGTGCTTACATATATGATATTGACCCCACTTTTATAAACTCTTCAATTCTTGGTGCTACATTGTGAAGAACCTCCTCCTCTCAAGGTAAGAGTGCATCTCAGTCACATCAGATCAAGATGGTCGAGGCCAATCGTACCTTGCCTTTTGTAGCCTCACTGATTCTTCCTGATTCTTTTAAGCTTACAAATTATCCAATATCCCACCAAGCTACATGGACAGTTATTCCAACCTAGATACCATATAATATACCTAAGTTTGAAATTAAGCCAGGGTAAGATTCAACAAACCATATCATGTCATTTGACCTTATGGGAAGTTAATGGGGGGGAAATACCATACCATTTGCATTTAAATTGAGGAATATATATTGAGGAAAAAATATCATAATATATTAAGCATATAATAGGGGGTAAAAGGTTTTTATATGTTGTGTATAAAAATTGGAGCTCAAAGTTAATGAACAAATATAAAAGGTATAAAAAATGTTAATGAAAAAATAGGTTCCTACAATATCTAGTGATAGTAGGGTTCTTTAATTGAGAAAATATTTGAAAATGGAGCAATAAAGATCAGAACAATAGATGAAGGGAAGGTATCATTTCTTGTAAATGGACACAGATTTAAATTGTATCATAAGCCACTTTCAAGAGAAGAATTTGTCAGAAAATTCGAAGATAACAATGATATGAAGTTAGTGAAGAAAAATCCTTTTTCTTCACTAACTTAATTTTTATTTTTCTTCAATGATTATAAAAAATAAATAAATAAATAAAGATATATATATATATATATATATATATATATATATAATAATAATAATAATAGTAAAGTATAAATATGAAAACAAATCAATGATTGGCATATTTATGCAAAAAGTGCAGGGTGAAAATTAGAATTTTTCTGACACCCTATACTTTCAATTTTTCATTTTTCTGCAACTAAATATCATAAAATTACAAGTTGCAGGTCCATTTTTCATTCCATACTTCACTTCATTCATATTTCATTCCATTACATACTCATATTTAATTCCATATCATGCTTCCATTTCATTCCATTCCATACTCAAGTTTCATTTCATTCCATTCCATATCCATATTTCATAATCTTTTGACAGGTACATTCTGCAGTTGCCTATTCTGTAGCCAATCTTGTTCTGCAGCTAATCTGACTCTGCAGCCTACTTCAATAAGAAAAGGATGATAGTCAAAGGAGAATATGGAGCCTAAAATATAAACATTCCACAAATAAAAGGACAAACATAACAAGTAGCAAAGTCAAGAAGGTCTGAGGTAAATTGTGCAAAGTTATTTTGATAGAAAAAATATAACAACATGAAAAAGATACAATATGCTTAATCATATGTCTCCTAAGTAAATATATCATTCAAATTGGTCTTACTTTGTCATAAAACACCCTGACCATATCCCTTACCCTACGCTCCATAATGGTTCATCATTAATTAAGTGACTAACGGTCAAAATCTTAGATGCGATGTATTAAGCCATGTCTTTAAAGATCGTATCACTTAGTTATGATTCCGAAGATCATCATAAATCTCTGCGCACCTATTTCATTCCATATCAAACCCTCAACTTAATTGCATCATTTTCTCATCACCTTGTTAGTTCACCACCTCATTCACTCACTACCATTACATTCTGTACTTAGTTCATCTACAGAAATAGAGAGTCATTTTAAGGGTGAGACATCCTACAGCAACTACTCTTTCTTCAAACACAGGATTAGAAACAGAGCATCAGACGCTACAGCTTAAGAAAGTAAGTAATCTGTGCAGAGAAGAAATGGGTTTAATTGTGAGAACATAACCAATTGGAGTCAAGTACTTAGAAGGATACCCACAAGTTAAAGGGCTATTACAGCAAGTTGGGTGGTTGAATTTTGTAGAAAAATTCAATTGGTTCCATAAAGAAGTTACAAAATCATTTGCTAGATCCTTTGATGGATCAGAAGTCGAAATTTGAGATATTAAGCTCATCATCACAGAGTCATTTATAGCTGAAGCCACGGAATTACCAAGACAAGCAGAACGCCAGTTCAAAAATAAGGAGTTTCATAGTGAATCTTGGAAACAAATAATGAAGAATCTAGGTATGGACATTACAATATTTAGAGAAGGAATTCTGAGTACAACTTTAAAAAGTAAATGGAGAAACATGTTATTAATTTTGAAAAAATTTATAACATGTGAAGGTAGATTTGGTACAATGTATGTTTACCATATCAGGCTGTTAATGAATTTCTTAAATTATGGAGAAATAAATCTACCTTTCTTCTTTCTTAATAGCTTGAAAATAATGGCTTGCAATGTTCAGAAAAGAGTCCAATTTATAAAAACTACTCTACATCACCATGGTTTGGTTAAAATTCTGATTAAGTTCCATTTGAAGAAAATAGGAGATAACTGGGAACAGTTTCTTTTAAGAAATCATTTTCAAGAGCTAGATGAAACACCATCTAAAAAAGAGACTGTTAGAAGAAGCAAGAGAAGAAAAACTGATAAAGTTGTTGAAAATAAACATGATACATCATCACAAGAAGAGAGTGAAGAATTGATTTCTGCAAAGTTGACAAAGATTAGGAAAAAGATTAGGTTCAAGAGAAAAGAAAAGATAACAAGTGAATATACTGATGAAAATCGACCAAAGTTAAGGAGAAGTTCCAGACTCAAAGGAATAATGAAAAAGACTTTGGTTAAAAACATAGGAATTATAAATGTTGAAGATGAAGAAACTCCAGTTCAAACACCAGTTGACAAATATCCTTTGCATCAATTTGATGAAGACCCTAACAAAGGAACTCCTGATATATACCCAACTCAACAGAAAATTTATGATTATGTGGAATCTCTGGAAAGAAAGGCCTCAGAAAATCAAGAAATATCCCTCAGTCCACAAGAACATCCAATAGAAACTTTGAGAAAAGATAATTATGAATTGGAGATACTGAATAAACATATCAAGAATGAGAATGAAATCTTGAGAGAACAAGTTAGATTGAAGAATTCTATGAATGATACTCTCACTCTGCAATTGGGTACACTACATAAAGAAAATAGGAAACTAAAGAAGAGAAATAAGAAGCTGAATAGGGCCCTCATAAATCTTAGGTTCAAGATATTCATGAGAAAACCTATAATGACACTATCCACCAAAAGAAGCAGAAAGATAAGGCCGGATGTTCTAGCAGAGGTTTCAAAGCACATGGAATAAAGTTTTGATGGAATTGCATGAGGACATGCAAGAGTTTTGCAGTGGGGGTATGTTGAGCCCTAGAATTGACTTCTCTTTTGCAAACCTTCACTTCATTTCATCATTTCTTTATCACTTCATAAGCCTAAAAATCAATGAAGAATGACTAAGATTGCTTAAAGGTTACATAAAAATGATTAACATGTATTTTTTTTATTTTTGTTGTTTTAATAATTTTGAACAGTTTAGCCATAGAATATAGGAATTTTGTAGCCAGTCAAGAGTTCTGCAGCTATTTTTGTGTTTAGGTATGATGTGGGTATCAATGGGAGAAAATACGTACATGGGTAGTTCTCAAATCTTCCCTAAATGATTCCTTCCTATCCACGAGGATTGAATCAACAACTGGAGGTGTCTAATCCGTTGGTCAAAGCAAGAGTCAAAGAGACTGTTTTCTATAGGAACTAGGACTCCTGATTTGCTTTGCAGCAAATCATGAGTCTCAAAAGAGTCTCAATTCAATTTTAACCTAAATACTACACCAATACCTATTTTTTTTCAACATTAGTTATGAATTTACATATAAATTAAGCTCTATGGAACCGAGAAAGGATAGTTGATAACTCATACAGAATCACAGTGATACTCTGTTTTTCAACCACTATTTTAATAAAAGGAGATTAGCCTTGATGTTGTTTTATTACAATTTGAAGAAGCTAAAGGATTACACCGAATTGGTAGCAGAGGGCCCCTGCTATTCGAGGAGGTTTTATGCATTTTCTATCTAAGTTTATTTAGTCTTTGTTTAGCATTTTTCTGTACTTTCTGCTCAAATTACTGCTTTCATAATTTTCTATCATTGTATTCAACTGAGTAAAGTCTGTTGATGAATGGATAGTGACTCATAGGTGCAGTAATTGTTTAGGTTTTATTT
Source organism: Pinus albicaulis (assembly GCA_034641835.2). NCBI lineage: Eukaryota > Viridiplantae > Streptophyta > Pinopsida > Pinales > Pinaceae > Pinus > Pinus albicaulis. The sequence goes on from CM076576.1 coordinate 112,560,070, forward strand.
CTTGGCTTCCATAGTTAACAGTTATTGTGCTTGACCAAGTAAATACCATTTGAGTCTTAAATTAAAATGGTTAGTGACTTATAGATACTGTAATTTTCTAGCATAGGAGATCCTCATTACACTACACTTGATCTTTTTTAAAAGCTCTTCCAATAAATCTCAATTAAATGAATTGGATTCAGTTGTAATGTTTGAGTTATTTGTTGTTTCATTATTTTATTTCATGTCATAAGAGATCCTCATTACACTACACTGGAACTTTTTCAAAAGCTCTTCCAATAAATCTCAATTAAACGAATTGGATTCAGTTGTAATGTTTGAGTTATTTGTTGTTTCAGTATTTTATTTCATGTCATAGGAGATCCTCATTACACGACACTTGATATTTTTCAAAATCTCTTCCAATAAATCTCAATTAAATGAATTGGATTCAGTTGTAATGTTTGAGTTATTAGTTGTTTTCATTTCTTGAATCTTCAATATCCATGGATTAGGATTTCTAGTTTTCGTCATTTAATAGACTCCAAAAACTTGTAAATAAAACTTTGCTTTAATTCATTTGACAACATTTCCCTTTCCTTCCTTTTTAAATATATTTAATCTCATATTTTTAGTTTAGAATAGAATACTAAGGATCAAAATATAAAAACTCCCAAAACATCAACAAAACCTTAAAACAATGAAGTAGGAAAAAAGGACACTTAGGCACATATAGTGCATTAAACTTCATCATTTTAGTAGCCCTGGTCGATAATTTATGTAAACAATTTATGACACTAAATTGACTAAAAATTTTGGCGCCGTTTCTAGGGAAGAGTAACTAGGTAGCATTATTTCTTACCTCCCAAAAACAATGATATGCATAGAAAAAGAGACTCTAGGGGTAGATTTATAAGAGGTAGAAGCTTAACCCCCACAATACCACTCACTCCACCAAGACCAAGAAGTAGCACACCTCCATATCAAACCCATATTCCATACTATACTAGTCATAGGCTTCCAAAAGTTTCAAGATCAGATATCTAATCAGGAAGATCTCCCACTTCATCCGCTGAAGCAATTCTAGAGCAAGAAGATCCAAGGATTCCTATAGAATGGATAACCATTTTCACTTCCACAAGAGAATATATTCTAGCACAAGAATTACAAATCCCTAGTGAAGAGGAAGAGGAGGAATTATTCTTCAATATACCCTTGATAGAAGAACCAGAAGAGCAATTGGTTCTCCACACTGAACCTTATATTAGTTCAGAAGAATCTATCATGGTAGGAAGGGGAGAGGAAGAAGGGGAAGGAGGAATATTTAATGGATAAAAATTTCTATTTGGAGGAGGTAGAGGTAGAGGAGGAGACATAGGAAGAGGTAGAGAAAAATTAGGAGGAGGTAGAGGTAGAGGAAATGTAGAAGGAGGTATAGGTAGAAGGGGAATTGGAAACTCCTTTGGATTCCCTATAATAGATGAAGAAACAAATGCTACCATAAAAAATATCTCACCCTTCGTTCTTCCAAATTTTCATGGACTAAAAAGTGAAGACCCTGAGACATTCTTATTTGAATTTGAAGTTCTATGCAGAACTTATGACTATCTTCAGGATGCTCAAAAACTTAAATTGTTCCCTTCAACATTGAAATGAGTAGCGTTAAAATGGTTTATTACTCTAATCACTGGGTCTATAGGGACATGGAATGATATGAGGAAAGAATTTCTAGATAGATATCTGGATTTTTGTATACTAGACAACCATAAGGAATAAGTGTTCAAGATGATGCAAAAAGAGGATGAAAATCTGGAAGATTTACTTGAAAGATTTAACTATAACATTAAAAGGGAAAAAATTAAAAACTTAGATCAAGACACTTTGAAAGCTCTTTTGTTGAAAAAAATTAGGGATGAATGCATAGATATCCTTAACATGATGGGGAAAGGAGATATATCTCAACTTTCATTACCTGATATGTTGTGTAACTAGCTCCAAAAATAGAAGAAAAGAGATATCAACGCCTTAGAAATAAGCCACTTCGAGGGGGCAACCTCCAATACATTACATAAATGAACAAATCTTGGATGATCCAATTTACAAAACCTCCTTTCTATATATAGGAGTCCATGGGGCCATAATGTAATCCTAGTGGGCCACAATGTAATCCTAGCCGACCTAACAATAATAATTTAAGGGCACAATAATAATAAAATGGGGGTTACGAGGGTACAATAATAACAATAAGGGGGTTACACTAACAACAATAAGGGACTATACTAGTAATATAGGGACCTAACATGCCCCTCTCCTTCAAAAAGTGTTGTCCTCAACGCTTGAGTAGCTCTGGGTGCTTCTGTATAAAATTCTCATCCTCCCATGTAGAATCTTTAGTGGGTAAGTTCTTCCACTTGATGAGATACTCTGAAATTGATCGATTCTGTAGTTGTCGAGTTCTTGTTTTTGTGACCGCTTCAGGTTCCAATATGATTTTTCCTTTCTCATTAAGCTCTGGTAATATTGTTTGAACTAGAATATTTTCACCGATAACCTTCTTTAAGCATGAAACATGGAAAATTGGATGTACTCGCGAAGAAGAAGGAAGCTCCAATTTGTATGCCATAGTACCAATCTTTTGCAACACCTTGTAAGGACCATAGTACTTTGGCGATAATTTATTATCCTTCTTTGCTTGCTTGAGGGACATTTATTTGTATGGTTGTAGCCGTAAAAATACCCAATCTCCTACATCAAAACTTCTCTCGCTACGATGTTGATCTGCCTGTTGTTTCATTCGATTTTGTGCCAAATTCAGGTTATCCTTTAAGAGTTGGAGAACTTCTTGCTGATGCTCGATGTGATCTTCCACTGCTTGAACCTTCGAATTTTCCCTGAAAGATGATGTGATGGATGGTGGATGATATCCATAAAGTGCCATAAATGGGGTCATTTTTGCTGCAGTATGGAAGGAAGTGTTATACCACCATTCAGCAAGAGGTAACCACTTGACCCATTGTGTTTGTTTATCGGATACAAAAAAACGAAGATATCCTTCCAAACATGTATTTACAATCTCAGTTTGACCATCAGATTGAGGATGATAAGATGAGCTATGAGCTAATTGAGTACCCAAACAAGAAAATAACTCCGTCCAAAAATTTCCAGTAAAAATGGGATCTCTGTCGCTCACAATAACCCTTGGGCTTCCATGTAGCTTTTGAATTCTATCCATAAATGTAGTAGCAACTATACTTGCTTTAAATGGATGACATAATGCACAAAAGTGTGCATACTTGGTAAGTCTATCAACTACCACCATGATGACACTCTTTCCTTCGGACTTAGGTAAACCTGCGAAATGTAGAAGGTGCATTGGTAAGGCCAAAAGGCCTGACCAAAAATTCATAATGACCCTCATGATTTTGAAATGCTGTTTTTGGAATATCTTCAGTCTTCATTCTAATTTGATGATATCCTGAACGAAGATCCAACTTGGTAAAATAAATTGCTCCATGTAATTCATCCAATAATTCATCAATCACGGGAATGGGAAATTTGTCTTTAATGGTGAGCTTATTGAGCTCCCTATAATCCGGACACATTCACCATGATCCATCCTTCTTGTGTACCAAAACTACAGGAGCAAAGAAAGAACTTTGACTAGGTTGAATTATACCCGCCTCTAACATTTCTGCAATCATACGTTCAATTTCGTTCTTTTGGAAGTAAGGATATCTATAAGGCCTGATGTTTGGAGGAACACTTCCTGGAATCAAATGAATAGCATGATCATGATCACGAATAGGTGGGAGTCCTTTGGGAGTTTGAAACACCTTGGAATGATTGTCCAAGACTTGTTGGAGATCTGCAGAAATAGATGATTTTGATGTCGGAACTTCTAGTGAGCATAATTGTGCAATTACGCCTCGTTTTTCTTTCTTTAGAAGCTTTTTCATGACATTAGAGCTTATTATCCTTCCCGACTTCCCTTCAATACCCCGTAATTCGACTTCCTTTCCTTCTGAAAAAAATTTCAAGAAAAGTTCTTGAAAATTAAAAGCTACCGTCCCCAAAGATTGTAACCATTGTACTCCTAGTACAACATCGGCACCTCCCATAGGAATGGCAAGCATTGGACTAGTCAATACATATTCCCCCATGGTTAGCTTGATATTATGGCATTTTCCAGAGCAATTTATAGTTCCTCCATTTGCAACCATCACTTGACATTCTGGTGCTGGGTATAGGAAACAATTTATTTCCTTGGCTACCTTACAATGAATAAAATTATGGGTGCTACCTGAATCAATCAACACTATTACCTTTTTCTTCTTGATTTGTCCTTCTATCTTGAGAGTTTCAAGAGTGGTTATTCCTGCCAGTGCATTACACGATATGGTCGGATTCATTTCTTCCTCTTCTAGGGTTGGTTCCTGGTGTATATCCTTTTCTTGTTCATTTTCTTCTTCCTCTTCACAATCTATGTAAAATAATTTCTTCTCAGCACACTTATGACCTTTAGTGTATTTGCTATCACAACTGTAGCAAAGCCCTTTTTTCTCTTTTTTCTTCCAATTGTTGTGGTGTCAACCTTGTAGGTTGTGGAAATCTAGGCGTAGCAACACTTCCTTCTTTATAGAATTGAGTGGTAGGATTCCTTGTCGCCATAATTTTACATTCGCATTTTCTTGCCAACCTGAATGCCTTCTCTAATGAATCAGGTTCCAAAACGTGAACTTCATGTTGGATGTTAGCCTTTAAAGTGCCTATGAAGAGATCATTCCTGTGTTCCTCTGGAATATCAGTTACCCTTATATTCAATTTTTGGAAGTCCTCAATGTGCTGCCCCACTAAACCCTTTTGTTTGAGATTTATCAATTGGCTAAAGAAGGTGTTGCTCTTCATATCCTCATAATGTGCTATCATTTCCTCCGTAAAAATTGACCAAGTGACAATTTTTTTACGGGAGCAAAGCCATCGATACCATACAAATGTATTTTGTTCTAAATGTAAGGTTGCAATGCGTACCTTTTGTGTGTTTTGCACGTTATGGAGATCAAAATATTGCTCCATCTGTAGTATCCATGTTACAGGATCCTTTCCATCAAACTTCCTCATATCCTTTTTTGGAATATGGTGGTTCTTCCCACCAACATTAGAGTTTATGAAATCATGATTAACATTTATTTTGTCCTCATCATGAGGTTCTTCTACTATCTTTTCACCATTAGGAAACATTTCTTGTATCAACTTTGTCAAACCTTCGATGTCTATTTTTAGATCATTCTTCATGTTTTCCATCTTAGCTTCCATGCCAGCTTCCATGCCATCCATCTTCGCTTCCACACCTTTCTTCAAAACTTCCATTTCATTTTTTGTTGCTCTTTGCGAGAGTGAAATTTGTTGCACTTGCTCTTCTAATTTTGATAGATCATGTTGCAATTATTCATCTTCATGAGTCATAGTAGAGCCTTCTGAAGGCTTAATGGGTGTTGAATTATTTTTACGGGGCATCTTTAGAACCCAATAATGATATCTATTCTACAATATGGCCTTGGAATCAATTAAAATTGATTCTTCAAACAAGACTTATGCAATTCGAAAAAAAAAATACACACCTTTTTCTTTCTTTTGAGGAGCTCGATATTGAAATTGGATTATATCTGTGATTGTAGCACTTCAATATCTTAATTTTGGTACCGATGTAGCCCTCTGAATTATATTTCGAATGACACAGGTCTGACCTAATTTGGATTCTCCCAGACAAATTTGTGTCCAATCTCCCACAATGACCTAATTATGGACTGGTTCAGTAGAGCAAAATTGTATGACTTTCCACGTATCACTGTTTCGTCCTTTGTCTCTAAAATTTATAGAAAAGAAACCAAATTCTGTGTACTTGCGACCACTTTTTACGACACTCCAATCTGATGCCCAGAGAGAGAGTTATTGAACTTTTCCCACGATCACCTATTTGAGATGAAATTTAGGAGCCTGAAAAAGCACTACCTTCCACAGATCATATCTCCAAAAATATTACGAACCAAGCTTTGAAATTTTTTGAAAAATTTCCTCAGGATTTCAGCTTCTCACCATATCAATTTCTGATTCTGACCCTTCGTAGAAAAAAAATTATAGTGCAAATGCCACAATGACCTGTTTAGGATCCTAAAAAAATATCTAACTTCCATAGATCATATCTCCTAAATATTGCGAACCAAGCTCTAAAATTTTTAGAAAATATTCCTCAGGATTTAGGCTTCGCACCCTAATAATTAGAGCTTCTGAAACTTCGTAGAAACAAATTTATAGTGAAAATGCCACGATGACCTGTTTGGAGCAGCGAAACCCTAGAATCCAAATATTTGATACCAAATGTTGTGTAACCAGCTCCAAAAATAGAAGAAAAGAGATATCAACGCCTTAGAAATAAGCCACTTCGAGGGGGCAACCTCCAATACATTACATAAATGAAAAAATCCTGGATGATCCAATTTACAAAACATCCTTTCTATATATAGGAGTCCATGGGGCCATAATCTAATCCTAGTGGGCCACAATGTAATCCTAGCCTACCTAACAATAATAATTTAAGGGCACAATAATAATAAAATGGGGGTTACAAGGGTAGAATAATAACAATAAGGGGGTTACACTAACAACAATAAGGGACTATACTAGTAATATAGGGACCTAACATGATATAGCAAAACTATGTATTAATCTCTCAAGAGAAAAATCTAAAATCTTGAAAGGACCAAGAGACCCTGCTCTTGCAAGGGCAAGAAAATCTGCAACTGGAATAGTAAGTAGGGCAGAAATAGGAAATATGCTTGATGAATTCAAAGCTGATATTCTAGGGAATCTTAGTGAACAAATAGATACCCTTAAGCTACAAAACAAGAAGAAAGCCGAAACTGATGCCTTAGCAATCTTTTGTCCCAAATGTAGAAAGAAGCATGCCTTAAGAGAGTGTCCTCTTGATGCAAAAGTAATAGAGACCTGTGCAATTTGTTCAGAAAAGCATGAGACCAAGAATTGTCCTTCAATTATTGGCCTTAAAGTTGTCTTTCAAGAAGAAACAACCACAAATTCCACAGAATCTATTAATTTTATCTCTATAAGACCTTGGCAGGGACCTCAAAAACAAGGGTTTAATAATCAGATGTATAATCAACCCCCACCAAATTGGAATTCTTGCCAGCAACCTTGGCCCCAATTTCAAAATCAATCTCAATCTTGGGCTCAAGGAGCACAAAATCCTTATGGTAGGTTCTCTCAGTATTATTAATATCCACCATCTTATCCATATTATCCATCATATCCAAATTTTCCTCCTCAAAAAAATCCTCAGCAGAATCCACAACCTCAAAATCAGAATCAAAATCCACCACTTCCATTACCATTTCCTCAGAAACCAAACCAGTTACCTGACCAGCCAATACCAAACCCCAACCTTAAAAATCCTCAGAATACATATATGATAGAAGGACAACAATTTCCAACCTATTTGATTACTCCTTTATACCTTAATGATGTACAACTTAGGTCTGGAAGAATACTTGAAAAAAGAAGCCTTTTGTAATTATACAAGAACAAAATAATTCTGAGGAAGATTTTGTACGGGTGAATAAAAGTTTTGAAGAAAGCACATCTATTCAAAACAAAAATATTGAAAAACAAAAACAAAAAGAACCAGTGATTTCAACTCCTATGTTAGAGCAACCATCAACATCTACTACTCCACCTCCTTTTCCTCAAAGATTACAAATTGATAAAGGTGTAGAGAAACAAATTATAATTCCTAACTATGATTTCTTAGGTGAACTAAGAAATTTTTGTATTAATATTCCATTATTACAAGCCATCAAGGAGATCCCAATATTAGCAAAAACAATAAAGGAGTTGACTATGAAAAAACCAGGAAGAAAAATAAAAGAGATAAAAAGAATACAACTGGTAGGAAAAATAGCAAACATAATGATGGGGAAGATTGCTATTCCACAATATCTAGATCCCGAAAATCCAGTTTTCAAAACACATATCAATGGAATTGAAATAGCAAACACATTAATTGATCTTGGAGCAGCAATAAATATCACGAGTAAGCAGACCATGGAAAAACTAAAGCTTCCTAATCTTCTTTATACACCCACATTACTACAGTTATCAGATAGATCTGTAATCAAACTGGATGGGGTATTAGAATATATTTTAGTGTCCTTAGATTCTTGGGAGTACCCTATGGATTTCATGATCCTAACTCCTAAAAATGATCTAGGAGGACATCCTATTATACTAGGAAGACCTTGGTTAGCTACAGTTGATGCCTTCATTAGCTGTATATCCAGTGATATGTACATCTTTGATGGTAGTTCAACCAAGAAATTTATTTTGTATCTTCCAGCAAGAACAACCACAGAAATAGAAGAAACTCAATGGGTTGATGATGAAGAAGATATACAACCTCTCTTCACTATTTCAAAAATCAGTGAAGATAATCAGATTCTAAATGTTCTAGAAAATCATGAATCTTCTTCAGAATACAAACATGAACAATTTCAAGAAGAATCCAATATTGAATTTTTGTCATCAAGACAGATGTGTCTTTACTCCATGGAATAATTTGGCAACTCTACAATTGAAATATTTCCAGGAAAAACCTTAAACATAAATAAAACCCTGGAAAAATCTCAACAAGAGAAGCTAGCCAAAATATTACAGAAACATTCCTCTGCATATGCATGGGAATACACTGATATGAAAGGGATTAACCCTAATACTTGCACTCATCATATCTACATGGAGGAAAATTTTAAACCAATCAGACAGCCTCAGATAAGGATGAATCCAAACCTTAGGGAGATTGTTAAAGAAGAGTTGCAGAAACTGTTAAATTTCAACTTTATTTATCCCATTTCAAACATTTAGTGGGTTTCTCCTTTGGTGATTGTACCCAAGAAAAATGGTAAATGGAGCGTATGCATTGACTACCAGAATTAAAAAAAACTACTCTTAAATATCATTTTCCTTTACCTTTTATAGATCAGGTGTTAGATACATTAGCAGGCAAAAAGTACTTTTCATTTTTGGATGGTTTCAGTGGTTGTAATCAAATTTAGGTTGCACTTGAGGATAAAGATAAAAATACATTTACCTGTCCTTGGGGAACTTATGCCTACCGATTATTACCTTTTGGATTGTGCAATGCACCTGCAACATTCCAAAGGGAAGTATTAGGGATCTTTTCAGATCTAATACATGATTGTGTAGAAGTATACATGAATGATTTCACAGTCTATGGTAATACATTTGAGGAAGCCTTAGAAAACTTGGAAAAAGTTATAAAAATGTGTAAAGAAGCAAACCTTTCATTAAGTCATGAAAAATGTTTCATGATGTTTACTGAAAGGATTGTCCTAAGACATGATATCTTAGGAGATGGGATTATAGTTGATGAGTCAAAATTTGAAGTCATCTCTAGAATATTAGTTCCAAGTTGTCAAAAATATGTTAGGAGTTTTCTAGGATTTACAGGATACTATAGAAGATTTATAGAAAACTTCACCAAGATAGCATATCCACTTTTCAAACTACTCACCAAGGACTGTGAATTCAAATGGAATTTTGACTGCCAGTTAGCATTTGAAACCCTAAAAACAAAAATATATGAAGCACCTATTTTAAGGGGACCTAACTGGAAATTACCTTTTCATATCTCAACGGATGCCTCAGATACAGCTTTAGGAGCTGTGTTGGGACAAAAAGACCTGATCCCTTATGCCATATACTATACAATTACTTATTTGATTGCTTCAGAGTTGAATTATATTGTAACTGAAAAATAATTCTTAGCTATTTTTCACGCTATAAATAAATTCAGACATTATATAACATGCTATGAAACTTTTGTTCATACAAATCACTCTGCAATTAAGTATTTAATGAATAAATAAATCACTAATGGCAGAGTCATAAGATGGTTATTGCTTTTACAATAATTTAACATCGCCATTCTAGATAGGCCTGGAAAACAAAATACAGTGGCTGATTTCCTATCTAGACTCCAAAAAATTAAACACAATACTCTAGTTGAAGATAAATTTCCTGATGAATATCTCTTTGCAATAACTACTCAAACTCCCTGTGTTGGTATGAATCTTTTGTCGAAGTGTACAAAAAATTGCCACTTTAGCTACGCATAACTTATAGCCCTAACATCAAAAATATGGCTGCCAATATCTTCAGATCTTGCAGTTAGTTGATCAAGACAAACGCTGCAAAAATCCAAATCTATGCATAAAGAGACATTAAGCAGTAAAAATAAGGTTTTGCTCCATACATCCAATAGACAAGACAAGAACAATATTTTTGAAAGAATTTTTGTATTAAGGGCACCTGGGAGGAAAACAAGAAGGTGTTTCAAATTCTCCTCAATGGGATGGGTTCTTGGAAGTCCTCAGCACTTCAGATCTAGCATTTCTCTCTCTTGTTGGTGTAGAAAACCCAGACAAAGATAGAACTCAAAGGGAGCTCACACAACAAATAATGGAAAATATGACAATGATAATGGCTCAAAGTCGGACCAAGAGTTTAGATCCAGAGTGATCTAATAGGCAACAAAAGGTGAAGAATGGTAGGAAAAACCCTCCTATTTATAACAAAATATTGGGTCATTCTAGATCTTGGTGCATGATTAAAATAACATTAACCAAATCTAGATCCACCTTTTATGGAATATTTTATTATATTTGTTGGAGGAAAAAGTATTTGACTTGGGTCAAATCCATTTATTTGTGAATAATAAATAAATAAATGATTTATTTATCATTTTAAGGAGGTGGTTAAAAGATAATCAAATAAATAATGATTTATTTAATTATTTATGGGTGATTTAGTCATATTTAACAAGGAATATTATTTAAATAAGATTTAAATAATTATTCCTAGAAAATAATGAGATAAATAAAGATTTATCTAATTAATTTCCTTGTTTTGGGTTAAACATGACCAGGAATAATAATTGAATTATTGTTTAATTAATTATTCCTTGAGGAAAATCAAACAAATATAGGTTTGTTTAATATTTCCTTTTGGGGTTTCCTGTTTAGACCATAAACAACCTAATGAATGTGTTTTATTAAGTTATTTTACATAGTGAAAGCAATTTTACTTAGGGTAAAATTGGTCTTACATGGTGTACTTGGGTCCATCTAATGGTAGTAGGTTAGATGACCAAAAAATGGTGTAACAGATTTCCCCCCAGCGTGCGAGTGTTAGGAGCAAATCGTATGACCGAAGTACGTTGTAAGAACTCAATCACCAGACATCAAAAGGGAAGTCAGAGAGAGAAATGTGAGGTAGACTAATGTGCTGAAGAACTAGACCCTGAGGAGACGAGACTTACAGGTGCAGCAAGTCTCTTTTTATGAGAGGGTACCTGTGCTAAAGGCGGCGGGGGAGGCATACCTATGCCCGCCGAGACAAAGTACAAAAGAATAGTGTGTCCAGTAAACAAGGGACCGAACCATAAAGTACAGCCGACATAAACATGAGCCGGATAAAAATACAATGAGGGATCCCACATACATGTTGTGCCTGGGATAACAGCCAGGACTTATACAATAATATCTGAGTACATGAGATACAAATACAGCCCAAATGCCCCCAATGAGTGGGGAAGGGCTCACAAAATCTGACTGATACATGAAAATCAAAGAGGCACTGCAAACGGCTAAGGCCGACATCATCAAATATATGGAGCTGCATCGAAGGCTGTAATGAAGAGGTCATCCGAGTATGTGGGGGGCTACCTGCAGGGCCACCCCCTCATGAGGGCTAAGACATCTCACACACACCCGGGAATCACCAATAGTTGCTGCTGCATCACTGAACCATCAGGCATACGGATCTCGATCATGCTGAAAGGAGATGGCATGGAGCAACAACCAAGTCAAAGGGTAATGAGAGATCCCTTTGCCTGATCCGAGGCACCGAACAAGAGTGGAAGCTGGAACCAAGGTACACCACCCTCTAGACCTGTCTTCTGGAATGCAGGAGCTAATGTCAACAGAAGGAGGTCCGCCATAGGTGAGGCAATGAGAGATCCTCAACGAAGGCATTAGAGAAAATAGTAGAGTGACGGACATACTAATACCAATGATGATGATGGAATGGAGGGGACTAAGTAGTGAATGGATGACTTCCCTTGCTAGAGCATGAAGGGCATGAATGACATGGCAGCGACTGACACAATATCATAAGGGATAGGGGATAGTGGGGCTGAAGGCCATAATGTGCGACACAAGAAAGAGACCAAGAAATGAAGGAGGGAGGACTATAGCGGGGTACAAAGGGACTCGGAATAGAATCCATGAATGCGATGATGACTCAACTTGGATGCTCTAAACAAGGGCGACTCGATGGTGTTGACACACAGTAAAGATGCCATGGGGGACTATGAAAACATGAGTACAAGATGGTATCTCATGACGAAAATCGACACGAACAAAGACAAGTATGGAGGCAAAGTGGTGCCCCAAGTACAAGTGTTGTAAGTGAGGAAATTCGATTATGGGGGGAGGTGAAGTGACCCTTCTGGACAAAGTATGTCCTGGTGAAGTATCAAAGTACGAAAACGAAAAAGATGTTGGCTATCTAAAAGAAAATAAAACATGCATTTCAGAAGGGAAATGATAAGGGTAATATTTCTTAAGATAGAGTGCATTGCGATGATTAGGAAGGGGGTTGCCTTCGAAGTCCTCTAAGAGGTATGCCCCCTTACCGAGATCCTTACTGATGATGTAAGGGCCTAGCCATAATGAGTTGAACTTCCCATGACCAAGAACATCATGGGCTTGGTCATATACTAGAACAAGGTCACCTTCGTGAAAAGTACGAGGGTGGACTTTTCGGTCATACTGAGCTTTGGTGCGTTTCTTAGCCACTTCAAGGGTTTGCAATGAAACACGATGGTCTTCAGAGGTGCGCTCAAGCATGATAAGTCGTTGTTATAGAGGTTGGGTATCAGGGAGAATTTCAACGGCCAGAGGAAGGGAATGTATTTCACACTCGATCGGTAAGACTGCCTCCTCTCCAAAAACAAGGTGGAAAGGAGTAAACCCGGTGGTGGTTTTAACAGAAGTTCGATATGCCCACAAAGTAGGGAAGAGCATAAGATGCCAATTGGTTTTGTGCTTATTCACCGTTCGTTGAAGCATAGTCTTGAGGATTTTGTTGACTGCTTCAACTTGGTCATTACCTTGGGGGTAATAGGAGGAGGAATATTGGTGCTCAAACCCAACAGTGAGGATAGGTCACACCATATCTCACCTTCAAAATGTCGGCCATGGTCAGAGACCAGTTGTTTCAGAACCCGAAATCGAGCGATAATGTGGTTAAAGAAAAAGAGGGCTGCGGTAGTTGCCGTGTTGTTAAATGTTGGCATAGCCTCGACCCATTTTGTGAAATAGTCGACCGCCATGATGATATATTTATGGTTACCAGCGGATGGCGAGCAACACTCCATAAAGTCGATGGCGCATTTACAAAAGGGACCAGTTGTGACGACAGGATGGAGGGGAGCTGGGGGAGCTCGCACCTTAGGGGCGAAATGTTGGCAATTGGAATAGTGTTTGACTGCCTCAGTGCAATCACTGAAGAGAGAAGGCCAAAAATACCCAGCGCGCATGACTTTCTGGGCAGTATCAAGACCAGAGAGGTGGCCACCGCAAGCGCCACTATGGCAGGCATTGAGGACCTGTTCAGCTTCAGCGTGTGTGAGACAACAACGAAGGACAATATTTATACCGTGATGATAGAGGTCGTCACCGATAAGCAGGTAGCGGGGAGCCTGGTGTCGGATACGTCGTCGAGCATCATGATCAAGGTGAAGAGCAAACTTTTGGGTTCGCAAGTAAGTGAGGATATCGCCATACCAAGGATCATCCAAAGTAATGGCGAATAAGTGCTCATCAGGAAAATCATCATTAACTGGGGGATCCTTCGTTTCAGTAGGTAATTCAGAAATGAGTTCAGCAAGGGCTAAACCTTTCTTACTTTTTGGTGTGACAAATTTGAGGTCGAATTCTTGAAGGATGACGACCCAACGGGCATACTTCCCAGTGAGGATGCGGCGACTCAATAGGAAAGCCATGGGGTTGGAATTAGTCACGACCTTGGTGGAACGCATGAGGATGTAATGACAAAGTTTTTGGACCGAGAACACGACAGCGAGTGCTAGTTTTTCTTCATGTGAGTAGGAAACAGGAGGCCCTATGAGGTTCTTACTGACGTAGTAGATCACATGCTCGATACCGTTGTCATCTTCCTGGATAAGAACTCCAGCGACCGAATAGGTGGAAGCGGAGATGTACAGGATGAAGTCCCTATCAAATTCGGGAGGGTAGATCAATGGAGCAGATGTGAGAGCCTGCTTGAGGGCATCGAAAGACTCCTGAGCATAGGTATCCCATACAAATGGGATGTTAGATCAGAGGAGTCTAAGGAACCCATGTGCAGTGGTGGCATAGTCAGGAATGAACTGACAAAGAAAATTAGCTTTGCCTTGGAGACTTTGTAGCTGGCGTAAGGTACACGGAATGGGAAGTTCAAGAATGGCTTGAACTTTCAAAGGGTCGAGAGTGATACTTTCCTTAGACACTATGAAGCCTAGGAGGCGGCCGACGGGAACGCAGAAGACGCATTTCAACGGGTTAAGGTGGATATTATACTTGCGACATCGAAGAAAGACGGTACGCAGATCGTGGAGGTGCTGCACCCGATGCTTAGAACTCGCAGTGAGGTCGTCTAAATAAGCAAGGATAATATGAGCTAAGTCATGGAAACAATAAGACATGGCCCATTGAAAAGTGGCGCCGGTGTTTTTAAGGCCGAATGGCATGACTCAGTAAGTGAAATTTCCCCACGGACTGATGAACGCAGTTTTAAGTTGATCAGCAGGACAGATAACGATTTGGTTGTATCTGGAAAAACCATCCATAAAGGATATAACCTCATTCCCCGCACACTCATCAATGATTTGGTCAATAAATGGTGTGGGGAATTTGTCTTTGGGACAAGCTTTGTTCAAGTCGCGAAATTCCGTGCAGACACGGATGGTGCCTTGTTTCTTGAGGACGGGAACTGGGTTGGACACCCAAGTGGTGTATTCAATGGGATAAATGAAACCAGCCTGCTTGAGCTTGTCGATTTCGGCTTTGATAGCATCACGTCTGGAAGGATTAATGGGTCTCAATTTTTTATGGACTGGGTTGGCATCGGGCCATGTGTCGATATGATGTTCGACGATCGTGGGATCGAGTCTGGGCATTTCAGAGTAGGACCAGGAAAAAATATCGCGGAATTATTTGAAAATCTTAGTGTAAGCCTCGATTTCTTCCGGGGTGCATTGGGCACCCAAGGTGATATATTCTTCGATTCCCGGTTTGACCGAAATGTCAATTTTAATGGTAGGAGAGATATTGGCCATGTTTCCTTCTTCGAAAGCATCAGGTGCAGGGATGGGATTTTTGAACCAATCGACTTCATTGGGAATGAAGTCTTTAGTTTCCACAGCATATTGGTCATGGGACTGCTGTGGGAGGAAGTATGCGTGATGTGCATATCATCCCACGGAAAGTCAAGGTTGGTCATGGCTTCCATAATGTCTTCATCGGACTGGAAGATGGGAAGACTGGAGGAAGGAAGCTCACCCGAGAATGTAGTAATGGTTGACTGGTCATCCTGTGGAGAAGGGTTGACATGTGCAATGTCAGTAATCCAAGGTCTACTGAGGTGGAGCTGAGAGTGTCCACAGGTAGGAGGTTAGGAAAATCATCTCTCAAGGATGACGATAGGTAAAAAATGGTGGTCGAAGGCTCTATCATGGCAACAGTGGGAGGAGGAATGTGAATGGGAGGAGGAAGATCCTCTGGTCTGACTGAAGTGTAACTCACAAACAAGTGACAAGGTATCTTGGCATGCATAGCCTTGAATTGGCGGTACGTGGCTAAGGAGGAACGATACTCGTCAAGGTAGGGACAGAGGTGGGTGTAACGGCCATGGAAATCGCACAAAGCACAAGGGTGATTTGTGTGCAAGGTTTTGAGTTTCGAGATAGAATCCGGGATGGTGACGTAGAATTCGGGGATATCAGATTCCAGAAACGTCTCGTTGGGCATGGTCTTGAGGTGCGTCAATTCAAGACACGTATGGGTGGCATGACCGAAAATATCGCACAAAGCACATTGGATAGCGTGCTTTGGCGGTCGAGGAGGGGTAGGGTTCATCGGGGCAGCTTGGTCCTCATTGGTTTTTGTGTGAGCTTTGCCCCTGTTGCCTGATACCATCGCAACCATAGATGGTGTGGGCTGAGGTGTGTGAGGCACCGTGGTAGCAAGGGAAGTGACAGGGATCGGTTGAACTCAAGTCAAAGCAAGGTAGGGTTTGGGGTGACCAGGTGGGGTAGTGGCTGGAGGGTCAAGGTACCAGATGGGGATACCCAGGGTTAGGTTAGGGAGAGAGAGGGTAGCCATAACAGGTACCAAGTACACTCCAGGAGGTGGAATGAACAAAGGTATCTGACCAGAGGGGTAATGGCCGAGTGGAACGGCTCCGAGGTGGGTAAGGCCGGGAGGAACTGATCCAGGAGTATAGAGGGGCTCATGGATACCAGCTGTGGGAGAGGGGGCAGAAGGAGGAGGTCTGGCTGATTGAGATGAATGGCTAGGAGCGGGTTGCGGTGGGCAAGGTTGAGGTTGCTGACTAGCCACAGCGGGCTGCTGAAGGGTTGCCTGAGACGATTGCATCATGCAAAAATTCGATAAGCTGGGATCAGAGATAGGAGGAGGAAGACCAGGAAAATTTCCAAGCAAAGAGGAGTCATTATAGACGCCGGGAGAGACACTGGTAAAGGAATCGACGGTTTTCTTATTGGCTACAGAAGAGATGGTCATCTCACGAGAGGTCTGAGACTTTGGCTCATGATAAGTCAACTGGTCGATGGTGACTATCTTTCCATTGTGAGGAAAAGACATCTTGCAAAAAACCGCAGATGGGACAGCAGACATGGCATAGGTGTAGCTTCACCCCAATATAATTTTTTAATCTAGAGGGGTGTCGATGACTTCGACTTCAATGCAAACAGTCTTGCCCGCAAGGGTGATAGGACAATTACGGAAAAGGCCAATGGGCTGGGAGGCATAGCCATCACACGCTTGAAGGGTGATCGTGGAAGGGGCCAACTCAGGAGATACGAGTTGCTTCCAAACCGAAGCGGACATCACACAGGTGGATTCCCCCTCATCAATTACACACCGAGAAACGTTAGCGTTCCAGATTTTGACTGGGATTTGGAAGGTGACGGAAGCAGGAAGAGGAGGATGTTCCGATTGATGGGCGTTGAAAAAAATCATTTGGTCATCAGCAGGATCTACAACGCCCATGGCAGATAGCAGAGCCTTCTTTTGGGAAGGGCACAACTGGAGGAGTTCCAATGTGGAAATGGCAGCAGGAGACTGTGCCAAATCATCTACTATGCTATACGAATGAGCAGCTCGACTAGGAGCAACATTTCGGCGTAATGGTCCCTTAGGAATCTTGGTATGGACCTCAAATTTGGGTTGAGGGATATGCAAGGGACCATTGGATGTCGAAAGAGGCTCAGTAGAACCTGAATAAGGGGACTCGGAGGCAGACTGAGCGGGAGGCTTGGGGTACTGGCGAGACCGAGTTTGAAGGTTAAGGTCGACGGTTGGGGATGGATCAGAGTTCATAATGAGGATCTGGTAATCAGAGGAACCATAAGGGGAAGGTTGAGTGGCGACCTGTCCGTCAGGTGGTTGGGTATCCACGAATCCTTACTGGGGGAAAGGATCGGTAAACACAGCCGGTTGAGTAGTGGCCACATTATGGGAAGCATGAGGGGAGGCATGTTGTCCTTGCAATGTGGCTTGAGACTCCCACATCTGCCGCATCTGTGGTAAGAGGGGACAATCATGAGTGTAATGACCGTAAACACTGCAACACGAACAAGGCTTATTTGTGCTAATAGGCTTGTCAGGCTTGGGTTGAGTGCCCTGTTGCTAGTTAGCAGTGTTAGGGTCAATACCTTGAGGATTGGGTCCACGAGTACCAGGGGCAGATTGATTTTGATTGCCTCTCTGCCTTATTTGAGAGGAAGGGGGATTAGTCGCGCCTTGCTGTGCAAATACTTGCCCTGGAGGGGGCTGTAGGTGCTCTTGCTGGGGTTGAGAAGGCAAGGGAGGTGGAAGTGCATATGCTGGAGGAGATGGAGCACCGGGCTACGGATAAGGATAGTGCTTAGGTTGGGAAACATTGAGGTAAGAAGGAAGTTGGGAAAAAAGATGAGGAATGCCGTATCCTAGATACATGCTGCCTGGAGGGGGAAAAGTGCTAGAGGTGTTGGCCCATATCCCATAGGAGTTTGAGCATACAGATGAGAAAGGGCTCCAACGATACCGTCGGTGGAATGAGATGCCCCCGGGGCATTAGCGCCACTGGGCCTGGGGAGGTCAGGAAGGACGGTATAAACATAACCAGACTGAGCGTAGATCGGGTCATATTTCAAGGCTATTTGGAGGGCGGCTTCTTCAGTTTGAGGGAAATGGGAGGCGACATATTTTCCAATGGGAGGTAAGAGAGTGTGAAGGAACCAGTCCATATAAACCCAATCCTTGAAGGTGGGAGCTCGACATAAGCTCCTTCTTCTCCGCCATTCCTGGACATGAGTGGAAAGGTGGGTTGAAGAGGTTTGATGGAAAGAAGTCAAAAGCTCTGTACCAGTGTCGTATCAGAGAGGAAGCTGGAAATAAGATAAAAAGGCTTGGGCAATGGTCGCAAAGGTGGTATGGGAAGAGGCGGCCTGGTCGACATACCATTTAGAAGCTTCGCCCGTAAGCGTGCGTTGGAACAACCGAAGATGGATGGAATCATCGGTAATGGAATTGGAGGAACATCACATGTGGAAAGATCAGACATGGTTGGTTGCATATTCTCCAGCAAGGCCTTTGAGCTTAGGGATGTCGGAGGGGAGGTTGGTTGGCATAGCAGGCCAACCAACATCATGGCAGATAGGGTCGTTGGTCAACTGATTGAGATCGAGGAGGCTGAGGCCTGCCATGTAAGGGAGCAAAGGTGCAGCCGAGGTAGTTCCTGTGGCGGTTCCATTAGTAGTAGTCCCGACATTGGGGCTAGGATTACCGCTAGCATTAGGCCCTAGACAAGACATAGTGAAGGTGACAGGGGGAGAACCAGAAGTAAAAGGAGAACCCAATGAATCAGAAGAGGAGTTGGAGTACGGACTCGGAGGAGGACTAACTCGACGATGACGGGAAGGAGTAGGTCGACCGACCAGAAACTGAGGGTGAAGGCCAAGAAGTCTCCGGGATGTGCGCCTTGGGGGTGCAATGGTGACAACACAAACATGGCACAAGGGGAAGAAGAACGACCAACAAAGGCAGGGAGGCGCAGAATCAAGTGATTACAATGTCGAAACAAGGGCAGAAAGGTGCAGTGTCAATTGATTTTACAACGTTTTAAAGTCTTTGCCTTGCGGTGTTAACCAGGATCTTCCTCGCTTAGGGTGAGTGTGTGGCGTGCGTTAATTTTAATTTTTAAACCCTGACGTTTTGAGAGAAAAAGAAAAAGTGTGTTGTGTAACTGAAAATAAATCTAGAGAGAACATTATATAATGCTAAAATAACAGAAAATTAATAGCTAAGAATGCATCGATCTAACCCAAAAAGGTGGGTCTCTCAAAAACTAGTCGAAAAGAGGGAAAAAATCTAGTCAAAACACACTAAAAAAGAGGCCAACAGATCTAAGGTCGGGAGGGACATGGATCTAAAGGAGAAATCTGCTGAAGAGAGGTGTAGAACACAGCCAGGAGGCAGAGGCAAGGTGGTTGCAAAAAGGGAGGAAATCAGCAAAAAGAATAAGGGACAAGGAGGAGGCCTTAAAGGTAGATCCAAAAAAAACTCCAAGAGGTCATTTGAAAGGGAGAAGAGCTGATTAAAAGGGATCTGAAAAGGAGGTATCAGATCTGAAAAAGGGGTGGCTGAAACTCTGAAAAAACAGACACCTGAAACAGTTAAAACTCTTCCACCAAAAGTGGAGGGTACTGAAGCCCTAGGGGGCTATGTTCCCACATAGATGAGCAAAACAGATCAGAAACAGGTCTAAACGGGCCGGGACAGAGGCTGGAAAACCCTGACAGAAGCTTTAGAAAAACCCAGAAAAATTGCAGAAAAATAGTAGAAAAACTGGCCGGTCGCAGGTTCTGACCTGTTTTCTGTGCAGGTCATAGATAATGGGCTGAAAAGTGCGACCTGGAGGCCAGGTCGTAGTTTCTGGGCTAAAAAGTGCGACCTGAAGCTCCGGGTGTCCCGGCGGCGAATTTCCGAAAAAGTTGCCATCTCAGTTGCGGCTGATGTCTGTCACCTGCGCAATAGGTCCAGAAACACGCGGAAGTTAGAAATTTTAATGTTTTATGGATTTATAGGTGAAAAACAATATAAAAATAGAAAAAAAAAAGTTGAAAAGAAACCCTAGGGTTTTAAGTAGCTGGATATGCAGGAATATGAAAAAACGGCAAGTTCTCGTAATTAGGCTTGGGTAATAGATGCATGGGTTGTTAGTATAGATCTTTTTGCAAAAAAATTAATAGAAAAATACCACTTTAGCTACTTAACTTATAGCCTAACTAAATGCTTTATCAATATCTTCATATCTTACGGTTAGTTGATACGAGACAATTACGCAAAAATCAGGATCTGAAGATCTATGCATAGAGAGACATTAAGCGGTAAAAATAAGGTTTTGCTCCATACATCCAATAGACAAGACAAGAACAATATTTTTTGAAAGAATTTTTGTATTAAGGGCACCTGGGAGGAAAACAAGAAGGTGTTTCCAATTCTCCTCAATGGGATGGGTTCTTGGAAGTCCTCAGCACTTCGGATCTAGCATTTCTCTCTCCTGTTGGTGTAGAAAACCCAGACAAAGATAGAACTCAAAGGGAGCTCACACAGCAAATAATGGAAAATATGACAATGATAATGGCTCAAAGTCGGACCAAGAGTATAGATCCAGAGTGATCTAATAGGCAACAAAAGGTGAAGAATGGTAGGAGAAACCCTCCTATTTATAACAAAATATTGGGTCATTCTAGATCTAGATCCACCTTTTATGGAATATTTTATTATATTTGTTGGAGGGAAAAGTATTTGACTTGGGTCAAATCCCTTTATTTGTCAAAACTAAATAAATAAATGATTTATTTATCTTTTTAAGGAAGTGGTTGAAAGATAATCAAAGGTGTTAATGATTTTCTGTGATTAATTATTCATAAGTGATTTAGTCATATTTAACAAGGAATATTATTTAAAGGATTTAAATAATATTCTAGATTTGTCGTCCAAAATTCAAGGATTTTCAAGGTAAATTTCAAACCCATTGGCTTGGGCCATATGAAATTGAGAAAATCTTCAAAAATGAAGCAATAAATATTAGAACAATATATGAAGGGAAGGTATAATTTCTTGTAAATAGACACAGATTGAAATTGTATCATAATCCACTTTCAAGAGAAGAATTTGTCAGAAAATTCCAAGATAAATATGAAGTTAGTGAAGAAAAATGATTTTTATTCACTAACTTAGTTTGTATTTTTCTTCAATGACTATAAAAATAATAATAATAACAATAATAATAAAGTATAAATATGAAAACCAATTATAGATTGGCATATTTATGCAAAAAGTGCAGGGTGAAAATCAGAATTTTTTTGACACCCTATACTTTCAAATTTTCTTTTTTCCTGCAACTAAATATCATAAAATTACAAGTTTCAGGTCCATTTTTCATTCCATACTTCACTTCATTCATATTTCATCTCATGCTTCCATTCCATTCCATTCCATACTCATGTTTCATTTCATTCCATTCGATATCCATATTTCATAATCTTTTGACAGGTACATTCTGTAGTTGTCTGTTCTGTAGCCAATCTTGTTCTACAGCTAATCCAACTCTGCAGTCTACTTCAATAAAAAAAGTATGATAGTCAAATGAGACTATGGAGCCTAAAAGATCAACTTTCCTCAAATAAAAGGAAAAACATAACAAGCAGCAAAGTCAAGAAGGTCTGAGATAAATTGTGCAAAGTTATTTTGATAGAAAAAATATAACAACATGAAAAAGATACAATATGCTTAATCATATTTCTCCTAAGTAAATCTGTCATTCGAATTGGTCTTACTTTGTCATAAAACACTTCGACCATATCCTTTACCCTACGCTCCATAATGGTTCATCATTAATTAAGTGACTAACAGTCAGAATCTTAGATGTGACCTATTAGGCCATGTCTTTAAAGATCGTATCACTTAGTTATGATTCTGAAGATCATCATAAATCTCCTCGCACCTATTTAATTCCATATCAAACCCTCAACTTAATTGCATCATTTTCCCATCACCTTGTTCATTCACCACCTCATTCACTCACTACCATTACATTCTACAGTTAGTTCATCTACAGAAAAAGAGAGTCATTTTAAAGGCGAGACATCCTTAAACAACTACTCTTTCTTCAGACACATGATCAGAAATAGAGCATCAAACCCTACAACTTAAGAAAGGAATTAATCTATATAGAGAAGAAATGGGGTTAATTGTGAGAACAAAACCAATTGGAGTCAAGTACTTAGAAGGATACCCACAAGTTAAAGGGCTATTACATCAAGTTGGGTGGTTGAATTTTGTAGAAAAATTAAATGGGTTCCATAAAGAAGTTACAAAATCATTTTCTAGATCATTTGATGGATCATAAGTCAAAATTGGAGATGTTAAGTTCATCATCACAGAGTCATTTGTAGTTGAAGCCACGAAATTTCCAAGAAAAGGAGAATGTTGGTTCAAAAATAAGGAGTTTCATAATGAATCTTGGAAACAAATACTAAATAATCCAGGTATGGACATTACAATATTTAGAAAAGGAATTCTGAGCACAGCTTTAAAAAGTAAATGGAGAAACGTGTTAATAATTTTGCAAAAATTTATAACATGTGAAGGTAGATTTTGTACAATGTATGTTTACCATATCAAGCTATTAGTGAATTTCTTAAATGATGGAGAAATAAATCTACCTTTCTTCTTGCTTAATAGCTTGAAAAGAATGGCTTCCAATGTTCAGAAAAGAGTCTAATTTCTAGAAATTACTCTACTTCACAATGGTTTAGTTAAAATTCTAATTGAGTTCCATTTGAAGAAAATAAGAGATAACTGGGAAGAGTTTCTTTCAAGAAATCATTTTCAAGAGCTAGAGGAAACATCATCTAAAGAAGAGATTGTTAGAAGAAGCAAGAGAAGAAAAATTGATAAAGCTGTTGAAAATAAACATGATACATCATCACAAGAAGAGAGTGAAGAATTGATTTCTAAAAAGTTGACAAATATTAGGAAACATATTAGGGTCAAGAGAAAATAAAAGATAACAAGTGAATATACTGATGAAAATCCACCAAAGTTAAGGAGAATTTCCAGACTCAAAGGAATAATGAAAAAGACATTGGTTAAAAACACAGGAATTATAAATTTTGAAGATGAAGAAACTCTAGTTTAAACATCAGTTGACAGATATCCTTTACATAAATTTGAACAAGACCCTAATAGAGGAACTCCTGATATAGACCCAGCTCAACAGAAAATTTATGATTATGTGGAATCTCTGGAAAGAAAGGCCTCAGAAAATCAAGAAATATCCCTCAATCCATAAGAACCTCCAATAGAAACTTTGAGAAAAGATAATTATAAATTGGAGATACTGAATAAACATATCAAGAATGAGAACGAAATCTTGAGAGAACAAGTTAAATTGAAGAATGCTATGAATGATACTCTCACTTTGTAATTGGGTACATTGCATAAAGAAACTAGGAAACTAAAGAACAGAAATAAGAAGCTGAATAGGGCCCTCATAAATATTAGGTTCAAATTATTCATGAGAAAACCCAAAATGACACTGTCCACCAAAAGAAGTAGAAAGATAAGGTTGGATGTTCTAGCAGTGGTTTCAAAGCACATGGAATAAAGTTTTGATGGAATTGCATGAGGACATGCAAGAGTTTTGCAGTGGGGGTATGTTGAGCCCTAGAATTGACTTCTCTTTTGCAAACCTTCACTTCATTTCATCATTTCTTTATCACTTCATAAGCCTAAAAATCAATGAAGAATGACTAATATTGTTTAAAGGTTACATACATATGATTAACATGTTGTATTTTCATGATTTTTTCTGTTTTAATAATTTTGAACAGTTTAGCCACAAAATACAGGCATTCTGTAGCTAGTCAAGCATTTTGCAGTTGTTTTTGTGTTTAGGTATGATGCAGGTGTCAACTGGAGAAAAGGTGCACATGGGTAGTTCTCAAATCTTACCTATATTATTCCTTCCTATCCATGAGGACTGAATCAATAACTAGAGGTGTCTAATCCATTGGTCAAAGCAAGAGTCAAAGAGACTGTTTTCTACAGGAACTAGGAATCCTGATTTGCTTTGCAGCAAATCATAACTCTCAAAAGAGTCTCAATTCAGTTTTAACTTGAAGACTACACCTGTACCTATTTTTTTTCAACATTAGTTATGAATTTTCATATAAATTAAGCTTTGTAGAACCGAGAAAGGATGGTTTATAACTCATTCAAAATCACAATGATACTCTATTTTTCAAGCACTATTTTAATAAAATGAGATTAGCCTTGATGCTGTTTTGATTACAATTTTAAGGAGCTAAAATATTACACCGAATTGGTAGCATATGGCCCCTGCTATTCGAGGAGGTTTTATGCGTTTTCTAGCTAGGTTTATTTAGTTTCTATTTAGCATTTCTCTGTACTTTCTGCTCAAATTACTGCTTTCATAATTTGCAATTATTGTATTCAACTGAGTAAAGTATGTTGATGAATGGATAGTGACTCATAGGTGCAGTAATTGTTTAGTTTTATTTCTTGTCTTTCATAGTTAACAGTTACTGTGCTCGACCAAGTAAATACCATTTGAGTCTTAAATTAAATGGTTAGTGACTTATAGATATAGTAATTGTCTACCATAGGAGATCCTCATTACACTAGACTTGATCTTTTTCAAAATCTTTTCCAATAAATCTCAATTAAATGAATTGGATTCAGTTGTAATGTTTGAGTTATTTGTTGTTTCAGTATTTTATTTCATGTCATAGGAGATCCTCATTACACTACACTTGATCTTTTTCAAAAGCTCTTCCAATAAATCTCAATTAAATGAGTTGGATTCAGTAGTAATGTTTGAGTTATTTGTTGTTTCAGTATTTTATTTCATGTCATAGGAGATCCTTATTACACTACACTTGATATTTTTCAAAGTTCTTCCAATAAATCTCAATTAAATGAATTGGATTCAGTTGTAATGTTTGAGTTATTAGTTGTTTTCATTTATTGAATCTTCAATATCCATGGATTAGGATTTCTAGTTTTCATCACTTAATAGACTCCAAAAACTTGTAAATAAAACTTTGCTTTAATTCATTTGACAACATTTCCCTTTCCTTCCTTTTTAAATATATTTAATGTCATCTTTTTAGTTTAGAATAGAATACTAAGGATCAAAATATAAAAACTCCAAAAACATCTACAAAACCTTAAAACAATGTAGGAAAAAAGGACACGTAGGCACATATAGTGCATTACACTTCATCAGTATACTAGCCATGGTCGATAATTAATGTTAACAATTTAGGACACTAAATTGACTAAACACAAACATTTTAAAAATCTTGGATTCCTAAAGATTACAACCACTTCACGTATTAGTGAAGGCATATGACAGCCACCCCTCGCATCCGATAGGGCTCTTTCAAAAAAAGGGCTCTTTCAAAAAATTATACAACTTTTGAGAAAACATATCAGATAATAGAAGTCCTCGATGCCTTTAGAGAAAAGAAGCAATTCATAATATTTTGTTATTAAATTCCAAAAGATGGCTAAGAACTTTTGGGTCAAGGAACAAATTTCATCTCTAAAAATTGTTGGCTCTTTAAGTTCCCATAAGGCCTCCAGCTTTTTTCCTCTGCTTCATATCCCATACTACGTTTCATACTTCAAAAACCTTCGATATCCTACAAAAATTTGAGTCAAATGCTGCCGCATTCCGGAGTCATGTCTCCCTTTCTTCCAGCTCTTTACATCATTTTCTATTTCTTCAGAAACTCATATTTCAAGTGTTTTTTCCCTCACTTCATTTCCCAAGGTTAAAAACCCACTTTTTAACCTTATCAGAACTTTAAATTCCTTTGGAAAATCATTGAAAAAACCATGAAAAATACATAATTCTTATGTAAAAGGTTTTTAGCCCCTGCGGGCTAAGCCCCTCCCCCTTTTCATCCATAAGCCCGAGCGCTAGAACCGCGCCCGAAGCCAAAAGGGCGCTTATCCTTTCATATTAAATTTCTCCGCCAAAAACAATAAAAACCTTTGTAAAATCATGATTTTTGGGTTTGTATTTTGTTTTCCAAAGTTTCTGCCCGTACGGCGATGGAGCAATCTCAGCCGTCGATCTGCTCTGTAGATCCGACGGAGCGGAGTGCGACTTGCCCATGGCCCCCACTCCCCGCGTTTTTTTTCGAAATCCCACCGGTTTCATTCCGCACCACTCTTCGCCGGATGGTGGTTTTCTCCCGTCAGCCAGCGATTCCATATGCTGGCCGACACATGTCCTCGGCACTGTTTCAAAACCACCGCGTGACCGAAATATTTTGCGCATTAAAGTTCATACTAGAGCTACCCAGCGGAATTCTCCTCCGCCGTCCGATCTAACCCCTCCCATCCGATAGTTGTCAATCCCCCGATCTTCTCGACCGTTAACCAACTTGCTCGCCGTTTAGCCAGGCCCCCGCACGACAGAAAATCAATCTTCGCCGTCGATCTCTGCAGATCGACAGCTCACATTTAAACACTCAATTCTGTTGCCCAGTCAAACTATTCATGCCACTGACTTCTCTCAATCACTCCCGACCGTCGATCACAGTGCGATCGACGGCTCCGATCGCCCCTTTCCTCTGCACACCCTCCGATGCAGATTTTCCCATATAAACGCAGGATTTCATAATTTTGTTTGTATTTTGCAGGTTCAAGGTTCTTTTCGCCATGTCTGAACAAGATTCGAAGGACGATGGTGATGACTCTCGTTCTTTCGATTTGTCAAAGAAAATCAACCACAGGATGTCAAATCACGTATCCATTAAGGTTTCATGAGCCGATGATACAAGGTCAACCCTGTCCCGGAAAGTATCGAAACTGGGGAGAGAGGGACAATCAGAGAATGAACCACAGTATTGTTGGATAACTTCAACAGATTGGCGTTTAGATGTTTATCAAACGCCTTAACTTCCGACCGAAACACGTATTGCATGAAAATCTGGGGCCTTCAGCCGCACGTAAAACCCTTCACTCTATTGGCCAGATGGAGGCGAATTGATTCCTCTCAGCAACTAAAGCGCCACCTGTGCCTCAAAGTATTCAATCAAGAACTGAATTTGTTGATCAAAGTCATATATTTTACCTCAAAGCAGCTGAAGAGTTACTTCTGCCAGGAATTTAATGAAAGAAAGTCTGCAGAGTAGCCCTAACATCACACAGAGCCTCAAAGGTCAACAAAAGCTCCCTCCGAGCTTAATTCACAAGTGTAAACCAATTAATGCAGGGAAACACCTGTATGGTTTCTTCATTGAGCCCCCAAGGGCCAAGAAATACATTAACTCTGCATTAATTGTATTTGAGATCTTTATTCGGATCTCACCTCCTCATCCTACTATAAATACTTCAATAGAAGATGAGTGAGGGGTTGGTTGTTAATGTAATTGCTGAAGCATCGTAATTGTAACTGAGCTTGAAGAATCTTGATTGTAGATAGGATTTCACTAGCTCTTGGAGCTCTGCTTGTAACAGATAGGTTAGGTTGTGAAGAGAGATGAATTGACACACTGGATTTGAAGATTGTAACCAGTTTGGAGCATCAATACAAGTTGATTTATGGGATCCTGGTCTATGTTGACGGTGATGTTGTTCTTATTGTAACTTATGTTTTATTTCTGTTTCCATTTTGTTCCATTTTATGCTGTAAAGAACAGTTTAAACATAGTTAGTACCTATTGTATACCAGTAACCTTCTCTGGCTGAGAAATATTTATTTAGATGTTTTCTTCTATCTGTGTTATTTGGAAATGATTAATCCATTTTAGGCATATGCATGTTGGCGTTCCCTCATCTTATTGCCTTGACTGAATGTTATTTTTAAATGTTACTTTCAATGTATGTTGTGTGAAGATGAACTGAGGAAATTAAGGTTAGCCTTGAGTCCCTTTCTTATTTTCTCAACTATTTTATTGTTTCCCTTAGGATGTGTTAAAAGCTGACTAGTTTCAAAGTACTTATCAGATCTTAGGCCATTCTGTGTTATCTATGTGATTGTCTTGAAAGTAACTAAGTAAAGAAGAGCTAGGAGAGGATTTGTGGTGCGCCCGGCCCGCTAGTTTCTACTCCAAAAGTTGCCTTCAAAGTTTCCCTTTGTTTTTTATATGTTTTCTATCAGAAGTATATCAAAGGCTGGATAGTTTCAAAGTACTTACCAGATCCTAGTTTTCTTCCGTGTTTTTCCTAAGTGCCTGGTCAAAGGCTGGCTAGTTTCAAAGTACTTACCAGATCCTGGGCTGCTCTTTGTTCTACATCTGTTTATTTTCCCCTTCTTAATGTATCACTCCATTCCATAAATCAAACCTTAAAGAGATCCTGAGGTATAGATGACTTGCCCCATAGACCACTCTTGAACCTGATTGTTTCAATTAAATCCCCTTATGACTCCATAGCCCAATGGACTGAAAACCCGCCATCATCTTTCTTCTTGATCAAAGCTTACTCTTTTTGCTTGCAACTTCTCACTTTTGAACCTATTTGCATATAGATCTTTCCGCCTCAGACAGCAACTATGTTCAACCATCCAAAAAACCAAACAAACCCTTGGACTTCATAACTAGCCTAATATTATTACCCCAAACTTCAAAGACAAATCCATCTTTGTACATACTGGAGAGATCCCTCGCCGGATTTAGGAGGGCTAGATCCTAGAATCCCAAAGTTGGTTGAAATGATGTTAACTCTGTGATCAGACTTTTTCCAATCTTGCTTATTACAGAGACCTAACACCTAGACTACAATATTTTATTTGGAAGAAACTATATGTATGCCATGAAGGTTGTAGCAGCATAAATATTTCATACTATCATTTTCTCTTATATTGGGAAATTCATTAGGGTGAATGCATGAATATGAGTTACACTTTTGGGCCAAATGCGATGATGAAATTTCAAATTTTACTCTTTTATCAAATTGAAGCCCTAAAAATTCATATAGGTGTTGTGAATTTTGATTCAGAGTAAAAATAAAATTTGTGGAGAGTTATCTTGTTTTCCTAAAAATACTTTTGTAAACAAATTTAGTGTCATATAATCTATCAATTTTCCATTAAATATATTGTTTTTCCTTACAAATTTCTGTACATATTAACAGGTATGTGTGCCTTCACATAGCATAACTTAGTATAAAATGTGTAATTTTAAATATATATGATAATGGTCTACACTGAGAGAACTAAGTTATGCATATAAAAACTTTATTTTTTATGCAAAATTACATTTTTTATTATTTTTCAAAGTTGACAATTTAATATTTGAATTGCATTTTTTGTTCACGTAATATTTTTTTCTACTATTTAAATAAATTAAAAAACCAAGAGTACCTTTTGGACCAGGACTTGTAAATAAAGATTGTGGTATTTTTTGAAGTTTTTTGGTTCTGTATATTTTGTATTATTGATTTTTTATTGAACCCCTTGGAAACTATCCAAAAATACTTCAAGCATAATATTTAAAAGAAATTAGATGAAAAATATTATATGTTTTATCACACATAAATTTTAAATTTTGATTGATAGGGTCACTCATCTGGGTTTCATTTTGTCTCAATAGGTTGGTTCATGAAATTGATGAAAATTTCATGGAATAAACCCTTATCCTGAGTCTAAAACACTCCATTAGGCATGTCATATCAGTCATATCTATCAAGTTCCACTTTAGGTTCACATGCATGGTTTAAAATCATGGTAATGGCTAGTTTTATGCTTATTCATAGTTCTGCAATGAATATAACTACAAATTGGCAGATTTCACTACAGAATCACCTGACCAGTCCATAGAAAATCTACTAGGTTTATAACTGTTTTCGCTATGGAATCATATTTTTCTGCACCAAAACAGAGGACGATGAGTTGTCAATTTTCTAATGGTTAGGGATAAAGGTGAGGTCATATAATTCTTTATCATGATCACCCAAGCATGCAAAAGCATAAATACCCTCATCATTATATTTTCACTCCCACATTTGCCATCATGCACTCCAGTTTATAATTCCATCTTGAAAACTTATCCCCAAAGCACCTCGTTGTCATCTCTCGTTCGAGTTTTGCATGCATCAGTCCATTAAAATCTCTTAGAAGCTTAGTCCCACCACAAGCAACTTGTTATTCAGTTTTTCTCTTTGCAGGTGTCATAGTTCAAAAGGCAGTAAGGTGTCATAGTTCAAAAGGCAACGTAGTTATAAAGGAGGATGGCTATGAAGAAGAGAGTAAATAAGGGAGGCTCTTGTGTAAGATATGAACCCATGGAACTCAAGCTACTAAATGAAGACCCTAGTTTTGTGGAAGCATTCAACAATTTCGGATGCCTAAAATTCTGTCAGAAACTCCAAATATTTCATACTCAAATATTAAAGGACTTCGCAGTAAATTTCATAGGCACAACTTTGAAGTTGGGGGTTTTAAATTTTATAGTGTCACCTGAGACCATTTATAAAGCCGTAGAGATACCAAGAGAGGGTGAAGAATGGTTCAAAGCCATCAAATTTAGGATGCAGAGTGGTGAATAATTTGTAAAACTAGAACATATTGGAGCTGACATGGCATATGGGATTCTAAAGAGTTATATGAAGGAGAATTATTCTAAACTTCTGTTTGTGATCCAATAGTACTTTAGTTGTGAGGGGAGATTTTATATGGTTTACCTGTACCATTTCAGGCTTTGATTGCACTTCACTGGTAAGCAGTCTCTTGATCTTCCTTTCTTTTTGTTTAGGAGCTTAGGGAAAAAGTATGATAAGGTTCAAGTCAAGGTTGAAGGCAGTGAGACATCAATATTTCACCATGGTTTGATTAAACTCTTAGTGCTGGAGGAATTGAAGAAATGAAACAGAGATTGGGCTACTTTCCTTTTCCTCAGTGGTTATGAAGTTGATTCAGTGACACCTAAGAAAACCCCAAAGCCAAAAGGTACTCCATCAAATAAAAATGATAAATCTCTAGTTGGGATAGAAGGTGTAAATAAAGAATAGGTGGAGCCTATCTTAGAGCTAATGGATGTTGAAATAGAACATATACAAGAGGTAAAAATCCAACAACCTTCACCTACAAGCAAGAAACATAAGATCCGTAAGCATGATCACAGGAGGATAACCGGAAGTCAAACAATTGGAGAGGGAAAACTTGAAGACATCCTTCAAGCTATAGATATTGAGGAGAATCCAGTTGTCAGAGATGAAGACAATGAAAGTGATAAGAAGAAAAAGAAAGGTAATACTGTTAAAAACCTTGATTTTGTAGGAGAAGGTGCAGTTTTCTAACTTTATCCAAGGAAACCACTTACTAGGTTGCAACCTGCAAAGGGTGTCATGGAAAATAAGAAGACAGGAGATATTGACAAAGGAAAGCAGCCTATCCTAGAACATATTATTGACTTGTCTCTAGTAGTAGAAGAGGTCTTTATGCGAAGGAAAGGAAAAGAGAAGATGGTGGAAAAAACTAAAGTGCGGGTATTAAAGAAGAAGTTAAGAGAGGCTAGAGAAGAGGTCATTGAGATCAAGTTAGAATTACAGGAGGTAAGGTAGATAGAAAATTGATGGAATATTTAAAAGAAGAAGTAAATATTCATATAAATCAATATGATCAATCACTAACCTATTGGGTTTGTGTTATATTCTTTCCACGACTAGTCATGCGTGGGGGGGTAATAGGGGGGTCAGCGGGGGAGTGGTATGCCCCCTTGTCGGGGTCCTAGGCAGCGCCCCAGAAAATTTTTTTTTGGTCCTTATTTTCTAGTGGGTGGACCCACCCATGGTTTTGTGCACGGGTTTGCACATGGTTTTGGGGCATGATGGTTTTCGGCCCCTGGTATTTTGTAGATTCAGTCAAGGGAACTATGATGATGTTCTAATATAGGGTTAATGGATTGGGGTCCATGTATGCTTCGTCATGTATATATATGTGTTGTAACACTAAAAGGAATATAATAAAAAATCAAGCTGGTTGTCCCAATTTGGGATCCAGGGGAAAATATCTGTGTTTATTTGTTTTATTTTTTATGCTCTCGCTATTGATTATTTTTTGTTTTAAATATTTGTTCGTAGATAATTTATGTATAGGGTTAAAACTTACATTTGGTATCAGAGTAGTTTCGGCTTCAAGGGGATGCCTTTGCTGCTAAGGGGTTTCTTGCTCGATCTTGTGGTATACCCTATTCAGTGGGAGATTTGAGGGATCTATTATTGTGGTGAAAGAAGATGGCGAGCAGCGGGAAGATAGAGATCGAGAAATTTAATGGTCAAAGTTTTGAGTTGTGGAAGCTCAAGATGGAGGATCTGCTAGTGGATAAGGACCAGTGGATCGCAGTAGATCTGGGTAATAAACCAATGGCAATGTCATATGAAGACTGGAAGAAGATGGATCAGAAGGAAAAGAGCACAATACACCTGTGTGTCTCAGATTCAGTATCATTGAATGTATCTGGGGAAGCTACGACGAAGACCTTGTGGGACAAACTTGGGACTTTGTACCAATCTAAGTCTCTGGTGAATAAATTGTTCCTGCGGAAAAATTTGTATAACCTAAGGATGAAGGATGGGGGCTTGGTGACAGAGCATCTGAACACCTTCAATACTGCGGTAAGTCATATGTCATCTATTGATATTAAATTCTCAGATGAAGATAAGTGCATCATTTTTTTGTGTTCTCTACCAGATTTGTGGGACAGTCTGGTTATTGAAATAGGTAGCAATACAACTACCTTGAATTTTGATGACATTGTCTCAGCCTTGTTGTTGGAGGAAATGAGACGGAGAAATATGGAAGGTCAGAATGGAGATGCCTTATCTGTACGAGGAAGGTCCCAGAACATAAACAAGAATAAGGTTTCAAGTGGGAGATCTAAATCTCCTGGAAAGTTTGTAAAGGTGTGCTAGAAATGAAAAAAGGAAGGGCACTACAAAAAGGACTGCAGATCTAAAGCTCCTAAGAAAGGAAAGGTATCTGATGATTCTCCTTGCGCAGAAGCAAAAACCACCTTGGATGAAGGTGGGGATGTGTATTTGGCTTCATATTCAAATAAAAATGTAGATCATGAGTCATGGTTGATTGACTCGGGTGCATCCTTTCACTTCACTCCCCATAGGGAGTGGTTCTGCGAGTATGAGAAATATGATGGCAGTGATGTCTTCTTAGGTGATGATAGGAAGGCCATAATCATTAAACGTGGAAAATTCAAGCTGAAGCTACAAGGTGGAAGGATTAGAACACTTCTTGGTGTTCTACACATTCCCGCATTGGCTAGAAATCTAATTTTTGTAAGCAAGATAGATGATGCAGGTGTAAAAATAGTGTTTGAGAGAGATGCCTGTAAGATGGTTCGGGGAGCACTGGTATTAATGCGGGGAGTTCATATTGGAACTCTGTACAAGCTTCAAGGAAACACTATTATTGATGGGTGCAACAGTTCTATGGTTCCCGAAAGTGGAGTAGAAAGTCTAGCAGTATATGGAGAAAAGACCATGCTATGGCATCAAAGGCTTGGACATATTGGAGAGAAGGGCCTTCGGATACTACATGGAAATGGTATGGTAGAAGGTATGTCTAATATCTCTCTGGATTTTGATTCTGTTAACATTGTGTATATGGGAAGTAGAATCAGGTGAGTTTTCATTCTCGTGCTAAGAGGGCAAACAAGATATTAAAGCTTGTGCACAGTGATGTGTTTGGACCTGTTTCGGTTCCATCACTGAGTAATTCTATGTACTAAGTTTCATTCATAGATAAATTCTCAAGGAATACATGGATATATTTCTTGAGGAATAAATCTGACGTCTTTGACAGATTTAAATAATTCAAGGCTCTGGTGGAAAACTAGACAGAGAAGAAGATAAAGGTACTAAGGACAGATAATGGTGGGGAGTTCTGCAAGAAGGAATTTGAAGAGTTCTGTAAGAAGTGTGTTATAGCACGGCATAATACTACTCCATACACACCTCAGAAAAATGGAGTTGCATAAATAATCAACAGAACCCTGATGGAAAAGGCAAGAAGCATGCTCAGTGGTACCGGGTTAGGACAAGAATTCTGGGTAGAGGCAGTGGAGACTGCATGTTACTTAGTTAAAAAATCATCTTCATCAGTGTTGAAGGATAATACTCCACATGAGGTATGGACTGGTAAGAAACCCTCTCTTTCACATCTCAGGGTATTTGGATGTTGTTGTGGCTCCTAGAGACAGCCTTGAGTTGTATAAAGACCAGTGCCTAGGGAATCTTAAATGTAAGGAGCCTATGACTCAACTAATTTTAGTTGACAAGGTTAGGCTCTCATGATAATATCACTCAGATGAATGGTTTTTAATAAGGGTTGAACCAAGAACCCAAAGTTAAACACAACAACTAGGAAAACTGCAGAAACTGAGTACAAACTACAAATAGTAAATGCATCATACAGTTTTAAGACAAAATGTTGTAAAGGGGTCGACTTCTAAAATGAACACACAGATATCAAGTTATATATGAGCGATGACTATGATAGAATATGGACTAAGATATCAACTATAACCAGGCTTATTCAAGGATAATAATCCATATATATTGGGCCTATGCAAAGATAAGAATCCATATATCTAGACTCATTCAAAGATAAGAATCCATTATAGTTAATATTGGAAGAATGGCCGTAGAGATAGGAAATGAAACAAAGTATCATGCTTGAGCCATATTTAAAGTGCTATGGATGAGTAAATATGAGTATCTGCTATGAAAAATTCATATTTAAACATGGGAGCACTCACATTCCAAAACATTAGATACAGGAAATGTGGAGAGATACGAAATGAACATTTTTATTGAAAAACATAGAGAAGAGTTACAAACTGTGAATGATCCAGAGTGGACTCCCCAATTCCAACAAAGCTTCTTATTACTGAATCCCTGCGGGCTCTTCAAACATATACTATCAAATTTCATACAAAATGCATACAGAGCACTCAAACTAGTGAGTCCTTTGGAAAATCTAGAACCTTTTTTTAGTGTTGTCTTCCTACTTTTATAACTTCTAATTCCTATGACTGAGAAGATATTTTGGAAAAAATATCTTCCCCGCGTTCTTGTATGCTGTTGTAGGTCTAAATAAAAAAACAGAAATGATGATGAGGGAGACTGCCTCTCATCATCTTACAACGCAGGCCTAAAGCCATTTCTAACTGAAATGTAAACAATATGCTAACTGGAAGTAAAAATTGCAGGAGTGAAATAAGGATTTCACCCGAAATGACAAAATGAACAAAACATAAGGTAAAAATGCCACACAGGCCCATCCGTGGATGATCATTGCTGATTGATGAGGCGGAGCCTCTGCTGCTACTGGTGAAGGCAATACCGTTAGTCGTGGGAAGGAGTGGCCTTCTGTACTGGAGGGTGTAGTACTGTTGGTAGCAGATGAATTGGCCTTCTACTGATCTGTGTGTTTAGGCGTTTAAAATTTTATTGGGGCCCATTGATATTGCTTTAAGGCCTTCTTTAATCATCCTTTTCTTTAAAACTGAGTCTTCATCTTCCATCCATGAGTTAAGATTTTAATTTTCTGAGTTGGACCCTTAGCCTTTATTCTTTTGCTGACAGGTAATTTCTTTGTGCACTGGAGGGTTTCGCTATGTAACCAATGGTTATGAAACAATTGGTTAAAATGTGGTAATTAACCCTTTATGCCCCCTTTTTTCCTTTGATCAAGCCTCTGAGGATCGTCACCCTCAGCTTTGAGCCACTGTGATTGGCTATGAGATGGCCCACATACTTAAAAATGCTGTGAAAAACCTACACAGACAGCAAACCAAATTAAATAAATCCTGCGATGAGTGGTTGACTGCTTCAGAAGGCTCGAGTGAAGACAGAGGAGCAGTGCGGAGGAAATAAATGCAGAGGAGGCATTTCTTTGGTAAAAACAATGTTTAAATGTGATTTGGTGTGAAATTGTGCAGAAGGTGGTTTTGCGGAAAACTGAAGTGATTTTTGTGTGGGGTTAAATTGGTAAGCGGTAATGGGCCAAATGAACGCGATACAGCTAGGTGTGTGACGTGTGTCTTTACAAAACCACCCATTTCGTGTGGAAATAGCATGATCATGTTGTTCAATGAAATGAACATGAAAATGAATGAGAGCCGTCTGATCTGGGAATTCCATATCAACGGCTGCAGATGAACGCGACGGACGTACTTGTGTGGTCGGGTGGGACCGGCGATGATGTCAGCAACCTTGTCATGTAGCGGGATGATCAGTTGTGGGGTTACGGAAGTGAGAGTGATATGGGCCATTAGATTAATAATATCGATGGTCCAGATCAGAGCGGCGAATGCAATAATGGATGGGTGATCGGGAAACTGGTGAAGGAGCGATAGAGCGAGGACCTTTGGATCGTGATGGAGATCAATGATGGAGATCAATTGCAGGGGCACTTCGAGGTACGGATGAATTTTTGGGATGGGTGCCTCCGTAGTGAATATAGGTTGTTGGACGAAAATATTCCATATTCAAAGGAGTCAACTGCGGGGGCACCATGGAGTTACAAGGGGGAGGAAAGGGAGTAGTCTCACTAGCCGTTGGATCGGATAGATCAACGGTGGAGATTAACGCGAAGAGAGAAAGGTTGTGCGGGAGGAAGAAAGGTGGAAGTAATGTGGGCCGTTGGATTGTGAGGATCAATGGTCCAGATCATATCACGAGGGATGACTAATGGATGAATGAGGCAGAGGACTTGCGATGCAGTGAGGCAACATCGACCATTGGATCTGGGGGAGCCAGATCAATGGCTTAGATTATATCAGCGGGGAATTAACATCGGCGATGAAACATAAAGTGGAAATGGGGGAGAGCGATGCGCGATGTGCGATGGAGTGATGAAGCAATGAAGCAATGACCGTTGGATCTACAGAAGGAGATCAACGATCCAGATTGCGTTGGGGTTTTGCACATCGGCGGAACAGAATTCAGGAGTGAGGAATTTGGATGAAGCGAAGTGTGATGAGTGATGGACGGGCACAGCGCGATCAAGTGATGACCGTTGGATCTACGGGAGGAGATCAACGGTCAAGATCGCATCGGGCTTTCAGACATTAGTGACAAAGTATAACAGGCAGATGGAAATGGGAAAGAGCGATGTGCAATGTGAAATGGAGAAATGCGATGGTTGTCAGATCTTTAGGGAATGAACAGTCTAGATCATATTGGGGGATCGGCCATCGGAGAAACATAAAACATGGAAGCGGGGACTTAGGAAGA
The DNA here is from genome assembly GCA_034641835.2 of Pinus albicaulis. Classification (NCBI taxonomy): domain Eukaryota; kingdom Viridiplantae; phylum Streptophyta; class Pinopsida; order Pinales; family Pinaceae; genus Pinus; species Pinus albicaulis. The sequence continues at coordinate 112,597,788 of CM076576.1, forward strand.
GCGACGTGCGATCATCGATGGGCTTAGCGCTCAGTCACAGGGCTCGGTCTCATGGCGGAAAAGGGGCTCGGGTTTAAGCGAAAGGGGCTTAGAGGCCTGATATATAAAAATGAGTGCTTTTATAGAAAAAAGGTGGATTTTTGGCCTTTTCAAGGGTTTTGATAAGTGAAATTTGAGCTTTGACAATCGATGCAGTCCTTTTTATATTTGCTTTGCGGTATAAGGCTACTTGTCATTAAGCATCCTAGCTTGGTGGGGGATGTCATAACAACATTGGCTCCACTTGGGGACAACCCATTTGTCCTCAAACGCATCGAGAACTTCGTAGACCATATGTTAGCCTTCTTCCTATGAACACAGTCCCTTGTTTCCTTCTCTTCCTTCTTCATGAAAAATCAAAATAGTAAACATCATAATAAAAGCAACTGAATAATGTACAATATCATACAGTAGACCTTTCGGCCTGAATCGATACTGGGAAAAGGGTTTTAAGAATTTCCCATTCATAGGGGCTTCGAGCAGATCACCCTGCAAATTTTCCAGTCTGAAAGTATTGTTTCCTCCAGCTTCTGCAATTTTGAAAGTTCTGAATCAAAGAGGATCAAACTTTCCATGCTTTCCTTTCTTAGCCCTTATTATGTCCCATCTTAGCACAAGATCTCCAACCTGCATCCCTTTATCCTTAGCATGTTGATCGAACAGGTCTTTCATTTCCTCTTGGTACTCAGCCAACCTCTGATTTACTTGACTTCGAGTCTCTTCCAGCTCTACTAACTGATTTATTATTCTGGTAAGATCGTTTGGTTCCTCTTGATAATCCTACATGAATCTAGCCACAGGTAAGGCCAATTGTATTGGGAAAACTAATGCTCTAGCATATACCAATTCATATGGGGATTTTCCTGTTGACCTCTTACTAGTGATTTTTTTGGCCCATAGCGCGAACTTGAGCTATGAATCCCAGTTCTTTTGGTTTTCATTTATGGACTTCTTCAATGTCCTTACGATTTTTTTTTTTTGAGGATTCTGCCAATCCATTTCCTTATGGATAATATGCAGTAGAGTGTCCTAATACAATATTATATTGTTGGAAAAAATTGAGAAATTTGAAAAACTTAAAAGCCTGAGCATTGTCTGTGATTATCTTGGCAAGGTAGCCAAACCTTGAGATAATGTTATCTTCCAGAAACTTGATCACCATTGTGTCTATAGCATTCCTTGCTGGCATGGCCTCTACCTATTTAGTGAAGTAATCAGTGGTTTTTAGTATCCATTTGTGTTGCCCGCTTGAGGCAGGATGAATTTCGTCGATGAAATCAATTTTCCACTGCTGGAAAGTTTCTTCTATGTGTACCGAGATCATAGGCAGAGGTGCAAACTTCTGCCTCTCAGCAAATTTCTGACACTTTTCGCAGGCCCTTACCGGAGCATAAACATCTCCAAAAATTCTAGGCCAAAAAAAACCTGCTTTCAGGATCTTGTGTGCCATGGCCCTCCAGCTGTAGTGGCCACCACAGATGCCCTCGTGGAATTTTGCCATCACTTCTTCTACTTCATTTTCTGTGAAACATAAAATTAGTATGCTCAATGGGTCCCTCCAGTACAGACGACCATTTTCTAGGATAAACTTCTGATATTTTAGCCTCAGCATTCTATACTTTGTCTTGTCGCAGCTTGGAGGACATCTAAGAGTCAAGAGGTACTCTACAATTTATTTGCGCCACACACTAAGAATGTACTTCATATGAGTATTTTTTGTAGCAGTTTCTATCCCGCACTGCTCATCTACTCCTCCAGGCTCTTCATTTTCCACCATACACAAATTTATCCCCAAAGCCTGACAGTTTGATTCAGAAAGGATCTTGGCTAATTCCTATCCCTTTATTAGCTTAGTGGGGCGTATCTCCAACTCATACTCCTGTATCTTGGATATCCATTTGCCTCTCTTTCCTTCACTATCTCCCTGAATCAAGATGTATTTTACAGCCGCTGTGGGTACAAATGCAGTTATAACTGACTGCAAGACATACATCCTAAAAGCCTTGAGGGATTTTACCAAGTAATAGGACTGTTTCTCCGGGATGTTATACTTTAGCTCAGCATTGCGAAGCACTTGGTTGAAAAAGGAAACAGGTTGTTTGTGACCTTCCTCATTCTTCTACAATAATACTACTGCAACAGTGTGGGGAGATGCAAATGAAAAGATCATGAAGGGTTTTGCATAATTTGGTCCTGCCAATACTGGGGCTTCTGTGAAGGCATTTTTAATTCTGTTAAAAACTTCCCGCGACTCAATAGTCCATTTTACTTCATTATCCTTCTTCAGATTCTCAGTTATATACTGAACTATCTCCACATAGTTCGGTATAAATCTTCTCAAGAAGTTGATACGTCCAAGAAAAACTTGGACCTCTTTCTTATTTCTGAGGAAGGATATACCTTTATGACTTCTACCCTTTTCGGATCAATTTTTATTCCTGCCTTTGTTACAATGTGCCCCAACAATTTACCCTCTTCTAAAGCAAACATAGATTTTTGGGGGTTTAAGGACAATCCATACCTGTGGCACTTGTCAAAAGTCCTGCGCAAATGTTCTATATGTTCAACATCATCCTTTGAGAATACTGTGATGTTTTCTAGGTACACCACCACGAATGTTTCTTGTTCCCCTAAAAAAGCAATGTCCATGGCCCTTTGAAATGTAGCCCCCTCATTGATCAATCCAAACAACATTCGAGCATACATAAATGTTCCCCAAGGAGTGGTGAATGCGGTTTTCCTTTGGTCCTCTGGAAGCACTGCTACTTGATTGTACCTAGAAAAGCCATCCATCATAAACATTCATGAATATCCTACCACCTTCTGCAATATATGGTCCATCTTGGGCAGTGGATAATTGTCTTTCAAATATGCTCTTTCCAAGTTCCAAAAGTCCACACACAACCTTATTTCCTTGTTCTTCTTTCGGACTGGGACCAAGTTGGCCACCCATTCAGAATATCTTAATGGCACAATAATCTTAGCCTTCAGCAGTTTCTTGATTTCCTTTTCTATGGAAGGAAGGAGTAAAGGATTAATCTTCCTTAATTTATGTTTGTGTGGCTTAGCATCTCCCTTTAATGGAATCTTGTGCTGGATAATGCTAATATAAAAGGTCTTCAAATCTTGATAGGACCATGCAAATACATCTTTGTATGTTTGAAATATCTTCCGATATTTCTCTTTGTATTGTTCGAGTACCTTATTAGACAATTTCACAAGCTTGGGATCAGCCTATGTGCCGAGGTTCAGGTCATCTACCTGATTTTCTTCAACAACCTTACCTGGTCGTATTGGGACATCATTATTATCAAATAATCTCTCCAAAGGGACCAGTCCTTTGGGTATTACATTCCCTTTGAGCTGCAGCACCTTGTGCCCAGCCATGGTATCCCGCCATTTATTCTGAGGAAGCTCCTTAGGCTCTTCATTGCCAGCATCTACGTCCATGTTAGAGAATTCCCCAACAGTCTCCAAGAATATTTTTACTTACTCTTCATCTTCAAACACCTGCCAGTGTTTGAAATTTTTAGGGATGGAAGGAAAATAGCGAACCTCTATTTCATACCTCAGGAGGGGGTTCTGAGGTGGTCAAAAAGTTCTTGCAGCTACTGCAAGAGAATCTTCCATTCTGTTCTGGTCTCTTGGCATGAATTGGATATTAAATGCTGAGCATAAATTCTCTACCAAGTCCCATACCTCATTTCTATAACCCCTCAATCGTGGGTCCTTAGCCTGACATTGATTTCTTACTTGTCTCACCACCAGTTCTAAATATCCCAAAACCTTCATGCTTTGAATATTCATATTCTTTGTTGTTTGCAGACCCAGGAGAAATGCTTCATATTCAGCCACATTTTTTGTGGCTTCATACTCCAATTTGAAATATAATGGGACTAGTTGTCTTGTAGGGGAGATACGGAGAACCCCAGCTCCATTCCCTTCCTTTGAGTTGGCTCCATCAAAGTGCAAGGTCCAAATCCCACCTTCTTCATTACTTGAAGACTGCTCAGTCTTCACTTGACAGAAATATGGCTCCTGCAAGTAATATTGGTCTTCCTCAAGCATTAGACAAGAAAACACACCCTCTTTGCTGTACACTAGTGAATTCACTGAATTATTAACTTTAGTGACCATCTTCACAAACCTTGTTTCCCGGTATAATCTTCTTTCTTGGCCTCCAAACATAGGGATGGTCGCATAGGAGGTCCAGCTTTATAGATCCTCCAATTTTTGTGCCCCATGATCTTGATAACAACATCCAAAACCGAGCTAGGATGTCAGCCACTACTATGTCCATTACCATGCTCTTAGCTGGGATTTGGGCTATATTTACCACCAAATCCTTGATCATCCCCAAACATAAGACCCTTTTAGAATAAAAGAAGTAAAGATCTTTATATGGGCGAGTGATCTACATCCCCAATTGCTCCATCACCGACAGGGGTAATAGGTTATGGGATGCCCCGGAGTTCAGCATACAGTTGTGCAATATCAAATCATGAATTACTAAAGAGACATAGAAAGGAGGAGCTGAAGCATCTAATTCCTCAACATGAGGACCAAACACAACCATGGGCCTTTATTCTTGGAGGCTTAAACTATCTAGGAGTGGAGCTGCTCCTTGAGGAAGCATGAAAGAAGACACCTGAGATTGGTAGACTGGCTGTTTCAGGAATTCAGTTAGGGGGACTGGGATTTTAACTTTTTCTAGTTCTTTCTGAAGATTAAAAGCAGAGGGAGACTTCTCTATGGTATTTTCCTTTGGCTCTTTACTGCTGGCTGGAGGTTTTTCTTCATTTAGGGTGGGTTTAACATTTGCATTTGGATTAGAGGCCAACTTACAAGAGGAAGGAATGGAGTCATTATAATGTAAAGGTTCAGTTATAGGTCTCTTACCTTTATCTTCAGTTCTCTAAGCAACAGTCTCCTTCTGAGGCATCTCTTCTTCTTGTTCTTGTGTGCGCGTCCTCTTCCTAGAGGACCTAAGATCATATTTTCTATGAAACTATGCCTGCATGAAATCTATCAATTTTTTACAGTAATCATCGATCTCTGGATATTTAGCAGCACATGTTTTTTCTTCTTCCTCTTGCAAAGAAAGCTCCACTCCTTCACTTTATTGCAAATAAGACTCAACTTCATCACCATTTGAGTAAGAAAGATATTGATCATCTTGCCCATCTGAAATGTCTTCGGCAGGGCCATCCATCTTCCCTTCCAGATACAGCGGAGGCTGTATGTGGTCTTGCTGCTCCTTCTGCTCTCTTTGTAATATTTGCAAAGGAGGCTTTCTATATTGGGGATTATAACCCCTGTTCGGAGCAGCTTGAGGCGACATGGAGGAGGAATTATTTGCTTCGAGCTCAAGCTTCACCAGCTTGCTTGAAAGGTTCCCTATCATTTTACTCATCTCCTCTATTTTGTAATATGTGACCTCTCTATCTTGACTAGAGGTAGATGCTTCTTCTTTCCCACTTTGTCTAGCATCATGGTTTGACCTCCCTTTTGATTTACCCATAGAAGTGAAGTTGTCTTCCACTTCCAATGCATCGGTCTAGGCTTCATCCATAGTAGCAGACTTCCTTTCTCTTAAAGAGAATCCGAATTTTGAATCAAAGGCTGCTACAAACACCACTTTAGCAGCAATATGGAGAGGCTTCATTTCAGCTGGGAGACTTGTATATAATTTATTAAACCTCTTGATGAATTCGGACACACCTTCATTATGTCTCTTTCTTAGTGTGTTGTATTCTGTAAGACAGTATCCATGGTCCTTCTTCTCTCCCCATTTCTTGATAAAGGCATTTTCCATTTCCTCCTAGTTAGTAATGGAGCGGTCTCCCAAGGTCTTGAACCATTTTCTTGCCTCTCCATCTAGAGACTAGACAAAAAACCTCAACACCACATCCATATGTTCAACATCAAAATTTTCTGCGAAGGCGCAGAAAAACTTCCAGGTGTTTCTAAGCTTCAGTATCAGTTTCTCCATTGAAACGAGGTAGGATCTTTAAGTAATCCTGAGGCATGTCATTCAGGATCTGAGGAAATTCCAGGGGGGGATATTTTTTCAATATGAAGCCAGGAACAGCCATCGAAGCTTGTGGGGGTGGCAGAAAATTCTAATGTGTAGAAGGAGGTGGTGGAAGAGAATTATGTATGACAATGGGGATATATTGAACAAAGGCTTGGGGGGCTGATTGAAATGCTGGAATATGAGCAGCGGAAACCTATGTGACTTCTTTAACTTCTTCAACTTCAGGAGTGGGATGAAGAAAGAAGCTCATGGTGTCTATAGACTCAGCCTCCTCTTTTACTTCAATATTTTCAAGGGAGGAGTTACTAGAAGTATAATCAAGGGTTCTTGTAGTAGAATCAGGACCTTGATCTTGAGCTAATTGAGAGGAGGATGGAGAGTCTTCTAGGGAGAATCTGGGAATATCTGTATAAGCTGGTTGTATTTCTCTCCAACCTCTCTTGTGAAAAATCTTCTCTGGATCAGACACTAAAGGTGTTCTCAAATGGGATGCATCTGACCTCAAGTGTGGCTTTCGGGAAGCCAGGACTGCAAATAGATTTATCTCTGAATGACAATGGCGTTTCCAAGGTGAGGGATCTATAACTCCCAACCCTTCCTGCTCACCTATTCTAAAGGGTGGATGAATATTTTTCTAGGCCCAGGGATTTATTTCTTGAAATTATTTCCCCGGCAACGGTGCCATAAAGATGTTGTGGCTCCTAGAGACAGCCTTGAGTTGTATAAATACCAGTGCCCAGGACATCTTAAATGCAAGGAGCATATGACTCAACTGATTGCAGTTGACAAGGTTAGGCTCTCATGCTAATATCACTCAGATGAATGGTTTTTAATAAGGTTGGAACCAATACCCCAAAGTTAAACAAAAAAACTAGGAAAACTGCAGAAACTGAGTACAAACTGCAAATAGTAAATGCATCAGACAGTTTTAAGACAAAATGCTATAAAGGGGGCCGACTTCTAAAATGAACACACAGATATCAAGTTATATATGAGCGATGAATATGACATAAGATGGAGTAATATATCAACTATAACCGGGCTTATTCAAGGATAAGAATCCATATATACTGGGTCTATGCAAAGATAAGAATCCATTGTAGTTAATATTGGAAGAATGGCGATAGAGATAGGAAATGAAATAAAGTATCATGCCTGAGCCATATTTAAAGCTCTATGCATGATGAAATATGAGTATCTTCTATGATAAATTCATATTTAAACATGGGAGCACTCACATTCCAGAACATTAGATACAAGAAATGTGGAGAGATACGAAATGAACATTTGTATTGAAAAACATATAGAATAGTTACAAACTGTGAATCATCCAGAGTGGAATCCCCAATTCCAAAAAAGCTTCTTATTACCGAATCCCTACGAGCTCTTCAAACATCTACTATCAAATTTCATACAAAATACATACAGAGCACTCAAACTAGTGAGTCCTTTGGAAAATCTAGAACCTTTTTTTAGTGTTGTCTTCCTGCTTTTATAACCTCTGATTCCTATGCTTGAGAAGATATTTTGGAAAACATATCTTCCCCGCATGCTTGTATGTTGTTGTAGGTCTAAATAAAAAAACAAAAATGATGATGAGGGAGAATGCCTCTCATCATCTTACACCGCAAGCCTAAAGCTGTTTCTAACTAAAATGTAAACAATATGCTAACTGGAAGTAAAAACTGCATGAGTGAAATAAGGATTTCACCCGAAATGAAAAAATGAACTAAACATAATGTAAAAAGGCCACACGGGCCCATTTATGGATGATCATTTCTGATTGATGAGGCAGATCCACTCTGCTGCTGGTGAAGGAAATACCGTTAGTCATGGGAAGGAGTGGCCTTCTCTACTAGAGGGTGCAGTACTGTTGGTAGTGGATGAGTTGGCATTTTGCTGATTTGTGTGTTTAGGCCTTTAAACTCTAATTGGGGCCCAATGATATTGCTTTAAGGCCTTATTTAATCATCCTTTGCTTTAAAATTGAGTCTTCGTCTTCAATCCGCAGGTTAAGCTTTTAATTTTCTGAGTTGGACCCTTAGCCTTTATTCTTTTGCTGACACGTACTTGCTTTGTGCACTGGATGGTTTCGCTATGTAACCAATTCTTATGAAACGATTGGTTAAAAAGTGGTAATTAACCCTTTATGCCCCCTTTCTTCCTTTGATAAGGCCTTTGAGGATTGTCACCCTTGGCCTTGAGCCACTGTGATTGGCTATGGGATGGCCCGCATACTTAAAAATGCCATGAAAAGCCTGCACAGATAGCAAACCAAATTAAATAAATCCTGCGATGAGTGGTTGACTGCTTCAGAAGGCTTTAGTGAAGACGGAGGAGAATTTCGGACGCAAGAAATGCAGCGGAGGTGTTTATGTGGTAAAAAAAACATTAAATGTGATTTGGTATGAAATTGTGCAGAAGGTGGTTTTGCGAAAAATCGGAGTGGTTTTCACGCGGGGTTAAAGTGGTAAGCGGTAATCGGCCAAATGAACGTGATACAGCTAGTTGTTCGATGTGTGTCTTTACAAAACCACCCATTTCACGTGGAAACATCATGATCATGCTGTTCAATCAAATGAACACGAAAATGAATGAGAGTCGTCTGATCTGGGCAATCCAGATCAACGACTACAGATGAACGCGACGGACATACTTGCGCAGTCAGGTGGGACCGACGATGACGTCAGCAGCCCTATCGTGTAGCAAGATGATCAGTTGTGGGGTTATGGAAGCGAGAGCAATGTAGGACAATAGATGAAGAAGAGAAATGGTCCAGATCAGAGCGGGGAATGCAATAATGGATGGGTGATTGGGAAACTAGGGAAGGAGCAATAGAGCGAGGACCATTGGATCGTGATGGAGATCAACGGTGGAGATCAATTGCGGGGGCACTTGGAGGTATGGACGGATCTGTGGGATGGGTGCCTCCATATTGAATATAGGACGTTGGATGAAAATATTTCATATTCAAAGGAGTCAACTGCGGGGGCACAGTGGAGGTACAAGGGGGAGGAAAGGGAGTAGTCCCACTGGGCATTGGATTGGATAGATTGATGGTGGAGATTAACGCGAAGGGAGAAACGTTGTGCGGGAGGAAGAAAGGTGGAAGTAATTTGGGACATTGGATCATGAGGATCAATGGTCTAGATCATATCACGGGGGACTACTGATGGATGAATAAGGTGGAGGACTTGTGATGCAGCGAGGCAGTACCGACCATTGTATCTGGGGGAGCCAGATCAATGGCTCAGATTATATCAACAGGGAATGAACGTTGGTGGTGAAACATAAAGTGGAAATGGGGAAGAGTGATGCGTGATGTGTGAAGGAGCGATGAAGCGATGAAGCGATGACCATTGGATCTACAGAAGGAGATCAGTGGTCCAGATTGCATCGGGGTTTCGCACATCGGCAGAAAAAATTTTAGGAGTAAGGACTTTGGATGAAGCGAAGTGCGATGAGTGATGGATGGGCACAGCGCGGTGGAGCGATGACTGTTGGATCTATGGGAGGAGATCAACGATCAAGATCGCATCGGGGTTTCGCACATCGGTGAAAAAGTATAACAGGCAGATGGAAACGGGAAAGAGTGGTGTGCGATGTGCGATGTGTGATGGAGCAATGCGATGGCTGTCAGGTCTTTGGGGAATGAACGGTCTAGATCATATCGCGGGTGTTAGCCACCTATGAATTTTTTTTCAAGAAAATTGGTGGCTAAATTGTTTTGAGCCTTCAAGAGATACATTTTCTATGAAAATCCCTCATCCTTGAAGCCTCTGTGTGTCCTTTGCCTTTAAAAAGATCCTCACTGTTGTTTCCATCCAAAAATCCTCACTGACTGTAAAAAATGGTGCTCAGAAGGGCCTTCATTTGCCCCTCGTATCCCTGCAAAATTCCCTATTTTAACCCTTTTCCCATATTCTAAGTTCCCCCTTTAACCAAAAACAAAAAATCCCTCCCAAAATCTCCTAAACCACCCATTTCATCCTTAGAACCAAGTGAAAACCCTTCATTTGATTTTAAATCCCTCTTTTACCTCTACCGAAAGCCTCCTTTTTAGCCTAAAACGCTGTGTCTAAGGCTAAAAAACCCATTTTTCTTTATGCTGGGTTAGGCCATTTTACAGCCAACCCCTTAACCACTTCCCCATATACCCCGAGCACTAAGGCCTAGACCCTAATTGCAATCACAACTTTCGGTGAGCACATTTCTATGTTATATGAAAAAATCCGGATACGATTGGGGTTTGGTCTGTAAACCCGCGTTGAGATCTCGACTGTCAATTCACTTTTAATCTAACAACCAGCACCTATCGCAATCGCAAATTTTAAATTGTGCCGCCCACTACACTCCCTGATTATGATCCCTCGATTGTAATATTCGTCGTCAATTCCCCTTTAATCTAACGATCATCACAAGCTCTGTCACGCCCACATCTCCCTTTCGTCACCCTGCCGATTGCAATCCTGGCTGTTGAACCCAGAAGAACCAACGGCCAGGATTCGATCGCGCCCCGCCTCATTTTCCCTCCGTCGTCCCCTTCCGATCCAATCATAGCCGTTGATCCCCCGTAGATCTAATGGTCCAAATGTAATCACACCATCGCCCATCGAAGATTTGGCCCCTGCATCCTCCGCTTCCAATTAGATCCTAACCGTCCATCCTGTTTGATCGAACAACTCAGATTTCTTTCGCCCACTTATTCACTTAGTTTGCCACCGCTCTCCCTTTTAATCTAGACCATCCATTCTTTATGACATGACGGCCAGGATTAAACCCACATTTTACTTTTCACCCTTTAACCTACCGTGCATCTCCTCACATCGCACTCCTCTTCCCACTGTCGGATCTCAAGTGCCTAGACCCAACGGCCTACAGCAGTTTCGCGTTTTCTCAGCATCTGGAGTTTAATGCTCAAAATTTGCACAATATAAGTGGTTTTAAAAATACACGTGGCAGGAAGCAAGCAATATCGCATTATTTTGGAGAAATTTATAAACCAAGCTTTGGCAGCGCAAAATCAGTAGTTTTTCATTCCTAAAACCACTTCCCCACTTTATGCCTGAAACCTCATCTACAGATCCCGACCATTGATCTATAAATATCAACGACCCTCATTGCATCTCGCGTCCCCTTCATTGTTTTTCATCGTGAAATCATTGGACTTCATCGCGGCATCTCAGCTGTTGATCTCCTCCTGAGATCTAATGGTCCAAATCAAATCACCCTCCGCCCACGACCGGGTCTGACCATTCGACCCATTTCATATGCCTTTCGTGTATTTCCGTTGCATTTCGTTCAAAGGTCCAAACTCCATGGTTTGCATTTAAAATCATATCATTCCACCTAACATTAGGACTTTAATTTTTACATTAAGGTTTGTTGGATTTTTCCCAACTATCCAAAGTCATTTCATTAGTCCATCTCCACCGTTGATCATCGCCTCCAAATCCGATCGAATGGTCCACATCCATTTCTCCACCAAACTTCATCAGCTGCATTTTTCACCATTACTCAGCATTTTTCATCAAATTTCCACTACATCCACCATTTCCATCCATGTTGCGCTTCCATTCTAACAGCCTTCCACTACATCCACCGCCACACTGCATGGGTTTCTTAACCAATTTATGTGTTTTTTGTAGGGTATAGGCGGTGAACACCGCCATTGCTCACAATCACTGTTATAGTGGCACAGAGCGCAGATGAAGTTTTTCAGAGCCTGAAAGTACAGAGACGAGCCTGGGAGGGTGTTAGAGCGTAATTTTCATTAAAAGTACAAGGTTTAACTGTGCAAAACCTTCCCAGCACCATCAAGCTCATATCTCACAGACAAAGATAGTCATGAAGCGACAAAGAGTATTAGTACAGAGTTAAGGAGTTCTAATGCACATTATTGAAGATGTTAAGCCTTAATTCAGTTTTTTAAAGGAAAAATACCAGATTGAAGATATCATGAATCACACAGAAGGCCTAACATGCAGAAAACAATATCATCAAGGTTTCACATCAACATAAGTATCCTCCCGAGAAAGGACACAGTACTCGTACTGTTTTAGTCTACATTGTGTCCATGAGAAAATTTCCTCCCTGACAACAGTCCTAATGCTACCAGAGCATTTGTTACACGGTATGGTAGACTTTGAAGTCATTTATCTACCTTTTTTTTATTCACCAGAGTACCACGACTACTGCAGTGAAATCACATCAAGAGCATACCTGGAGTAAATTGCGACCTGTTGAAGACCACTCTTTCATCCAAAGAGTACTGAATTTTAATGCTCAGGTATTAAAACAGAATGGGTTTCAACCCACTGCTCCTACTCTGTTTAATGTTTCATTTAGTGTTTCATCTACCTCCTCCGCCTCTCTTTCAGCTATAAAACTCATGAAGAAACTCGTTGCAAAGGTTGTTGATTGGATATCTGTGAATTGTAAGCTGTTTCTCTTGAGATATAGTTCTCTGTGTAAAGTTGAGAGATAGGCTGAGGAGATATTTTCAGACTGAATATCAAGTTGTTGGAAAATGTTGTACATGACTGGTGTTGCTCTTTAATATGACAAGCACATTTCTTTGGATCCTGATTTAAAGAAGTGGTGATGTTTTCTTACTTTGTCTCTGTTTTCCTTTTTAATTCATCACATTTCGTTTCTCTGGTACGCATCAGAAATCTGATTTAGGATATACCCTCGAATGGTACCCTAAGCTTCTGCTCTCCCCACCTTTGATTTTTTCTACTATATGTGTTATCTGAGCGCTGATTCAAGTTAATTTAACCAGTGTAGTGGCTAAATTTACTGCTAGCTAAATAATGAATTAATGAATCTGTTCTTAGATGTTCTTGTTAGGCTTTAATTGAATGAATCAGGATACTGGGAGTTTAGAACATTGTCTCTATCTCACTAAGGTCCTTTTCGATCAATTGAAACTTTCTAAGTTCCCCTAAGCTGGATTCTGAAGCATTGAGAGTTCAAATCCTCTCTCTGATCTCAGGTCTTCACCTTTTTGTTTGAATCTTTAATGTTCCCTTTGTCTAAAGATTTTACCCTTTAGGAGTTAGGTCACAGTTGCCTAATGGCATGCCCTATCCCTGGACCTAATTCCTAAGTGGTCATATTGGAGGTTTCCTTGCCTTTCAGCTTCTTTTCCACCATTTCATATCAGAGTATCATCTTTAAGATCCAATGCTTTAGATGACTAGCCCAACTGAAAGCCTGCATATCAAATAGCAAGTAAAACCTTTCCTGACTCCATTACCCAATGGTCTCGAGTGTTCCCTGAGTTATCTCTCCTTTGCCTAAAATACTCTTTGCTCATCCTTGTCTTATACTGAACCCTTCCTTCCTAATTCCCAACAACCAAACAAAAAATCAAACAAAAAAAAAAAACAAACTTTGTGCCTTGTAACTAGCCTAATATCTTCAAAACTGAGCTTCAAAGACATATAACGTGTCCTTTATAGAGATATCCCTCTCTGGACCCAGGAGGGCTAGATCCTGAGGTCTGAAAGTGGTTCTGATGTTGTCTCATATTTTGGTATCTCCAAACTTTCCAAAACATTGGAACCCCAACATAATGGCGACTCCGTTGGGGAAGCTTTGAGCCAAACACACCTTTAAACACTTCACAAACTCAAAGAATACCATAGTAGCCTTATTTTGGTGGTTACTCATTGTGGTGGATAGTATACCATTCTTGAAACATTCTAAACCTTCCACCTGGCGACTCCATAGTTCCCTAATGACTAAAGACTACACTGGTGATTAGTAGACCTGTTGATTATCTTGGTTCACGTAAGACTCCACTGGGAGACCAGCCTCCATAAGAACATCAGCCATAGTAGAAGTAACAAGTAGGGTTAAGCTTCTTTGTTCGAAGGCATCATTTTGGCTTCAAGAACCAATCACACAAGATCTTATCCCGACCCAAACCCACCTGAAATAGTTGACAACCTCAAGAGCATACTCAGGAAATCTCCTACACCTAGAAGATCAACTATTTCTAGACACATCCATAGAGCTAACTCTGCACTAGGATATTTTATAGCTCTATCAGACCCTCTTTTTTACCTCGACTCTCCAAGCAGATTACCTAGAACTAGGTCATTTGGTGCTATAGACCAGCCAGGCCTTGATTTTCCTGATTCACCTTCTCACAGTGGTCATCACATTAGGGATAGAGAGACTTCCCCATCTACACCTCCAGATATTCATTTCATTCAAAACTGGGGGCTCTTCCATCCTAAATCAGCTCAACAAACTGTTGCTGGTCCTAGTATCCCTGTCATCCACATACCAGTTGCTCAAGCTAATCCTTTACCTCCTCAAAAGACCATTATGGCAGCCTGGTATGCACCTTTTGTGTTACCTCAGCCCCTAGTGCCCTTACCCAATCATTATCAATCAAAGATCCCACATTTCACTGCAAAAGAGTCCACTAGAACTCAGCACCATGTAGACAAGATGGAAGATTCCTTTGACTATATGGAGATAGATGATGAGACAGTCAAGATGAGAATATTTTCCTAGAGTTTAGGAGGTGATGTGAAGAAATGGTTTAAAGGCCTGCCTCCTAATACCATGCATGATCTTCCCTCTTTATATCAATCCTTCATAAATAAGTGGGAAGTCAAGACCAATCCTCTCCAAATCTTAGCAGAATACAAGAACCTTAAAAGAAACATAGGAGAGAGTGTTCATGACTACTCTACAAGGTTCAATAGAGTTTACAATGCTCTTCCTCCACATATGAAACCTCCCCAAGGTATGGCTTTAGTGAAATACCCTGAAGGCTTTGATGCTAACATGGCCTACCAGCTTAGGGAGAGATATTACAACACATTGGAAGATATGAAAAAATGAGTAGTGAGTGTAGAGGCTAACCTGATTGAGAAGAAAGCTAGAATGAGGGCTGATAAAAGGGTAACATATAGGGATGATGCTGCAGCTTCCACATTTGATCCCAAGTATGACCATTTAGCCAAAAACATGGAAAAGATGCAACAAATGGTGGAAAAAATGGTTTTCTCAGGTAGTAATCAAAACAGAAACCAAAATCATAACCAAAACTTTAGGAGAAACAATACCACTCCCAATAGACAAAGAGACTCAGATCAACAATTCATACCCCCATTTCAAGAGAAATTTCTGGATGAATATGAGGAAATCATAGAAGAGTCTGAGGGAACCACAATAAACATGTTTGAAATAGAAAACTCAATCCACAACTGTACCACAAGAGAAGATCAACCCTCACCCTCATATTGGGATGAGGAAAGATTATAATTTGAGTATTATAGGCTTGGATTTGAAAATTCCATCATGCAGGTCAGGGAACAATATGAGCTTAGAAGAAAAAAGAGCTTAGAAAATTCCAAAACAAAATCTCCTGAGATTACCATTAAGAAAAGGCCTGAGAAAACTCCTAAAACAACTACTGAAAATATCAAATCAACAGCTGAAATTTTTGGGAAGAACAAAGGAAAAGATGGCCAAGTCCCTGATAAACAAGGTCAACCAACTAGCATCACTAGCACTGCAGCTAGTGTTCCTGATAAAACTGCTACAAACACTGTACATAGTGAGAATCAGCACACTGATTCTGCCGCTAAAGTAGTGGCTAACAAAACAGAGTTGAGTATCACAAAGAGTCAATCCACCTTCAATTTGGAGAGTGAGATTGCTAAAATTAAAATCTTTGTCCCACTCTCTGAGCTGGCCACTCAAGATGTATACAAAATCCAAATTATAAAAGCTTTAAACCTAGGTGAAAATAGTGACACTCTCAATCCGAGTGATGATCAACTGACCCTTTTGTTTGGTCCAAAGATAGAAGGGAAGTTTCAGGAAGGGGTAGAACCTCCTTTTTATATCAGCCTCAATATCCATGACAATATACTTCACAATGCAATGCATGACTCTAGGGAATCACACAACCTGATGCCTAAGGTAGTTATGGAGAGGTTAGGCCTAGAGATAACCCGCCCCTATAAAGACTTATATTCGTTTGACTCTAGCAGAGTAAAATGCCTTGGCCTAATCAAAGACCTTTGTGTGAGCTTGAACTAGATTCCAGCAAAATGTATGGTTATGGATGTTGTAGTGGTAGATGTACCACCTAATTATGGCATGTTATTATCGAGGTCATGGGGAGCCAAGATGCAAGGTACAATGCAGATGGACGAGGCATATGCCACAATCCTTGTCTTTAGCCAACTTAAGAGACTGTATAGAGAGGCACAAATGAAATTCTTGGTCAGCAGCCCTGAAAGCCTAAAATTCACCTTTGTACTCCATACACACAGATCTGGACTCCTTTATCCTTTGCAACGATGGATCTGTAGAAGAGCCAGAACTAGAAAATAGAGATACAAACCATGAGACATCGCCCATAGATTTTGACATAATGGCCACTCTGGACTTGGAGGAAAATAAAGAAGAATCCTATGGACAGTGCACTAAATCTAAAACTCAGTGTGAGCCAAAAACAGAATGCAAAAAGCTGGTTAGTCACCCCTCTGAAACCCATACACCACACGAATAACGAAACCCTTCACACCATAACACAGGCCCCCCACTGCAGCATAACAATGAAACTAACGCTGGGAAAGAAACCAATGATAAACCCAAGAAAGAACCTTTATGGGAAATGAATTTTGATGGGTCCTGTACTAGAAAAACTGCAGGGGCGGGAGTGTGGTTACATAACACAGAGAGCGACTATGCTGAGAGTCATGCTTTCAATATAAACTTCAAATGTACAAACAATATCACAGAGTATGAGGCTCTCATCCTAGGCTTGAATCTATTGAAAAAACTAGGAGCTCGTAGGATAGCTGTGCATTGAGACTCTAAGTTAATCACAAAATAGGTGAATGGAGAATACACAGCAAAACACCCTAGATTGAGAGAGTACAGGAATGACGCTATGGATTTATTAAAAACATTTGTAGAATATGAACTGGTGTTTGTTCCTAGGAGTCAGAACGTAATTGCTAATGAATTAGCAGGCTTAGCTATTTTATACCATAAGTCTCCTAGTGACAGACAAATCATCATTCAAACCAAGTTCAGACTTGTAGTGCCCGATAATGAGAAATATTGGCAGGTATTCGAGGGAGATAAGCAGATTGAGGATTTCCTGATAGGCAGGGACGAGTTTGAGTTCTCCAATTCAGATTCTAAATCCGATGATAGCTGCCTAAGTGAAGATCTCCCCGACGAAGAAAAATCACCTCGTAACATTGGAGTAAATGTGTTAACCAAATAAATTGGAAATCCAACCAAAGAATATAAAAACGTTGATAAAGAGGAAATAGAGGTGATGCAGGAAAAAGATAACAACATACCCCAAGGTCTGGCACCTTTAAAGGATCTCTTTGATTTCTATGATGTAGCAAAAAGGCCCACCATAGAACACTCAAACTCTGACGTTGAGGAATGCAATATAAGCACTAAGGACACGCCTCAGATGATAAAAATGGCTAAGTCCTTACCCGCAGACATGAAAAATAAATACATTGACTTATTTAAATAATTCATCGATGTGTTTTCCTAGAGCTATGAGGACTTAAAGTCCTATGACACAAACATCATATAGCACAAAATACCTTTTAAAGAGAACCAGAAACCCTTTAGATAGAAGCTTTGCAGGATTAACCTAAAAAAACTGCCTGTAGTTGAAAAAGAGATTAAAAAGATGTATGAAGTAGGAATAATAGTTCCTGTGAGGTTCTCTGATTGGGTCTCAAACCTTGTAGCTGTGAGAAAGAAGACAGGTGAGATCAGGCTGTGCATCGATTTCAGGAACCTTAACAGAGCCTCACTCAAAGACAATTACCCTTTGCCAAAGATGGAACATATCCTTCAGAGGGTAGTAGGCTCAAAAAGGATCTCCCTGTTATATGGTTTTTCAGGTTACAACCAAGTTCTAGTACTCCCAGAAGACCAACTCAAGACCGCTTTCACCACTCCATGGGGCACTTTTATGTACGTAAAAATGCCTTTCGGATTGATGAACGCTGGTGCGACCTTCCAACAAGCAATGGACATAGAATTTTTGGAAGATATAGGGCACTTCATTTTCATCTACCTAGATGACATTACAGTCTACTCCAAGACTGATGAGGATCACCTAAAACATCTGAGAAGATTTTTTGAAAAATGTAGAAGGTTCAATCTGTCATTAAATCCCAAAAATACTGTGTTCGGGTTGCAAGAAGGTAAGCTTCTTGGCCATATTATATCTGAAAAGTGGATCAGAATAAACCCACAAAGAATTGAAGGAATACTTCAAATCACACACCGAAGAAACATAAAAGAGTTATATTCCTTTATTGGGAAAATTAACTTCATGAGGAGGTTTATTCCCAACTTAGCTGAGCACCTGAGGAATATGAATAACATACTGAAAAAGGGTGTAGGAGTTAAGTGGACTGTAGAGGCTAAAAAATATTTTGAATCAGTTAAACTTGCACTCACTCGGGCTCCTGTCCTAATTAGCCTAGATTTCTCAAAGGATTTCCTGATATTTTTCTTTGTCTCCGAGCATACAGTGGCTGCAATCCTGCTGCAGAAAAATCCAAAGGGAATGAAACATCCTATTGCTTTCTTCAGCAAAGCCCTGAGGGATGCGCCCTTGAAATATAACATAATGGAAAAATAGGCCTATGCCTTGGTAAAGGCATTGAAAGACTTCAGGGTGTATATATTGCATTCTCACACCATAGCCTACGTGCCAAACATAGTGGTGAAAGGCATTTTTTCCCAAGATCTTTATGGGAATAGGGGCAAATGGATTGCCGTGATTTTAGAGTATGACCTGGAAATAAAACCCACAAAACTGATCAGAGGTCAAGGCTTACTGAATCGAACTTGCAAGCCCTTGACATTAACATGGTAGATTCCTTGGATGAGCAGGAAGGACTGCTGATCCTACAGTTGAGGAACAATTTCAAAACTCTCCTTGGTATTCTGATATCCTATATGTGCTCAAAAACCTCAATTCCCCTCCTAAACTATCAAAAAATAAGGCCAAATTCCTAAAGCTAAAAGCCAGAAACTATTTCATATTGAATGAATTTTTATACTGGAAAAATACAAATGGCCTATTGCTTAAATTTTTGCCTAAAACTGAAGCGGAGAGGATTAAACATGAGTTCCATGCAGGAGAGTGTGGAGGACACTTGAACTGAAAAGCCACTGCTAAAAAAATACTCAATGTTGGCTATTATTGGCCTACAATTTTCAGTGACATCCATAAAATGATAATGGCCTTCCATAAATGCCAGATTTTTGAGGGCAAAAGAAAGCTCCTCCCATTACCATTACAACCCATTTTTGTTGAGGGTCCCTTTTTGCAATGGGGCCTAGATTTCACTAGAGAAATACACCCTGCCCCTTCTGCACAACACAAGTGGATCCTTACAGCCACATACTACTTCAAAAAGTGGATAGAGGCCATACCATCTAGGAATTCCATAGATTTTGTCATCATTAGGTTCCTAGAAGACCACATCCTCTCTCGGTTTGGCTGCCCAAGAAAAATAATCACTAATAACGTTGTTGCTTTTGGATCCAGGAAAATGATTGATTTTTGTCACAGGTATCAGATAGCACTCGGTCATTCAACTTCTTATTAAACCCAAGGTAATGGGTTAGCTGAATCATCAAACAAGAGCTTGGTGACCATTATCAAGAAGCTTCTTGAAGAAAAGAGGAAGTCATGGCATAACAAGTTAGTGCATGCTTTGTGGGCAGAAAAGCTTACAAAAAATAAATCCATTTGCATGTCACCATATCAGCTTGTTTATGGTACAGAGGCAGTGTTTCCTACCAGCCTTGGGGTACTAGTGATTAAACTTGTCCAAGAGATTCAGACAGAAGAAGACAACATGGTGAGGAGGATAAACCAAACAATTCATCTCCAACAAACAAGGGAAGAGATCTATAACAGAGCTCTGAAAGTTCAGGAAAATATAAAGAATTTATTTGATAAAAGAACAAAATCTTGTGACTTCAAAATTGGAGATAAAGTTCTGAAGTGGGACTCTAGGAGAGAAGACAAAGGAAAGCATGGCAAGTTTGACAGTTTGTGGTAGGGTCCTTACATCATCCAAGCCACTATGGGTCCAAATGCATTTTTTCTGCAAGCGCTAGATGGCACAAAGCTGTTTGGGGGTCCTTTCAATGGTAGGATGCTCAAACACTACTACTGCTAATTTTCGATTTCTAGTTTTAATTTCCATTGTAAATACCGTCGCTGTGTTTTGTTTTCAAGAAAAAGAGAAAATGTTTAAAAAAGTAGAGAGAAAGAAAGGTCCAGACATGCTCAAAAAATGAACCTCTGAAGTGCAAATATTGGCTCTAACACGATCAAAACCTAAGCCAAAAGAAGTGAAGATAGTTGGTTCTAACATTCCCAAAATATGAACCAGCAAAGAAGAAAGAAGAATCAGCTCTAACAAGCCCAAAACTAGAGCTGAAATGAAGAAGAAAGTGACTCTAACAAGCTCAAAACTTGAGTCACAAAGAAAAGAAGCATGCTTCAAATTTTCAAATTTCAAGCCTTCAAGATTTTGTTTTCAAATTTCTACAATTTCAGTCCATGTGCAACTGTCTTTATGCCTTGGGTACGTAGCAAACTAGATTGTCTAATCCTAGTTTGACTGTTTTTAAATTTCTGTTATAGAATGTAGAGAAGAAATATGCTGGACAGTTTAATCCCAACAGATATTAGATTAGGTAGAGAAACATGTGAGGCCAACAGTTTAATCTGGTCTCATGGAGTGATAAGGGTAGAATTAGATTAGTGTGTTTTCTGTTTTCAATAAAAAATGATGAAGAAGGTCTGCAAATTCAAATGCCCCTTGAAGAAAAAATGTTAGGACTGTAGGATGGGTAGGTAGATTGTTTGGGGAATGTTTTCTGTTGATTAATATCCATCATGTTTGCAATATCTGAAATCAAATAAGAGAAGATGGTTCAAGGATTAGGCATCTGGCCTACCTCAAAGATTATTTTCTGAATTCTTGACACCTTCAAGAAGATGCCATCCCCATGTCGAGCCACTGTTAGCCACCTATGAATTTTTTTTCAAGCAAATAGGTGGATAAATTGTTTTGAGCCTTCAAGAGATACATTTTCTATGAAAATCTCTCATCCTTGAAGCCTCTATGTGTCCATTTCCTTTAAAAATATCCTCACTTCTGTTTCCATCCAAAAAGCCTCACTGACTGTAAAAAATTGTGCTCAGAAGGGCCTTCATTTGCCCCTTGTATCCCTACAAAATTCCCTATTTCAACCCTTTTCCCATATTTGAAATTCCCCCTTTAACCCAAAAAAAAATCCCTCCCAAATCTCCTAAACCACCCATTTCATCCTTAGAACCAAGTGAAAACCCTTCATTTTATTTTAAATCCCTCTTTTACCTCTACCGAAAGCCTCCTTTCTAGCCTAAAACACTGTCTCTAAGGCTAAAAAACCCATTTTTCTTTATGCTGGCTTAGCCCATTTTACGGCCAGCCCCTTAACCACTTCCCCATATGCCCTGAGTGCTAAGACCAAGCACTAAGGCCTAGACGGTAATCGCAATCAAAACTTTCGATGACCGCATTTCTATGTTATATGAAAAGATCCTGATGCGATTGGGGTTTGGTATATAAACCCACGCCGCAATCTCGACAGTTGATTCACTTTTAATCTGATGGCTAGTGCCAATCGCAATCACAAATTTTAAACTGTGCCGCCCACTGCACTCCCCGATTGTAATCTCCACCATCAATTCCCCTTTAATCCAACTGTCATCACAAGCTTCGTCGCACCCGCATCTCCCTTTCGTCACCTCACCGATTGCGATCCTCCGATTGAATCCTGGCCATTGAACCCACAAGAACCAACGGCCAGGATTCGATCACGCCCCACCTCATTTTCCCTCCATCGTCCCCTTCCGATCCAATCATAGTTGTCCATCCCCCGTAGATCTAACGGTCTAGATGAAATCGCACCATCGCCCATCGAAGATTTGGCCCCTTCCTCTTCTGCTTTCGATTAGATCCTGACCATCCATCTTGTTTGATCGAATGGCTCAGATTTCTTCTGCCCACTTATTCACTCAGTTTTCCCCCACTCTCCCTTTTAATCTAGATTGTCTGTTCTTTATGATCTGACAGTCGGGATTAAACCCGCCTTTGAATTTTCACCCTTTAACTTACCGTGCATCTCCTCACATCGCGCTCCTCTTCCCACCGTCGAATCTCAAGTGCCTAGACCCAATTGCCTGCAGCAGTTTCGCATTTTCTCAGCATCTGGAGTTTAATGCTCAAAATTTGTGCGATACAAGTGGTTTTAAAAAGACACGTGGCAGGCGGCAATCGATATCGTGTTATTTTGGAGAAATTTCTAAACGATGCTTTGGCAACGCGAAATCAGTGGTTTTTCATTCCTAAAACCACTTCCCCACTTTATGCCCGAAACCTCATTTACAGATCCCGACCGTTGATCTGTATAGATCAACGGTCCTCACTGCATCTCATGTCCCCTTCACTATTTTTCATGTCGCGATCATTGAACTTCATCGCGACATCTCAGCCGTCGATCTCCTCCTGAGATCTAATGGTCCAAATCAAATCACCCTCTACCCACGACCAGGTCCCACCATTCGACCCATTTCATACGCCTTTCGTGTATTTCCGTTGCATTTCGTTCAAAGGTCCAAACTCCATGGTTTGCATTTAAAATCATATCATTCTACCTAACATTAGGACTTTAATGTTTATGTTAAGGTTTTTTGGATTTCGCCCTACTATCCAAAGTCATTTCATTAGTCCATCTGCACTGTCGATCATCGCCTCCAAATCCAATCGAACGGTCCACATCCATTTCTCCACCAAACTTCATCAGCTGCATTTTTCACCATTACCCTACATTTTTCATCAGATTTCCACTGCATCCACCATTTTCATCCATGTTGCGCTACCATTCTCACAGCCTTCCACTACATCCACTGCCACATTGCATGGTTTTCTTAACCGATTTATGTGTTTTTTACAGGGTACAGGCGGTGAACACTGCCATTGCTCACAGTCACTGTTATAGTGACGCAGACTGCAAATGAAGTTTTTCAGAGCCTGAAAGTATAGAGACGAACCTGGGAGGGTGTTAGAGCATAATTTTTATTAAAATTATAGGGTTTATTTGTGAGAAACCTTCCCAGCACCATAAAAGCTCAGATCTCACAAACAGAGACAGTCATGAAGCAGCAAAGAGTATCAGTATAGAGTCAAGGAGTTCTAATGCACATTATTGAAGATGTTAAGCCTTAATTCAATGTTTTAAAGGCAAAATACCATATTGAAGATCTCATGAATCACATAGAAGGCCTAACGCGCAGAAAACAATATCATCAAGATTTCACTTCAGTAGAAGTATCCTCCCGAGAAAGGACACAGTACTCGTATTGTTTTAGTCTACATTGTGTCCATGAGAAGATTTCCTCCTTGAAAACAATCCTAATGCTACCAGAGAATTTGTTACGCAGTATGGTAGAATTTGAAGTCATTTATCTACCTTTTGTTTATTCACCAGAGTACCACGAGTACTGCAGCGAAATCACATCAAGAGCATACCTAGAGTAAATTGCGACCTGTCGAATACCACTCTTTCATCCAAAGAGTACTGAATTTTAATGCTCAGATATTAAAACAGAATGGGTTTCAACCCACTTCTCCTACTCTATTTAATGTTTCATTTAGGGTTTCATATACCTCCTCTGCCTCTCTTTCAGCTATAAAACTCATGAAGAAACTCATTGCAAAGGTTTTTGATTGGATATCTGTGAATTGTAAGCTTTTTCTCTTGAGATATAGTTCTCTGTGTAAAGTTGAGAGATAGGCTGAGGAGATGTTTTCAGACTGAATATCAAGTTGTTGGAAAATGTTGTACATGAATGATGTTTCTCTTTAATATGACAAGCACATTTCTTTGGATCCTAATTTAAAGCAGCGGTGATGTTTTCTTACTTTGTCTCTGTTTTCCTTTGTAATTCATCACATTTCATTTCTCTGGTACGCATCAGAAATATGGTTTAGGATATACCCTTGCATGGTACCCTAAGCTTCTACTCTCCCTACCTTTGATGTTTTCTACTATATGTGTTATCTGAGTGCTGATTCAAGTTAATTTAACCAGTGTAGTGGCTATATTTACTGCTAGCTGATGTATGAATTAATGAATCTGTTCTTAGATGTTCTTGTTAGGCTTTAATTGAATGAATCAGGATACTGGGAGTTTAGAAAATTGTCTCTATCTCACTAGGGTCCTTTTCGATCAATTGAAACTTTCTAAGTTCCCTTAAGATGGATTTCGAAGCATTGAGAGTTCAAAGCCTCTCTCTGATCTCAGGTCTTCACCTTTGTGTTTGAATCTTTAATATTCCCTTTGTCTGAAGAGTTTACCCTTTAGGAGTTAGATCATAGGTGTCTAATGGCATGCCATGTCCCTGGACCTAATTCCTAAGTGGTCATCTTGGAGGTTTCCTTGCCTTTCACCTTCTTTTCCACCATTTCATATCACACTATCATCTTTAGGATCCAATGCTTTAGATGACTAGCCCAATTGAAAGCCTACGTATTGAATAGCAAGTAAAACTTTTCCTGACTCCATTGCCCAATGGTCTCGAGTGTTCCCTGAGTTATCTCTCCTTTGCCTAAAATCCTCTTTGCTCATCCTTGTCTTATACTGAACCCTTCCTTTCTAATTCCCAACAACCAAACAAAAGATCAAACAAACAAAACAAAGCAAACTTTGTGCCTTGTAACTAGCCAAATATCTTCAAAACTGAGCTTCAAAGACATATAACCTGTCCTATATAGAGAGATATCTCTCTGGACCCAGGAGTGCTAGATCCTGAGGTCTGAAAGTGGTTATGATGTTGTCTCATCTTTTGGCATTGCCTAACTTGCCAAAACATGGGAACCCCAACAGGGGGATCGGCCATCGGCAAATAGAAAACATGGAAGCAAGGACTTAGGAAGAGCGACGTGCGATCACCGATGGGCTTAGCGCTCAGTCACAGGGCCCGGTCTCATGGCGGAAAAGGGGCCTGGGTTTAAGTGAAAGGGGCTTAGAGGCCTAATATGTAAAAATGAGCGCTTTTAGAGAAAAAAGGTGGATTTTTGGCCTTTTTAATGGTTCCGATAAGTGAAATTTGTGCTTTGACAATCCATGCAGTCCTTGTTGTATTTACTTTGCGGTATAAGGCTCCTTGTCATTAGGCATCCCAGCTCGATGGGGGATGTCATAACAATAGATGTGATGCATATGTACATGTTCCAAAGGAGAAAATGAGCAAGTTGGATAATAAATCTAAACGATGCATCTTTATTGGGTATAAGGATGGTTTAAAGGGTTACAAGCTTTGGAACCCGGAAACAAGGAAGGTTGTGTATAGCTGAGATGTAGTGTTTAGAGAGGTGAAAGATGTTTTTAAACATGAAGTCCTACCAAAGGAACCTAAGAAGATAGGGTTTGAGCTAAAGGAGGACGAATCATACTCTACAACAGAAGAAGACTCAAAAGAGGAAGAGCCACAAAGTCTAGCCGTGAGAAGAACAATTCAGTAAAGAAGACCACCAAAAAGGTATAGTCCATCTGATTTCTATTAAAAATTTTCTTTAACTATAAATTATGATGATCCAAAAACCATTGGGGAGGCAGTAGATTCAGAATATGGAAAAGTCTAGAAGGAGGCCATGGTTGATGAAATGGCATCCTTGCATAAAAATGAGGCTTGGGATCTGGTGGAGTTGTCAGTTGGAAGGAAGCCCATCAGGAGAAAATGGGTGTTTAAGAAGAAGATGAATGTAGAAGGAAATGTGGAGAAAACAAAGCCCGGTTGGTAGAAAAAGGTTATTCCCAGGTGTCAGGAATTTATTTTGGTGATATTTTTTCCCCTGTTGCCAAAGTTACTTCTATTAGATTACTTTTATCTGTTGATGTTGCATTTGATTTTGAGTTAGAACAGATGGATGTGAAAAAAACATTTCTTCACGGGGATCTTGAAGAGGAGATCTACATGCAACAACCTGAAGGCTTTATGGTGAAGGGGAAGAAAGAGATGGTATGTAGGTTAAAGAAGTCTTTGTATGGGTAAAAATAGTTAGCAAGGATGTGGTATCAGAAATTTGATACCTATATACGAGGACTTGGCTTCACCAGAAGCAAGGAGGATCACTATGTTTATTTTAAATTAATTGGTGACCATGTTATATATCTGGTCTTGTATGTGGACGATATGTTGTTGATTGGAAATGACAAAGAAATTATCCAAGATTTGAAGACATAATTGTTCTACAAATTCGACATTAAGGATCTTGGTGCTGCAAACTATATTTTGGGCATGGAAATTAAGAGAGATCAGGCAAAGAGGAAGCTCTGGTTAAACCAGAGGAAGTATGTCGAGACTATATTACAGAGGTTCAATATGCAGGATAGTAAACTGGTGAATGTTCTGATTCCTGTAGGTACAAAGCTGTCTGCTGAAAAGTGTCCCAAGACAGAAGAAGAAGAGGAGGATATGTCCCGTGTTCCATATGAAAGTGCAGTGGGTATCCTGATGCATGCAATGGTCTGTATTAGACCAGAAAATGCACATGTAGTTGGATTATTGAGCAATTTTATGTCAAACGCAGGGAAGGAGCATTGGATAGTAGTGAAGCGGGTTTTCAGATATTTGCATGGCACTAGTGATTATGGCTTGTGCTACCAGGGAAGACCAGGGTTTGAAAGAGTATTGGAAATTCATGGTTTTTTTGATGCAGACTGGGCCGGAGATCTAGACCAAAGAAGATCTACAAGTGGGTATGTGTTTAGCCTATTTGGAGGTGCAGTGATTTGGATGAGTAAAAGACAGTCTGTAGTGGCTCTTTCAACTACAGAGGCAGAATACATGGCAGCCGCTCATGCAAGCAAGGAAGAAGTTTGGTTATAGAGATTGTGTTCAAGTATGGGTTGGTTGAAACAAGCTATAAGGATATAATGTGATAGCCAAAGTGAAATTTTCTTGGCTAAGAACCCTGCTTATCATTCAAATAAAAAGCACATTAATGTTCAATATCACTTTGTGAGATATATGGTTGAAGCTAAAAGGGTGTTGCTGGTAAAGGCAGACACTTTGAAGAATGTTACAGATGCATTGAAAAAGTCTTTGAGCACTCAGAAGTTCTCTTGGTGTAGATAAACAATGGGTGTTGCAAAGCTGGGCTAATGACTCAACTCTCCTGTGGCCCCTTGAGGAAAGAAAACAACAAGTGGGAGAATGTTGGGTTTGTGTTATATTCTTTCCATGACTAGTCATGCGTGGGGGGGTAACAAGGGGGGGTCATGGGGGGGGCTACCACCCCCCCTGTCAAGGTCTGGGGAAATGCCTGGGAAATTTTTTCTTGGTCCTTATTTTCCAGTGGGCAGACCCGCCCATGGTTTTGTGCATGGGTTTGCGCATGGTTATGGGGCATGATGGTTTTCGGCCCCTGTTATTTTGTAGATGTGGTCAAGGGAACTACGGTTATGTTCTAATCTAGGGTTAATGGATTGGGGTTTATGTATGCTTCGGAATGTATATATATGTGTTGTAACACTAAAAGGAATATAATGAAAAATTAAGCTGGTAGTCCCGATTTGGGATCCAAGGGAAAATATCTGTGTTTATCTGTTTTATGTTTTAAGCTCTCGCTATTGTTTATTTTATGTTTTAAAGATGCGTTCGTAGATAATTTATGTACAGGGTTAAAACCTACATAACCAATGCTAAGAAGTTGCTGAAAATGACACTTCCTTTGAGAAGGGTAATGAAAAACACTAGGAAAAGAAACTTATGGTTACAATCTGAAAGGAAGAGACTAAAAATCTAGGTCAAATAATTAGAGGATAAAATGGAGATGATATTGTCAAATCTGAAGAAAAGAGGACTTAAAATCAAAGTGATAAATGAGCTTGAAGAGATGTATCCTCCTACTGCTAAAGTTGAAGTTCCCAAAGCTTGAAGAGTTGGCCTAAAACATTTTTGACAATTTTGCAGCATTCAAGAACCAACATTTCTAGATTTAAAAGTAAAATTTTGAGGAAATGGGAAAATTTTGTGTTTTTCTACCAATTATGCAATTTCGTAACGAACCCCAGGCTTGAAGCCCAAATTTCACTACAAAATGCCTGTAGGTGACTTTTTGTCAAATATCACAGTTTAGAGTGAAATAAAAGATGGAAGAAATATGTATTTAGCTCACTTTGTATAACCAACACATCAAAATTAGAGAAGAAGGCTGAAAATTGGCATGGATAGGTGAAGCAGAGTTGCTACAAAATCATGCTACGAAACTTCTTGTTTTACTCTGTTTTTGCAGTGAGTAGCTTTTGGTAGAATTTTGGTATGTTGAAGGTGCATTCAAGGTCATACATCCATGTGGAAGGTTAAAGAGTATTAGTGGAACACTCCAGGAGAAATTTTCTCCTCGAAAAATTTGTCTTTTTCTCTCACTCAGCATAAAGACAGTGATTAAATATCATGACACTCCTTTCCTTAAAAGTAGGGTGATTGATTTATGAATCTAGTGGGGGTATTTATGTTTTGATTATGGTTAGTGCCACTTGAGCACTTGACTATTAGTGATGTAATTATCCATTTCTACAGTTAGTGAATGTAATAAATAGGAGGTAGAGTCCTAATAGGCTTCTAATTCTAAAGTCATTAGGTGTCTGTTTTATTTCCACGTATCTATTTTATTGTTAAGTGAGGTATCAAAACAAATGGTTCGATGATCTAGCCATGTGGGAAGATCCTATGTAAGTGACTAAAGCCTATTAATAGGCAGTACTTCAAAGAATACAAGGTTGGAGAATGTTATTCTACACTACCACTTTGTAAAAAAAATTGATGATCAGTAATATACAGTTACTGTGTTTTTCTTCTTCACCTGAGATTCTTTTCGTGTTTCAATGAGCATTTTTCTGATATATATTAATATTTTTCTTTCAATATCTTGATGTTTCCATTACTCAAAATTCATGTTCTTCATGTTCTGACTTCCTTTTAACATTAAGCTATTGTATATTTCATTGTGTGTGCTTTCCTATCATTGAATCATCTACATGCCTCAGCCTCGACAAGGAAATCCATTGTCATTTCATTTCCTAACACTGACTCCATAAGCCCAACGGTAATAAACCATTTAATTTTTTCACCTGGAAACAAACACATTCAAGACAATATCAAAGATTTAGCCATCTGATTGAATCATAATTGAACAAAACATAGTTACTTTGAGAAACCCCTCTCAGGCTTAAGAGGCTAATTTTCAGCTAAAAGTTGGTTTGAAAGAGTTACTCTAGGTTGTCTGGTGGAGCAGCACATCTGTACCAACTTAGTGTTAACATTTTGGTGCATTTTTCGGGAGTCTTAAGACATATTTTCTAAATTTTGTGCTCAAACAGTGAAGCTGAACTCTTGGAGGTAGCAGGAGCTTAGAACAGTTCGAGGCTGCATAAAATACCTTGGTGACTCCACTAAATATCTTCATGTTTGAATGTGGCTTTAAGAAATAGATACACAAGGAGAAATCTAGATCCTAACCCACCTAAAATTTTGGATAATCTAGAAAGGATCCTAGGAGGAATTGGAAGCAGCTCTTCAAAATCAGGTATTCCATCACATTCAAGAGCTTTATCCTCTGAAATTATTCAAAGTCCCAAAGATAAACAATTTTATGATAAAATTGAAGAATTTTTGTTTAGGTCTAAGACTGAAAATGAACTTACTAACATAATACTAGACATACAAAGATTAGGTATTGAGACATCATCCCTAGTATCTAAGGAAGAAAAAGAAGAATTCTGGAAAACAATCACATCAAAGTTGTTGTTAGAGAGAGAGTCATTTGAAAAGTTAAAATAGTTAGATCCATTTGAATTTTTGTTGAAGAGAAAATATAGTATACCTTTTCCTGAATGGATTTCATTCATATTTAGACTTCAAATACCATCGACACCATCTCCTAACAATACAGCCTCACCTACTATGTTTTCCAAAAGTAATAATTTAACCTCATATATTGTCCTTCCACATACCACAGCTCCTATCATTATGGCTAGAATTGTTCCTTCTCCTCCTCCTATTGGACCTGCAAGATATGCCCCACTTGTCCTTCCTATTTTCCTTCATGACCTCCTAGATGGATACTCAACTAGAATTAAAACCTTTGGGAGTGAAGAGGAAATATCAGCTGAAGAACATGTAGACCAATTTAATGATTTCATTGATAAAGAGGAAGTAGACCATGAGGATGTAAAAATGAGATTATTTTCTTAGAGTTTCACTGGTGAAGTAAGAAAATGGTTTAAGGCCTTAGCTCCAGCAAGTTTGCATAATTGGGAACAGCTAGAAGATAGTTTTTTGACTAAGTGGGGGAGTAAGGTAAATCGAGTACAAGCTCTGACTAAGTATAAAAATTTGAAAAGAGACTTAGATGAATCTTTTCAATACTTTTCTAAGAGAATTAACAAGGTATATAACTCCATACATTCTCATATTAAACCTCCTCCAAGAGTTGCTCAATTACACTATGCAGAGGCATTTGATTATGATTTCTCCATCTTGTTAAGGGAAAGAGAGTCTGCTTCTTTAGCAGAAATGTAGAATGATGCAATGAAAGTATAAGCGAACATGACATATGTTGAGAGGTCTAAGACGGGAAAATCAAAATTGAAAGAAGAGGATAAGCCTTCTTCATCCTTAGATGCTAAGTTTGATTCCATGATGGAGACCATGGAAAAACCCATGGACATAATTGTTCATGGAGCTACTCCTTTGCCTCCTACACAAAAAGACACACACATCAGAAATCCACAATTTATGAGACCTCAAAATAAAAAAATATAGAGAGAAAACAGAAACTAGCCTGACACACAAGTAAGGCCTCCCTTTCAATCGAATTTACTTGATGAAGATGAAACACAACCTGAGTTCCAAGAGGATATTATTCATTGCTTAGATGAAGAAATTTCTAGTATGTTTCTAACTAAAGAGGAACATGATGAGTCTAGTCATGATTTGGAGAAGAATGAGGGACAATTTGATTACTTAAAGGGTTATCAACATGTCATCTTTGAAATGCATAAACAATACAATTTGAGAAATAGGAATGTCCCCATTACAACAAAAAAAGCTCAGCCAAAGAAAGATATTCCTAAACCAGCTTAACCAAAGAAGGATACACCACCTCCACTTCCTTTCAAACAAGTTGAAAATGCCTCATATACTTTCAGTTTAGAAAATGAGATCTCCAAAATCAAAATTCCATTCCCCTTTGGAGAAATTATCAAGGTCACTAAATATAGAAGCAAAATTGTCAAGATGTTAAATTCTCAGCCTAGACCTTTAGACATCCTCAATCTACAAGAAGATCATCCCACCATTTTCTTGGGAATAAGGGTAGAAGATGAACAAAATGAAGAATTCCCTCCTTTTTATGTAAGTCTAAATATTCATGATATGACTTGGCACAATGCCATTTTAGACTCAGGTGCTTCTCACAACCTTATGCCTAAAGTGATTATGGAGACGATGGGTTTAAATATCACTAGACCTTACAAAAATTTGTTTTCTTTTGATTCCAATATAGTCCAATGCATAGGCCTCATTAAAGATGTTGTGGTTGGCCTAACACAAGTACCTGCTAAAAAAATGGTAATGGACATAGTCATATCTGACATTCCTCTGAAGTTTGGTATGATTTTATCCAAATCATGGGCAGCCAAAATTAAAGGGACTATGCAGATCGATAGGACATATGTCACCATTCTGGTTTTTGGTGAGCAAAGGAGGCTATATAGGGAAATTAGGATGGATTCCATGGAGAGTAGCAAGGACAAGCCTCAAGATTTTCCTATTTATACAGTTGAAATTGAATTGAACTCATCAATTTTGTTTAATGAACTTACTGATGAGGCAGAAATTGAACAAAAAATAGAAAACAGGTAAGAAGAAAATCAAGATGTGTAGAGGAAAAAGGAGAAGGCTGGTGGCTCTTATGATTGTATGGCTCTACTGGAAGATACGGGGCTGGAGTAGGCATATGGATCACTACTCCTAATGTTGAAAGTATGTTTTTCTCTTTCAAACATAACTTTGACTGGACAAAAAATATGGCATTGTATGAGTCATTTTTTTTTGGTCTAGACACTTTGAAAAAGTTAGGTGCCAAAAATATATCAATGTGTGGTGATTCAGAGGTAGTAATTAAGCAGGTTAAAGGGTCTTATCAAACAAAGGATG
This sequence comes from Pinus albicaulis, assembly GCA_034641835.2. NCBI lineage: Eukaryota > Viridiplantae > Streptophyta > Pinopsida > Pinales > Pinaceae > Pinus > Pinus albicaulis. Next base: position 112,630,187 of record CM076576.1, read on the forward strand.
AAAGAATGAAGGCATATAGAAACTTAATCATTGAAATGCTTGAGAATTTTTAGGAATATGCTTTCATTGTTCAAACTAGAGACCAAAATTCACTAGCTGATTCTCTAGCCGTATTTACAATTTTATTTGTAATCCCTACTCATTCTAGTGGTAAATATGATGTTGAGGTCAGAGACAGGCCAACAAGCCTTGATAACATCATTCATTGGCAAGTTTTTGAGAATGACCAGCAAGTCCGAAATTTCCTTGAATTGAAGGAGGAGCTTGAGAATATCCAAGTATATCAAAAAAAAATATTTGCTGAAACTAAGGTCAATCCTGAAGTCTTACAGCTGAAAAAAAATTGTATTCCGAAAGGCCTTATTCCCCTTGAGAAACTATTTAACCAAAATGATGTTTTCAAATCTCCTAGAATGTAGGCTGATGATGAGGAGGTGGAGACTTGCCATCTTGGTACAATAGAAGTGCCTAAAATTGTTAAAATTTCTAAGTTTATTTCTATGGAGATGAGACAAAAGTATGTGGATATGATGAAGAAATATATTGATGTTTTTGCATGGAGCTATGTTGATCTGAAAAGGTATGATCCTAGCATTATTCAGCATACTATTCCCATCAAAGAGAATGAAAAACCTTTCAAGCAGAAGTTGAGAAGAATTAATCCTTTGCTCATGCCTCTGATTGAGAAAGAGATTAAGAAAATTTTGATGCAAAGATCATTGTCCCTCTAAGGTTTTCAAAATGGTTTTCCAATCTAGTACCTATCAGAAAGAAGAGTGGTCAGATTAGAATTTGTATTGAATTTAGAAATATGAACAAGGAATCTCTGAAGGATAATTACCCTCTTCCCAAGATGGATAAAATTTTGTAGAATATTGTTGGCTCTCAAATAATGTCCATGCTTGATGGCTTTTCAGGTTACAATCATATATTGGTACATCTATAAAATCAAGAGAAAATTGCTTTTACCATGCCATGGGGAACATTTATGTATGCCAAGACGCCTTTTGGTTTAATGAATACAGGGGAAACCTTCCAAAGAGAGATGGATATTGATTTTTCCAAGGAGAAATAAAAATTAGTTGTGGTCTATTTGGATGACATAATTGTGTTTTCAAGAAAGGAGGAAGATCATTTGAAACATCTAGAGAAAGTTTTGCAGAAATGAGGAAAATTTGGTATCTCTCTTATTCCCACTAAAAGTATATTTTCTCTAACTTCTGGAAAATTTTTAGGACACATTATATCAAAATATGGGATAAATATTGATCCTAATAGAGTGAATGAAATTCAAAATATATACCTACCAAGGAATAGGAAAGGGATTCAGTCTTTTCTTGGAAAGGTAAATTTCGTTAGAAGTTTTAGTCCAAAATTTTCTGAGATTGTTAAGAACATTACCAAGATGTTAAAGAAATAATATGATGTTAAGTGGACTGTAGAAGCTAAGAAATCATTTGAAGAGACAAAGAAAGCCGTCACTCAAGCCCCAATTCTTATAAGTACTGAATTCTCCAGTCAATTTTTTGTTTTTACATTCACTTCTGAAAATACCATTGTTGGAGTTTTATTGCAGAAAGGGCAGCAAGGTGTTGAGAAGCCTATTTGGTTTTTCAGTAGGACTCTTTCCAAATCTGAATTGAAGTATAATATATTAGAAAAATAGGAATATTCTTTTGTCAAAGCCCTTAAATATTTCAGAATTTACATTCTGCATGCTCACATCATTGCATTTGGGCCTAACACTGTTGTTAAAGATATTTTGACCCAAGCTGATCCTGATGAAGAAAGAGGGAAACGGATCACCACTTTTCTGAAATATGGCATAGAAATTAATCCTACCATGTTGGTGAAAGGGCAGGGATTAGCAAAACTGATGGAACAGTCAAATTTTGAATGTGTTGACATGAATTTCATTGCAGAAATTTCAGAACTGATAGAAAAAGAATAATTGGTCCCTATTGAAGAGAAATTCATCTTGTCTGAATGGTACAAAGATGTGATATTTGTCCTACATCATCATAAAGCACCTCCTCAATTGACTAAGTCCAAGTCAAGGTTTGTCAAGATGAACTGATTGAGATGTTGTATTTTGAATAAAAAATTGTATTGGAAAGATACCGGTGGAATTATTTTGAAATTTTTACTGGAAGATGAGGCTGAGAAAGTAATTGAAGAGATCCCTAAGGGAGATTGTGGAGGAAACCATTACTGGAAATCTATAAGCAACAATATACTCAGATAAGGGTATTATTGGCCTACCATGTTAAGGAAATTTACAAGAATGTTGTTGCATGCCATGAATGCCATGTTTTTAATGGTAAGAAGAAGTTGATTCATTTACCTTTGAAACCAATATATGTTGAAGCTCTTTTCTAGCAATGGGGGCTAGAATTCAGTGGTGAAATACACCCAGCATCCTCAGCAAAGCATTGCTGGATTTTGACATCAACATATTATTTCACTAAGTGGATCAAAGAAATCCCAACTAGGCAACCTACTAACTCAGTCATCATTCAATTCTTGGAGAACAATATTTTTTCCAGGTTTGGTTGTCTTATGAAGATTATTATTGATAATGAGAAATATTTTAAATCCAAAAAATTAATTATATTTTGTCATCAATATCATATTACTATTGGACATTCAACAACTTATTACCCTCAAGGTAATGGCCTTGCAGAATCATCCAAGAAAAGCATAGTGAGGATCATCAAAAAGGTACTGCAGGAAAACAAGAGATCATGGCATCTAAAGCTGAATTTTTCTTTGTTGGCTGATAGAGTTTGCACAAAGCGATCCATTGGTACATCTCCCTATGAATTGGTGTATGGAGCTAAAGCTATTTTTACCACTTCTTTGGGGGTTTCGGTAATGAAATTGTTGCAAGGACTTGAAGAAGAGGCAAATTCTATCCAAAGGAGGATAAACCAACTTATATCTTTACACGAGAAGAGGGAATATGTGTTTGACAGCCATCAACAATCACAAAACAGAGTGAAGAAAACCTTTTACAGAAAAACTAAAGAAGAAAATTTCCAAATCCAAGGGGTAGTTTTGAAATCGGAAGCCAAAATTGAAGAAAATGGAAAGCATGGAGAGTTTGAGATCATCTGGAAGGGGTCATTTGTGGTAGCTTCATATCATGGAAATAACACTTTTTTGCTTCAGGAGATGGATGGACAACTATGTGGAGGAGGACCCATCAATGTCAGGTTTCTAAAGCACTATTCCTCCTAATTCATTTTACTGAATTTCACTCCATTGTACACATTTCATTTTTTGATATGATTTTTTGCTAATAAATATGAGTTCATCATCAAGATTGATCTCGAGGAGAAGGCCATAAGAGTTTGAAGAAGTTTTCATCAATTTCAGAAATTTTTGGTTTTCTTGAAGGCATTGGAACTACAAGTTCTTTGTTATGCCACAAGGGCACACCATCCCCAGTGGAGCCATTGTTATCACACATAAATTTTCAATTTTGATTGATAGGGTCACTCACCTAGGTTTCATTTTTTCTCAATAGGTTGGTTCATGAAATTGATGAAACATTCATGGAATAAACCCTTATCCTAAGTCTAAAACACTCCATTATTCATGTCATATCATTCATATCTATCAAGTTACACTTTAGGTTCACATGCATGGTTTAAAATCAAGGTAATGGCCACCTGTATTCCTTTTCACATTTTTTCAGTGAATATAACTGCAAACTAGAATATTTCGCTACGAAATCACCTGACCAGTCTGTAGCGTATCTATCAGGTTTATAATTGTTTTCGTTGTGGAATCATATTTTTCTGCACCAAAATAGAGGATGATGAGTTGTCAATTTTATAATGGTTAGGGATAAAGGTGAGGCCATCTAATTCATTATCATGATCACCCAAGCATGATAAATCAAAAATACCCTCAACATTATCTTTTCACTCCCAAATTTTCCATCATGCTCTCCACTTTCAAATTCCATCTTTAAAACTTATCCCCAAAGCACATATCTTTCATATGTTGTTCTATTTTTGCATGCATCAGTCCATTAGCATCTCTCAGAATCTTAGTCCTACCATAAGTAGCTTGTTGTTTAGTTTTTATGTTTTCAGGTGTCATAGTTCAAAAGGCAACAAGGTGTCACAGTTCAAAAGGCAACAAGGTGTCACAGTTCAAATGGCAGTGTAGTTACAAAAGGAGGATGACTATGAAGAATAAAGTACATAAGGGAGGCTCTTTTGTAAGATACAAACCCATGGACCTCAAGCTACTAAATGAAGACCCCAATTTTGTGGAACCATTCAGCAATGTTGGATGCATGAAATTTTGTCAGAAAATCCAAGGATTTCATACTCAAATATCAAAGGACTTCGCAGTAAATTTGACAGGGACAACTTTGAAGGTGGGGGTTTTAAATTTTACAGTGTCACCTGAGACCATTTCTCAAGCCATAGAGATACCAAGTGAGGGTGAAGAATGGTTCAAAGCCATTAAATTCAAGATGAAGAGTTGTGATGAATTTGTAAAACCAGAACATATTGGAGCTGACATGGAATCCAGGATTCCAAGGAGTTATATGAAGGAGAATTATTCCAAAATTATGTTTGTGATCCAAAAGTACTTCACTTGTGAGGAGATATTTCCTATGGTTTACATGTAACATTTCAGGCTTCTATTGCACTTCAATGGTAAGCAGACTCCTGATGTTCCTTTCTTTTTATTTAGGAGCTTAGGGAAAATGTCTAATAAGGTTCAAACTAGGGTTGAAGGTAGTGAGATATCAATCTTTCACCATGGTTTGATTAAACTCTTAGTGTCGGAGGAATTGAAGAAATTAAACAGAGATTGGGCTACTTTCCTTTTCCTTAGTGGTTATGAAGTTGATACAGTGATACCTAAGAAAACCCCAAAGCTAAAACATACTCCATAAAATAGAAATGATAAAACTCTAGTTGGGACAGAAGGTGTAAATGAAGAAGATTTGGAGCCTATCCTAGAGCCAATGGATGTTGAAACAGAACCTATACAAGAGGCATAAATACCACAACCTTCACCTACAAGCAACAAACAAAAGATAATTAAGCATGGTCACAGGAGTATAATTAGAAGTCAAACAATTGGAAATGGAAATCTTAAAGACATCCTTCAAGCTATAGATATTGAGGAGAGTCTGGTTGTCATATTTGAAGACATTGAAGGTGAAAAGAAGAAAAATAAAGGTAAGACTGTTAAAAAGCTTGATTTTGCAGGACAAGATGAAATTTTCTTATTTCAGCCAAGGAAACCACTTACTAGGCTACAACTTGCTAAGGGCGTCATGGAAAATAAGAGGAAATAATATATTGACAAAGGAAGGCAAACTATCATAGAAGATATCATTTACTTCTCTCTAGTAGCAGAAGAGCTATTTCTCCAAAGGAAAGGAAAAGAGAAGATGGTGGAAAAAACTAAAGTGCAGGTATTAAAGGAGCAGTTAAGAGAGACCAAAGAAGAGGTCATTGAGGTTACAATCTAAAAGGAAGAGACTCAAAATCTAGGTCAAAGAATTAGAGGATCAAATGGAGATGATACAGTTGAAACTGAAGAAAAGAGGAATTAAAATCAAAGTGATAAATGAGCCTAAAGAGATGCAACCTCCTATTGCTAAAGATGAATTTCCCAACTCTTGAAGAGTTGACCTAAACCATTTTGAAAATTTTGCATCATTCAGGAATCAACATTTCTAGATTTAAAAGTGAAATTTTGAGGAAAAGGAAATTTTTTATTTTTTTTTTCCAATTAGGCAATTTCGTAGTGAACCCTAGGCTTGAAGCCTAGATTTCGCTATGAAATACCTGTATGTGAATTTTTGTCAAAAATAACAGTTTAGGGAAAAATAAAATATGTAGGAAATCTGTAATTAGCTCATTTTGTATAACCAACACATCCAAATCAGAGAAGAAGGTTGAAAATTGGCATGGATAGGAGAAGTGGAGTTGCTACAAAATCACGTTATGAAACTATTTTTTTTAGTCTGTTTTTGCAGTGAGTAGTGTTTGGTATAATTTTGGTATGTTGAAGGTGTATTGAAGGTCAACCAGCCATGTGGAAGGTTAAAGAGAATCAATGGAAAACTCAAACAAAAATTTATTCCTCGGTAAAGTTGTCTTTTGCTCCAACTCAGCATAAAGATCACAATGATTAAATATCATGATAATCCTTTCATTAAAAGTAGGGTGATTGGTTTCTGAATCTAGTGGGGGTGTTTATGTTTTGATTATGGTTAGTGCCACTCGAGCACTTGACTATTATTGATGTAATTATCCAGTTCTACAGTTAGTGAATGTAATAAATAGGAGGTAGAGTCCTAATAGGCTTCTAATTCTAAAGTCATTAGGTATCTATTTTATTTCCAGGTATCTAGTTTATTGTTAAGTGAGGTGTCAAAAAAAATGGTTCGATGATCTAGCCATGTGGGCAGATCCTATGTAAGTGACTAAAGCCTATTAATAGGCAGTACTTCGAAGAATATACGGTTAGAGAATGTTATTCTACACTACCACTTTGTAAAGTTTTTTTTTTATGATTAGTAATATACAATGACTATGTTTTTCTTCTTCGCCTAAGATTATTTTGGTGTTTCAATGAGCATTTTTCATATATATCTTAATATTTTTCTTTCAATATATTGATGTTTCAATTACTCAGAATTCATGTTCTTCATGCTATAAATTCCTATGAACATTAAGCTATTGCATATTTCTTTGTGTGTGTTGTCCTATCATTGAAACATTTACATGCCTCAGCTTCCACAAGGAGAGCCATTGTCATTGAATTTCCTAACATTGACTCCATAAGCCCAATGGTAGTAAACCCTTTACATTTTTCTCCTGAAAAAAAAACACATTCAAGACAATATCACAGAGTTAGCCATCTGAGTGAATCATAATTGACTAAATCATAGTTTTTTGAGAGAGACCTTTCAGGCTGAAGAGGCTAATTTTCAGTCAAAAGTTGGTTTGAAAGAGTTACTCTAGGTTGTCTGGTGAAGCAGCCCATCTGTACCAAATTAGTGATAACAATATCCCATATGTACCAACTTAGTGATAACAATATGAATTCGAAAATTTCAAACTCATGCCATTTCATAGAGGTTTCCTTCACGAATACAACATTATCAACTCCACCACTTAAGGACAAATACTGACTTAAGTCTCTTAGGGTTGAAAATGGTGTTGTAGAGAAATCTGTAGAACGGGAGCTAGAAATCTATTTTTTAGTCCCAGGGTAGCTTGATCAAGCACATAAAACACTTGAACTACCACTTGAGATAAAATTTCAAATAACTCAATCACAATCGAGCCCTTAACTTGGTTAAACAAAGGCTCTATTGAGCTATATCTCAATCAAGCTATGAAAATTATGAAATAAATTAATAAATAAAAAGGAAGGAAATTATCATTTTTTCTTAAAATGATAATTTTAACTTAAAAAGGTAAAAAAATATCCCATATAAATAATTTATTAAGTTCATGCAAAATTTATCTAAATTGATGCAAAATTCCCTTCAACAAAGGATAACATCAAGCCATTATTAAATAATTTGTAAATATTTTGCAAACCACTAAATTGATGTAAATTATATAATTTTTAGTTGGTGTTTAAGTGTTTGAATCACATTGCATATAATTTATTATACAAATCATATTATAGATGGTAATATTATTGATAACTAACTGAATTTATGATATTGAAGTTTCTAGGAATTAACCATGTGAGAGATTATTATTCCAACATTTGAGTAGAGTAGATGCCAAGTGTAAAATAAAAATCTCTTACTCAATTTAGTTTGACAAGATATAACATAAAAATAGCTCAGAGTAAAAAGTTACATGCTAGAATATAAAATATTTTATCAAAATCATTGTTTTGGTTTTTAAATGCAAATTCATACATTAAAAATTTTAAAAATTTTATTTTTTTTTATTTCATTAACTTATTTTAAAGTCAATTAAACAATGTATATTTATATACATTAATTGAAATTAAAATATTTAATAAAATTAAAAATTATATAATTTATATTAATTTAGCTGTTTTGCAAATACTTACAAATTCTTTAATAATGGAGTGATGTTATCCTTTGCTAAAGGAAATTTTGCATGAATTTAATAAATTATTTATATGGTTTTTTTCCTTTCATTTTTAAGTTTAAAGTTTTATAAATATTCTTAACTTTTATGAAAACATGATAATTTCCTTCCTTTATATTGATTAAGTTATATTTTAATTTTCATAGCTCAATTGTGCCACTTTTTTTATTCCCCTCCCAAGATGTATTGTAGGGAAATTTCAAAAAAATGGATTGATCGATCCCTTAGCTTGATCTAGCTCCTAAATAACCTCAAGTTACACAAGAGCAAGATCGAGGGTTTTTGTAATGCCCTATCAAGCAATATTTAAGCCCTCAAACAACTTCATCAGGGGCTCAAAGATTGCTCGATTGAGCACTTAAAAAGGCTCAATCAAACTACTTTTGTTTCACCCACAACACACGCTTACTGGCCAAAAAGAGTAACCCAGCTTCATCCATAGACCCATTACCCTCGGCCAATTAATGCACTTTGAAATGATAACATCTGTCTTGCTTGATAGTGTGTTAACCCTTGTGTGGTCCTAGTAGGAATTCGTCCCCATTTTGACCAGATTTAGTCTAATAATTTTCAAGCATACCTCTCTCCACGGTGTAGGCTTTAACCCTGTACAGAAATTATCTGCAAACAAACTCTTGAAAAATAAAATAAACAATAGCAAGAGCAGAAAACATAAAACATATATACACATATATTTTCCCCTGGATCCCAAAACCAGGACTACCAGCTTGATTTTTCATTTTATTCCTTTCAATGTCACAACACATATATACATGTTGAAGCAGTCATAAACCCTAATCCATTAACCCTGGATTAGAACATAAATGTTGTTCTTGTTATCGTTCTATGATTTTAAGATTGGAAAGAAAGAATAATCATGTAGGACAACATCAAAATGCTTTGGAGCCTAGGATATAGCCTTCCTAGACTTAGAGAGGGATCTCTCTGTTAGGTTTAGCTTTGTTTAATGAATTTGATATTAGACTAGTTATAATAATAGTGAATATTTCTTTTTGATTGATTGTATGGTTGGATTAGTAGATCTATTAAACTAATTCCATTGGGCTATGGATTCATAAAAGGTCGGGTTGTTGCATCAAATTTTCAAGAGCATTCACAAGGGAAGCTAACTACACTTACTGGATCTTAAAACATCATAAATTATGAGATGAAAGAAAAATTGAATTCAGTAGTGGTTAAAAAGAATTTAAGAATTTCTTAACTAGACTTCAGAAGAAAAACATTTATATAGTAAACAAAACGAAAAATAAGGTGCTCTAAAAACAAATCTTACTCTTTAGATTTTTTCTTTACAATCAAATTTAGATGATGCACTGAGATAAAAAACAATGGAAAACATTAACACATAAGAAATGACATTACCAGATAAACATAGCTCAAGTATCTTGCAAAAGTTCTTTTGTTATTTATGCTCCAGCTCCAAAAAAAAAAACAATGCTCCAAATTTTATTTTTTTTACAATATAGGGCCCAACCCCTGATACTCGAAAAGTATGCAGTATTTAACTGATTTCTACAACAATTGTCGTATCTACATAGGAAATATGTTATTAATTACACAATAAGAGAAAATTGACGAGTGTGACCATGAAATGGACATGATGAAATAACTTTCACATATGGCCCTATTCTTCAAAATTTCAATGCTATTTGATTCAATATCTTGTTGTGCTAGAAGATTTGAGTTATTCACTATTGTGCTGATGTGGCTAATGCGCTGATATGTTGATATGGTTGATACACTGGCCTTCACCCTTCTTGGTAATCACAGAACTTTTCCCACTGCTGCCCATTAGGAATCATTATCCTAATTAACTTTCGATATTTATCATCTGTCTCTGTGAATCTAAAAAAAGTAGGCCTCAACACAAAAATGTGTTTAATTTTATGCTGGATGAATATATCGTTGCTCATGGCTTCAAGGAAATCTCTTCCAGTCATGGCTCCGTTAAGCCCTGCAAACTTGGTTGTGTCCTTAGCAATATCTTTCAGCTTCATCACATAGTCTTGCCTTGCCATAAGCTTATCATTTATTACAAACAGTGAGGGTAACCCTGTTTTGGTCAGTGGCTTGATTCCATTAAAGAATCTGTTGACTCCAATTTCTAAATTGTGGCACTTTTCCTCTAATTGTGTGACCAATATTTTCTTATTAAGCACCTTCTTGACTTCTAGAATTGTTGTTGTCCTATCCTCAACTCCAAGTGCCTCCAATTCGAACCTGTTCTTGGAATTTAGAAATATGATTATGTTATTTTTTGTCTCAGGCATGTCCCCAAGCTCCTTGGTTGCTTTAGCTATGGCATCATTTACCTATTCAATCTTTCTGTTCAAATATGATTGGAATAGAAGGCCATATTTCATTCATAGAATCAATTATGCTTTTCCAAATGATCTCCTTTTCTCGGCCAGTGGTCTGACCAATGGAAGCTTCGCTCTCTACCTTTATCAATATTTCGATCTACTTTTTGGCTCTTTGTATTTATATTTCATGTGCATTGTCAGATCTTATCTTTAGATCCTTCAAGGTATTAATTTATGCTTCCATTTTTTTAATCTCTTTTGTTTGTATGGACATATTCTCCATGGCTTTAGCAAATTTTTCTGTGCCACCTGATGTTCCTGTAGTTGTTGATGTAGATGAAGGGATGACTACTATAGGAACAACATACAGAGGAATAATGACCATATCTGCTACTTTTTCCTTTTCCTTGACCAATTTCTCCATTTTTGTCTCCATCTACTTCAGCTGTGCTGACTGCTCCATTATCAGCTTCATCATCTCTTTTTTTTATGCTTCATTCTCCTCTATGTCCTTTGTTAGGGGGTCTTCAGTAGATGAAATTTTAAGCTGATTTCTCAGGGATGCTATATCTGTGTTTTTATTCTTCAGGAACTCTTCCATTTCCTCTACATTTGTTGGATCATATCCAATCTTTACAAATAATTCCTCCAAGGACTTAATTATGGTATCTTTTACAAGAGAATAAATCTTCTCCGTTTTGAGTTGTGACTGAATATTAGCCAATGATACCTGCAATTTAGATAGGCTCATTGCAGTGCTAGTCAAGGTAGATGAGATCATGTCTCTAGTATTATTGTGCATCTCTATCTGATCTATTGGGTGGATATCTTTGACATTAAATTCAAAAGATGTATGCTTGAAATCTGCAGATGATTTTGGTTGAGAAATCTGGGCTTCTAAGAAAACCATACATATATTTCCTTTCTCTGAATCGAAGGCTGATAGAAGCCTACTTTGTGAACTTCTAGTCTGCTTCCAAAACTAGTTGTAGTTGCTGCTCTTCAATATCTCATTTTTCTCTTAATCTCCCTGAAGGTGTCAAATATGTTTTTCTCCTTTTCCCCTGTAGTAGCAATAGATGTAGGTACTTGAAAAAATTTCTGCTGAAATGGAATTGTAGTTGAAGATGTAGAAAATGCAGTTTTGGCACCTTCTGGAGAGGAATTAGGAGAATCTATCATAGTTATGATTGGTTGCTTCTCTGATTCCTTGTTTTGATCTATGTCCATATGGATTCTTTCTCTCTTTCTGTATTTCATTTTGAACTCCCTTCTAGATGTATTAGTCTCCAAATTAGATTGATCATCTCTTAGAATTTTTCCTATTGCCTCTTTCTCTTGCTTGTTTCCTCTGTCTTGCTAGTCTTCTCTACTCTTCTTTTCTGGTCGAGTAGGGGTCTGTACACTTGAAGATGAAATCACCTTCTCTTTAGCCTCCTGCAGTGTTTTTGCTGCCCACTCTGTCTGGTTCATGAATTTCTCAATCTCGGGCCTATGGGTGTGATTATATGGAGTTGATTTGTTTTCAACCCTCTTCTCAGCCTATGATTCCCAATGGGTCATAATACGAAGTAAAAATATTTGTGAAATTCATCTCCTTCAGCATCTTGTCAGCCTCTTCACTTGCTGCTCTATTGTTGGAAATGAAAGGACCAATTTTGGATTTGATCCTAAACTGAGACTTATTTTTGGCTAATACAAAATGTACCTCATCTGCATTAATCATATGCCTGATGTACTCTAGGGAAAATATCCTCACGGGGAGAAATTTTGACAGCTTGTAAGGGGCCAACTCACACCCATGTATTCTAAGTTTTGTGTAGTTCTAGTACAAGTACCAGTCTCCAGTTATGGCTTGGTATGCCAGATACATAATCTTTCTAATATATTAATTTATCATTGGTTCCACTATACCATTGAGGATGCTCATTGTTGGATGGACAAACATTTCAACAAATATTATGTAGGTGTAATCCTTTTGTTCTTTCATCATCATTGTTTTCCAAAAGATAACTGATTGAGGTTGGGATTCTTCATTAACTTTTCTCATTTTGAAATCAAAACTGCTTACTTGAAAATACACAACATATAAACCAAGACTGAAGTGTATTTAAACACTTCCTTTGTATGAAATTTTAGAAATTGGTCGTGACCTGCATCTGCTAGGAATTGACTTAAATTAAACATAATTGAGGGTTTAGAATCTGATGACAGTATAGACAGTAAGCCTATCATTGCTTCCACCAATCTGAATGGTATTCTAGTAGGTAATAAAGGACAGTGACTAGGTGTTGAGTCCTATCAGGGAAAGTAGAAGATGGATAGGGAGGATTTGACTTGGGAAATGGAGCGTCTGTAGCCATGAATAACTTAAGTGTTTTGGCTCTGCTAGAAAAATCCAATTTTTGGTATAATTCTCTGAGGGATTCATAGCAAAAATGTGTGGATTCTTCAATAACAGGAGCTTGCATCATTTTCATGATTGACTGGGCACTAACAGTGAAAATAATTTCTCTTGTGGGGGAAACAATAGCTTTGTGGTTAATATCATAAAAATCATGACATTTTCTAGTAAATTTAGGGAAACTATGGGTTTTTGGGAATATATAATAAGGCAATTTAGTGTCCCACAACCCTATATCATCAACCTCATCAATGATCTTGTCTTCCAACCAACATTATTCATCAAAAACGTTAAACACTGAAAGAGTTTCATGTATTTTAAATATTTGTTGACCAAAGCCACATGGTCAAGGTCCAAATGAGGGTGAACCATTGGATTAAAAGTTTCCTGTTATTTCTTCTTTGGAGGCATTACTGCTCTCTGGAACTAAAACTAACATTGTTTTTGTAGGTGCATAGAAGGGGATTAGAAGAATAGGGAAGAAAGAACAGGCAATGCTTCTCATCAGAATGGGAATTGAAAGAAAAATGGGATTAAAGAAGGGGGAGTACTACTGATCTGCATACAATTGAAAACCTTTGTACATTCTCTTGATATTTGTAAAACCTTAACTTTTATTACCTGTTACAAAAGAAACACGAAAGAAATGTAAGCTTTAAAACAAGTGAGGGAGAGTGATTTTGTAGGGTGACAGGGTTATTGTTGACACGGCACGGGTACGTTGGGTAATGGATTAAGAAATTAAATTCTTAGCGGGCCTTTAGGTGGGAACAGAGGTGCTTGGGTGGACGTGACAGTAGTGGTCATCATGGAGCAACGGGCATGGCGGGGAATTAACTATCAATGGCACGATTTAGATATGGTGGAAACCACTTTTCGCAGGGGGTCATGGACAATAAGTGGAATGGAGTGGGGGGGGTATGGAAATATTACCGCTCGACACGTAGCATATGGGATGGTTTGGGAAATTAACCATCCACCCCCCCCCCCCCCCTCACCAACGTTAACTTTCGGAGGATGAGGGGGGGGGCGGAAAAGAGTGTGGGTTGTTGGATGACATGGAGGGGGAGGAGATGATATGGAAGGCGGTAGAGGTTTAACAATGATGGGATGGGTGAGTGAATGGTAGGGTTGGGTGAATAAATGGAGAGTGGGGGCATAGTTTCTGGACTTAGGATATTAGGATATGACATGAAATATTTCAAGTACCTTTTAAAAATGAATTAATCCTGAAAACTTAGGATAAACCCTTTCTTTTTTATTTTTCTCCATAACATGAGAATACAAGAAATCCCTTAATAAGGCTTTAGAATGAATTTCATGTATCTCCACATTTATTTCTCTTCATTTATACCTACCCTTTCACCATTCCAACATTTTTTACCATTCTTTTGCAAGGATCATTTAGGCTTGTAGACCCATTTTTTTTTTTTATAAAACTCTCACCTACTCTATCCCTTATTATTTCCATTAACTCAGATTAGACTGTTGAGTCAATTTTATTTCTACCTAACTGATGATCTAACAAGATTAAACTATTTGGAAAATCCTTATTTTCTAACGTATCCAACAAAAACTTAAACTTGCTCAATCATGATTAGACTGTATGATTGAACAAACTAATCTAATCAGCAATGACATTTTGATTTGCAACACTTTCAGTATTATTCTTTTTTGGGGGTTTTCTTTCTTTTTCCTTTTTATTTTTTCTATGGAAATCATTTTAGTATTGAAAATCATGTACAATATGAAATTGCAACTTATGAAATACTCATTCACCTTGATATCCTATAATTTATAGGACCTGAATAGTTGCTCTAGCTAGGGATGGAACTTCTGCAAGTGAAGTGTCAAGCACCTAAGACCAATAGCCTTGAGTCCTCCATTTTCTGCAACAAAATCATCTGATTTATTTTTCTGTTTTATGACAGCTCATCAAACCAGGCTTAGGGCCTTATCCACGGGCTTCAACCTTTTTTGATGAATTATTCAAATCATAAACTATAAAACTGTGGTATTTACAATGATGAAAGACCACACTATATTATTAAGAAAAATTGTGCTTCAGCATCCTACCATTAACATGACCTCCAGGTATCTTTGTTCCATCCAACTCCTTAAGGAAATATGCATTATTTCCTTTGAAAGCATCAATAATGTATGGCTCTTGCCACAAGTTGCCAAATTTTCCATGTTTACCTTTGTCTTCTCTTATGGAATCCCATTTCAAAACATTGTCTCCTAGATAAAAATCATTAGCCTTTGTCCTTTTATTAAAAATATTATTGATATTTTCTTGAATCACTTGAGTTATTTTATAAAATTCCTCTCTAGACTACTATAACTAAAAAAATTGATTGATCCTTCTCTGTATATCATTTGGTTCAGCTTGTATCTCTTGAATGATCTTCATGACTGGAACTCCTAAAGAGGAAGGAAAAACCACATCTATTCCATAGACCAACTGGTACGGAGACATGCCAATTTATTTTTTGGTAGTAATTCTATCAACCCAAAGTGCAGTGAACAGCTTATTATGCCATGATTTCTTGTTGTCCTCCAAGATATTTGTGATGATATTCACCAAAATTTTGTTTGAATATTCAGCCAATCCATTACCTTGAGGGTAATAGGTTGTTGAATGTCCCAAATTTATGTGGCATCTACGACAAAAATCAACCATTTTCTTGGACTTGAAAGTTGCACCATTGTCAGTGATGAGTTTTCTAGGACAATCAAATCTAGAAAGGATATTGGTTCCAAGTAATTTAATAATGAAAGAATCGATGGAATTTCTGGAAGGAGTGGCTTTTATCCATTTGGTAAAGTATTCTATGGTAGTAAGATTCCATTTATGTTGGGCATAGGATGGGGTATGAATTTCTCCAATAAAATCTAAACACCGTTATTGGAAAGGGCTCCAAAAATAATGGGCTTTAAGGGCCAGGGAAAAAAATTTCTCTTTCCTTCAAAAATTTGGCATTTGTGGTAGGCAGTTACCATCTTGTGGGTGTCAGGGAAAAGGGTAGGCTAGTAGAAACCATCTCTAAGGATCTTATTGGTAGTGGTTTTCCAATAAATATGGCCACCACGGTCACCTTCATGGAATGATTGCATAACTTTATCTGCATCATATTTTAGCAAAAAATTGAGTAAAATACCTCCAACATCTTTCCAGAATAATACATTTTCTAAAATGCAGAATTTGACATCTTTCAACTTCAAAAATCTAGCTTTAGTTTTGGACAAACTAGGAGGAGCATTCAAATTAAACGAAACATATAAGATATTTGCATACCAAGGATAATTTAGGAATTCTTCGTCAATTAGTGGAGTCGCTAGTTCCTCTTCATCATCCAATGAATATACCATGCTGATATCCAGTGCATGAAAATTTGATTCGGCCATTAATTTGGCCAATCCTTTCCCTTTGATCAATTTGGCAGGTTTGATTTCGACATCCTATTCCAAAACAACAGCAATCCATTTTCCTCTCTTTCCATCAGGACCATTCTGCGTTAAATTTTCTTTGACTACTGCATTAGGCACATAAGCAATAATATGTGAATGTAAAATGTAAACTCTAAAATCCTTTAGTGCTTTAACCAGAGAAAAATATTGTTTTTCCATTATTTTGTATTTTAAAGACGCATCTCTCAAGGATTTGCTAAAGAATGCTACTGGTTGTTCATGTCTTTCACTGGATTTCTACAATAATACAATAACAATAGTGTGTTCAGATGCAAAAGAAAAAATTATGAAGTCTTTGGTAAAATCTGGGCTGATTAGAACTGGGGCTTTTGTTAATGCTTGCTTGACTAGATAAAAAGATTGTTTAGCTTGAATGTTCCACCTAATTTCTAAATTTTTTTAAGCATGTTGGTTATATTTCTCAAAAGTTCTGCAAGATTAGGTATAAATCTCCTCAAAAAATTGATTTTACCAATGAAAGATTGAAATTCTTTGAGATTCCTAGTATGAATGATTTTGAGTATACCCTCAATCCTGCCAGGATCAATTATGATTCCATCTTTAGAAATAATATGGCCCATCAATTTTCCTTCTTCAAGACCAAACAATGTTTTCTTGGGATTTAGGGAAATTCCAAACCTTCTTCATTTTTCAAAAACTCTTCTTAGATGTGCCAAATGTTCTTCATTAGTTTTTGAATATACAGTAATATCATCAAGATAGATCACAATAAAATGGCCAATTTCGTCAACAAAATCCATGTCCATGGGTCTTTGAAAAGTAGCACCAACATTCATTAATCCAGAGGGAATTTTCACATACATGAAAGTCCACCAAGGAGTAGTTAAGGTTTTTTTGTCCTGATCAAAAAGATGCACTAAAACTTGATTATATCTTGAAAATCCATCTAACAAAGAAATCCTACTGGAGCCTACTACCCTCTAGAATATGTGGTCCATTTTTGGTAAGGGGTAGTTGTCCTTAAGGGATACTTTGTTCAGATTCCTAAAGTCAATGCAAAGTCTGATTTCACCTGTTTTCTTTCTTGTAGGGACAATGTTGGATACCCATTTAGAATATCTAAGTGGAACTATTATTTTGGCCTCATACATTTTCTTGATTTATTTCTCAACCAAGGGCATTAAAACAGGATTTATCCTACGCAGTTTTTGTTTAAAAGGTTTTTGATCCTATTTGATTCAAATTTTGTGCTATATAATGCTAGTATCATAATATTTTAGATCCTCATAGCTCCAAACAAATACATCTATGAATTCCTTGAAGAGAGCTATATACCTTTTTTTCGTAACTATAGGTAGTGATTTTGATAGTTTTATGATTTTGGGGTTTTGTTCACTGCCTATGTTACACTCTTCAATGTTTTTCCCTATTGGTTCCATTTTTTGTTTTTTGGCCACGTCATTGAAGTCAAATAGTTATTATAAAGGGACAAGCCCTCTAGGCAGGATATTATCATTGAGTTGAAGTACTTTAAATTCCTCTTTCCCTGGGACTTTATGTATTCATGTTTTATGTACACTTTTATTTGCTGAAATATTTACATCAGAAACAACAAACTATTTATCTTCACTAATTTTTACATCAGTGTGACTGTCTTCTTCATAATCTATGTTTATATTTCTATCCTCAAATTCATCCTTTGATTGTAAGAAAATCTCAATTTTTTTTTCATTACCAAATACTTGCCACTATCTCATGTTATCAGGCACATATGGATGATGTTTAACCTCTATTGTGTATTGCCTGTTTGGGTGAGGAAATTGACATGTGTTTGTTGAAAAGGCTAAACCATTTGCTAGGACAGTTTGATTTCCTGGAATAACAACCGGATCATATTCTTCAAATTTTCTAAAGAAATAAAGTACAACATTTCTGTATGCTCTCAACCTAGGATTTTTTGCAAAATATTGTCCTTTGATTTGTTTTATGACTAGTTCAGAATCACAATGGATAGGAATCCTCTTAGCTCCTAATATTTTCAGCAATTGTAATCCTAAGAGTAGGGCTTCATATTCTCTTGTATTGTTGGTGCACTAAAAATTGAGTTTGTAGGAGTGACCTTGTGCATGATTGTTCCTTGCATTATATACCCAACTACTTGATCCTGAGCCTGCTTTGCCACATGAGACATCAAAACTCATATTCAAAAGAGGTTCATTTTCATGGTCTTGTTGTACTGTTTGTATTTGGTTGTCATGTTTTTCTTTAAGATCATTTCTGCATGGGTAACCTAAGAATCAATGTCTCCATCATTATAAAGAATGAATGATTCAAGGTCGGTATAGAGGATATTTGTGTGGTTTTTCTTGACTACTCACCATGTACTTCATTAAGGTTTCCATATACAATCTTATTTTTTGGCCAAACAGCGATATTGTAGCATAAGTCTGTAATATTCCTAAATTAGCATGCAGCTAATTGAAATATTAAAATCTATTTTTTCTTTCTTGTTTGATGAATAAGTCGGTAGGGAGACCCATAAATCTCTTTATTAGGAATAAAAACACTACTCATATGAAAGTGGAGCATCTTTTCAGCTTAATAAAGCACCCTAAGGTATGAACAGGGGCTAGAGCATGTGGACTGTGTCAACTTTCACCAAATCAACAACATTGTCATGGAGGAGTGTCATTCAATGAGGGACAACACAATTTTATATGGAGACACATTGCATGGAAGTAGTGTCATTAATGGATGGGGCTTAGGGTTTGGAAGCTCATTTCTTATAAAAGGAAGAGGATGGTAGCCATCTTATTCATGTTTTCATTTATTATTTTGTATATGGTCTGTTTAGACTTGTTGCTCTCTTCAGTTGTTAAGCTATGATTGCAGTGTTGTTTAGCACAGGGTGTTCATGGTCGGGAATCACACCTCTTTCCTTGAGAGGCCTCTTGGAAGAGTATTGCACTAAATTTCCACACTCAGGCTTAAGGCCAAGCTACATCTTTCTTCATCAGCGCAGTTTCTTCTTATAGTTGTGTTGTGTTGCATGGTGCAACAGTGGAGAGTTGATTTGGGTCACTTCAGAGCTAATTTTCAGTGGAGGAAGGTTTCCATCCATTTTAATGCCTGTAAAGAATCCCCTTGGGATTTATTGACATATTTGGCATTAGGCCAAGGAGTATTTATCCCCTACAATGTAGTTTCAGTCCAGATCTACGTTATTTTAGGGAGAAGTTGCAGGGGTGGTTGCAGTGGTTGTTTTGAGAGGTGATTTATTCAGTGGAGGAGCCAGTCTTTCATCGAGAGGATCTATTAGAGAATAGTTTTAGGTTTATACATAATATTCAGCCATATCTTCTCATTTCTATTTTTTCAGCATACCTTCAGCCCTAGGGCTGCAACTTACAGTGGCACATTGTGTGCATTTTCCGGAAACCCTCTTGGGTTGTCTTGGAAAGCTGATCTAGTGCCCAGATCTATATGTGTAGTATCTATTGTGGCCTATATCAATATTTTCATATCATTGTATGATCTCCAGTTGTATTTATGCTTAGTATGACTATGTTGTAGCAGCTCTCCATCATTTTGTATTGTAGCAGTAGCTCATATTTGGGAGTGATTGTTTATGGGAGGCTAGTTTCCTCATTTCATATGATTTATACCTCACTATTTTGTAGTGATTTGTTGTTATTATACATAATTTTATGGCTCCATATTGGTCTCCATTGTTGATGTGTTGATTGACACTACTATTTCCAGTTTGTGTTCATATATTGTTTCTTCCCCATTTGGGAATATTACAAATTCATATTCATTTGAAGGGTACCTTGTAAATTGTATCCCCATGAGCGTGAAAAAATCATGCCATACTTAGGATGGATGTCAAATACTACTATATCCATCACTATAATTTTTTCTAGTATATGAGCTAAAGTGACACAAATATCTTTGATAAGACCAAGACATCTAACTTTGCTAGAATCAAATGAGTACAAATATTTGTAAGGTCTAGTAATTTCAAGACCAATATTCTCCATAACAGAACTTGGCATAAGATTATGTGATGCACCTGAATCCAACATGGCATTATGGAGAATTTTTTCAAGAACATTAAGACTAGCATAAAATGGAGGGACACCTCCTTCTTGGGGTTTACCATCAACTTCTGGCCCAAACAAAATTTTTGGTTGATCATCATTTAAATTAAAAGTATCAATAATTTCCCCTACATTTAGTGCCTTTAGGAACTGATACCTATACACATTCTTGTTTATCATTTCAGTGAGAGGAATAGATATTTTCAATTTAGCAAGTTCACTCTCAATGCTGAATGGTGTTTGAACTTTGAGCAAATTTGAAAAATCAATTCTTTCAACCATTATTGTTTTGGTAAGTTCAGTTTGTTGACTTGTACTAGGAATATCAGTTTGGTCAGTTTTAGCAGGTGTATCAACTATTATTCTAGTAATTTTTCTTGTGTTTTTCTTTTCTAAATTGTTTACACTTTTATTTTAACTTTCTGTTGTTTTATTGAAATTAGGTTCATAAACCTTTTTGGAAAAGTTTTCAGAATTCTTTTTATTGGATTATCAAATTTTTCCTTTCTTCTAAGGTTATACTATTTGTGAACTTCCATGATATCATTCTCAAATCCATGCTTATAGTCATCATATTCTTCAGATTCTAACTATATTTGAGTTAATGAAAATTATTCTTGTTCTTCTTGAGTGAGAAAAATAGAGTCATCTTCATTAATTCCCATCAAATTTATATGATTTTCTTATACTTCTTCAACTACTCCTTGATCTTCATCGGCATAATTCTCTTGGAATGTAGGCCTAAGTTGTTGATCAAGACCTCTTTTCTCTCCTTGTCTTATCTGAGGAGGGTTTCTTCTAGGATTTTGATTCCTGTTTTGAGGAGCTGCTTGATTTTATCTAGGAATAGTTCTCTCATTTAGGCTAATCCTCTCCATTATTATCTCCATAGTCCTAACCAATGAGTCAATTTTAGCATCATATGTCGAAGTTGAAGTTTCTTCTCTTATAGTAACTCTCCTCTCAGTTCTCATTCTAGATCTTTTTGCTAACAAGTTATCTTCTAGACTCACTGCATGCCTCTGCATTTCCTCTAATGTGGCTAATTTTCTTTCCCTTAGTTGATAATACATTTCAGGCTCAAAAGCATCTGGGAATTTAACCAAGGCTAAACCTTGTGGTGGTTTTATATGAGAAAGTATTGAATTATATAAACTATTGAATCTGGTGTAATAATCCTAAACAATTTCAGATGGGGCCCTTCTAATGTTTTCATATTCAGATAAATTTGAAGAGGGTTCTTTTTTAATTCCCACCTATTTAGGAATGTTTGATGAAATGCAGGGATGCCATTGATATTGTTTTCAGTTAAAGCTTTAAACCATTTTCTAACTTCTCCACTAAGACTCTGAGCAAACATTCTTAACTTAACACTTTCTTCATCTACCTCTTGAAGATCAAAACAATCATTCATTTTGTCAACATGTTATTGGGCAGTTACATGACCAATTCCATCATATAATGTAATTTTATACAAGTAATCCTATGGCATAGTTTCCAAAGGTGCTGGAAAAACCAATGGAGCATATCTAGCTGCCATGATTGGTGAAGGTGGTGGAGCTAGATTAGAAACGAATGGAGGAGGAAGATTGAGTGGTGGAAGGTAGAAAGTGGATGAAATAGGATGGATGGTGGGAGGAGATGTGTGTTGGGATTTTGGGTGTGAGGAAGGAAAAAATAAGTGGTGGGGATTATAGAAGCAATAGGACTAGCTGACTTAAGATGGATAGATTGAGAGATAATAGAAGAAGTTGATATGGTCAATGCAGTTAATTCTACAGATTGTTGAAGGTAAGCATCATCAATGGTTGAAGTAAATTTTGTCATTGAATCTTGGAGAGTGTCAAAAACTTGAAGAAGCTAAAAATCAGACTGAATTTGTGAATAAGCTTATGTCACTGGACTTTGTTGTAGAATAGATGGGTCAAATATGTCTAGTCTGTCCAATTCTCAGATTTAGTCCTGAATAAACCTTGTTCAAAGTGTAAATCAAACTGAATGTCCTGTAAGGTGACACATTTTTCAGGGAGGGAATTTTCTCTCTGAAGAAATCTGTTACTTGTTTGGCTCTCGGTTCTAGGAGTTTTTCTTAAAATTTTCTCAGGTGTGTCCACTATAGTAGGAGTATTTGGATCATGATGGGATCTAGTTGAGATTATTTTAGGAGCCAGAATTCAGATCAGAAGCATAGACAAACTGATTATTTTCAAAACCTGAAATAAAACCAATATTAGAAAATAATTCTATCATACAATGCTTTTAATCAGGGTTTCTGAATTCAAATGAAATGACAAGTTTTTCAGTTAAGTCCCCAGTATGGTCGCCACTATGTTATCTTTCTTTGATTTTAATATTGGCAACAATAATCATATAGGGCAACATCAAAACCACTTCGGAGCCTAGGATGTAGCCTTCCTAGACTCAGAGAGGGATCACTCTGTTAGGTTTATATTTGTTTAATGAATCTGATATTAGGCTAGTTATAATAATAGTGAGGAGTGATTTTTTATTGATTGTTTGGTTGGATTAGTAGATCTATTAAACTAATTCCATTGGGCTATGGAGTCATAAAAGGTTGGGTTGTTGCATCAAATTTTCAAGAGCATTCAAAAGGCAAGCTAAGTGTTGGGTCATGAAGGTGACCATTTTAAAGGTAACCTT